>OZ053313.1:15964165-16564165 GCA_964056655.1 Arabis hirsuta | reverse complement strand
ATTGGGAATTCAATGGCTTTGAGCCCTAGGCAAGTGTCATGTGGATTGGGACTGCCATGAATTCTCTTTTCAACACCAAGGTCAATGGGTGACTTTACATGGAGATTCAATTCTTCACAAAACAAAGTTCTCTCTAAAGTCTCTCTGTCTGAGGAGGCATTGTCAAAGAGAGGAAGAGTTTTACATCTCAATCAATTACCTGTGCAACCAGAGGTCGCTGATTCGGTTCCTCCTGGTATTAGTGAGTTGTTAACATTTTATCAGGATGTGTTTCATGAGCCAACAAGTCTTCCTCCTCTGAGAAATAGGAGCATGCAATTATCCTGCGGCCAGGCCTAGGACCTATCAGTGTCTGGCCTTATAGGTATCCACATGCTCACAAAGAAGCTATGGATTCATTGGTTCAGGACATGCTTGTAGCAGGAACTATTAGGCCTAGTCACAGCCCCTATTCTTCTCCTGTCTTGCTGGTTAAGAAGAAGGATAAGTCTTGGCGGTTTTGTGTTGACTACAGGGCCCTAAATAGAGCTACAATACTGGATAAATATCCTATCCCCATCATAGACCAGCTTTTAGATGAATTGAATGGAGCAAAGCTGTTTTCTAAATTGGATTTGAGATCCAGTTACCATCAAATCAGGATGCAGGAGAAAGATATAGAGAAGACGGCATTTCGCACACATGATGGTCACTTTGAATTCTTGGTAATGCCTTTTGGCCTGACAAATGCGCCTGCCACGTTCCAAGCCTTAATGAATGAGGTTTTCCGGTCATTTCTCAGGAAGTTTGTCCTTGTCTTCTTCGACGACATTCTCATCTATAGTTCTTCATTGGCTGAACATGTGGAGCATTTACGACTGGTGCTACAAGTGTTTAGAGATCAACAACTCTTTGCTAATCAGAAGAAGTGTTCTTTCAATCAGAGGCAAGTGGAATATTTGGGTCATGTCATTTCTAGTGAAGGGGTTTCCACTGATCCACTGTTCAGGCAGTACAAGAGTGGCCTCAGCCTAGGACAGTAAAAGAACTCCGGGGGTTTTTAGGCTAAACCGGATACTACAGAAGATTTGTTCGCAATTACGGGCTGATAGCAAAGCCTCTAACTGAGTTATTGAAATCAGAGCAATTTCAGTGGAGTGATACAGCTCAGTTTGCCTTTCAACAGCTCAAGCAAGCCATGATTACAACTCCGATTTTGGCTCTACCTGATTTTCAAAAAGTCTTCATTGTAGAATCGGATGCTTTAGGATTTCGGTTGGGCGCAGTGTTGATGCAGGATAGACATCCTATAGCCTACTTTAGTTATGGATTGAAAGAGAAAGAACAGCTCAAACCGATATATGAGCGAGAGTTAATGGCTATTGTCATGGCAATACAAAAATGGAGACGTTATCTGTTGGGTAGGCACTTTGTGGTCAGGACAGATCAGAAAAGTTTAAAATACTTGTTGGAATAGAGGGGAGTCACACTAGAGTATCAGAGATGGCTTACACTGATTTTGGGGTATGACTTTGACATTGAATATAAACAAGGTAGTGCTAATACAACAGCTGATGGTCTTTCCAGGATTGTTCTTCCCCAAGATCACTCAGCTTCTACTTTGTTAATGGCCTTGACGGTTCCGCATAATCTCCAGTTACAGGATTTGTATCAAGAGATAGTTACAGACACCGACATACAACAACTAATTTCTCAAGTTTTGCAAGGTACTGTTTCAAGAGCTGGATATACACTGGTCGAGGGCAAATTATTCTACAAAAACAGATTGGTCATCCCTGCTTCTTCCAGGACTATTCCTCTGCTTCTTCAGGAATATCATGATGCTGTTTTTGGTGGTCATTCTGGCGTGTTAAAAACTTTGAAGAGGATTCAATCTGTCTTCTATTGGAAGGGTATGAAGAACACTGTCCAGAGATATGTTTCAGAGTGTATGGTTTGTCAAACAAACAAATATTCGACGTTGTCTCCTGTTGGTCTACTTCAACCAATACCTTTACCCGATAAAATCTGGGAAGAGATTTCTATGGACTTCGTTGAAGGGTTACCAACATCTCATGGGGTTAATGTCATCTTGGTAGTGGTGGATCGTCTCAGCAAATATGGACATTTTGTAGGGTTGAAACACCCTTTCACGGTAGAGGACGTAGCGGAGAAGTTTCTGAAGGAAGTAGTCAAGGTACATGGATTTCCTAAGGCTATCATTTCTGATTGGGATCGCCTGTTTCTGAGTAATTTTTGGACTGAATGCTTCCGTTTGGCAGGCACAAAGCTCATGTTTTCTACGGCTTATCATCTGCAAAGTGATGGCCAAACTGAGGTCCTCAATCGATGTTTGGAGGCTTATTTGCGATGTTTTTCTTCCACTCATCCAAAGACTTAGGCCTGGTTCTTACATCGGGCAGAGTTGTGGTACATCACATCTTTTCATACGGTGTTACAGTGCACTCCTTTTTAGTTGGTCTATGGCAGGGAACCACCACATCTATTACGGTATGAGGAAGGTTCAACTAAAAATGTGACCTTGAAGTGGCGTTTGAAGGAGAGAGATGTGTTGTTAGCTGATGTTAAAGGTCATTTACTCCGCGCACAGGCTGCTATGAAACAGAATGCTGACAAGCACAGGAGGGAGTTGACATTTCAAGTGGGTGATAAGGTGTTTCTCAAGCTTAGACCATACCATCAACAATCTGTTCAGAAACGAGTGTGTCACAAGCTGGCTGCACAGTGGTATGGGCCTTTTGAAGTCTTGCAGAGAGTGGGGAAGGTAGCTTACAAGTTACAATTGCCGGAGACGTCTCGGATTCACCCCGTGTTTCATATTTCTCAACTGAAACCGGTCTTGGGTCAGGGTCAATCTGTGTTGTCTTTACCTCCTTCTGTGTCTATTGAGGATGAGCTGATTATGGAACCTGACACCTTATTGGAATCTAGATATGATGCTGCGGGTTTCTTGGAAGCTTTGGTGGTTTGAAGTCACTGCCCCGTCATGAAGCGTCTTGGGTGCGAGTATTGGACTTGAAACAGCAGTTCCCGAGTTTTCCACTTGAGGACAAGCTGGGTCTCATCGAGGGCGGTATTGGTAGGAGCAAGCCTTGGAAGGTCTTCACCAGAAGAACCAAGAAGAAGTTGGGAAGGAGTGAAGAAACTAAAGAGAGTCGATGAGCTGGCATTTTAGAGAAGTCTCATTGGATAGAACATATTGGAGTTTGTTACAAAGAATATACATATAAATAGAAGTCTCTGTGTCAGTTAGAGGATTCACCGGGATGTGAGAAAGTGTCTACATTCATTGGATCGGGAATTTCTCAGATTGTGAGAGAGATCTGAGAAATTTGGTTGTAATTCTCTCATTATTCAATACAATTGGTGTTTGTTCTTATCACAAACTTTTGATTTACAGGTGCAAATCACATTTACATTAATAGCTCAACCTTGTTACAATCGACTATTGTGGTTTGATGGAACTAATTTTGAGATGTTTTTGGTGAGCAGGCGGGGATCCAAAACAATAAAAGGATGGAACTTTTGGTACCCAACACACTGAATTGGAGATTGCAAGTTCTAACTCCATTCTCCTTCATTGATTATTTCATCAAAAAGATCAGCGGTCACGTGACAGAGAATTCGATCTATATATGTCGTCACAATTTATCTTGAACACGAGCAAATATATTTAGCAATTATTCATTTTGATTACATTTTCAGATATTTTTCTCTAGAATGTGTTTTCTTGTTCGTCGACTTCTAAACCTATATAAATTCATCAATCATAAGAAATTCACTTCAAGAAAATACAAAAAAATAATCACATATCCTGGATTTGGATTCTTAAAAAAAAAAAACATGAAAACAATATCAAAATTTCCCAACATTTTCTTGTAAAAGTAATCAATATGGGTTATAAAAAAGAAGGAAATATATCAGAAAAACAAAAATATAACACATAAAATAATATTTTATTAAACTCGAAAATACATATTAATGAAATGTTAAGGAATTTTTCAATATTTAAAGCTTTGCAAACTTTTATAAGCGTGAGTGTTTAGGGGTTTAGGATACCTCAACACATACATAAGTTTTGATATAGGGTTTGACTTTTATAATAAATTATTGTTTCATTTAGGGTTTGATATATAGTTTATGATTTTGAGTTTAGATTAGGGTTTAGGGTTTGATTTATTGTTTATGGTTTTGAGTTTAGGTTTAGGTTTTAGTGTTTGATTTATAGTTTATGGTTATGAGTTTAGGTTTAGAGTTTAAACCATAAACGCTAAATCAAACACGAAACCCTAATCGCTAGGTTGGGTTTAATGTATTTGAATACTAAACCTCTAAATCCAAACTTTAGACCTTTAACCTCTAAATCCAAACTCTAAATTTTAATTCTAAACTTTAAAACCATAAACAAGATCGTGCCCTAAACCTTGAATTCTAAACTTAAAGTCCCTAAGCTAAATACTAAACCCTTATATTAAAGTATAACCTCTAAATCTCTCTATTAATCCTTTATACGTTTCAAAAATTTGATAATTGAAATTATTATAAAAAAAAATTATGAACTCAAATATATTAAACATTAACCATTATCCATTATAAATTAAACAAACTATATTTTAAAAATGCATAGAGAATACATGAAAATTACACTTGAGAAGACAGAGCCAATTAGAAAAGATCACTAGGATTAGTGACGTGACAATCTTCAAACTACTCTTAGCTAATCTTGTCCGTCCATTCATTTTTCAGGTCTTATCTTGTCCGTCCGTTTAATTAGAAGATGATTCTTTTTTTCCTAGAGAAATGGAACGATTCGCTTGCCCTTTAATCCCTCATCTTCAAGTCTCTGTTTCTTCTTCTTCCAAGATATGACTCTGTGAAAATATCCCAATCGAATCTCATTTTTTTTTATCTAATGGGGAAGACGAGCGGGACGAGAGATTGGGCTCAGTTCTACGCGATTTATGGGATCGAGCAAAAACATTCTCTCTTCTTCCTCATCCTCCATGCGATTGCAGTCTCTCTCTTCTTCCTCTACTTCCACCCGATATGCGTCTTCCTCGAGTCGTTCCTCTTATCCAGCTCCGTCGCGGCTAGATTCTCCGCTGATTGAATCTTGTAAGTTATTCCTCTTCTCCAAATTTGTGTCTTACCCAAGTCACTATCAGTCCCCTTTTATTGGCAACTCCATAGCCTTCTCTGTTCAGTCAAAAGAAGTTAATGAGCCTTATAATTGACAAATTATAAAACCCATCTCACCGAGCTCGGTCCGACAGAGTTGAGAGCCCAACTCAAGTCCCAAGGGAAACCCTACATTAATGTACTTCCACAATCTAGTATAAATAGGGATCCCCCCACCTTCTATGATCCAGGAGTTATTACCTTTTGGAGAGTACAAGGGATCTGAAGGACCAACGGTTTTCAGGACTCTAACTCGCCCAAAAAGGAAAAAAATTCTATTCGTACGTTTTCCGCCGGAATCGTACAGAAGTTCGTTAGAAAACGGCTTGCAGGGTTTGCACTTATCCCGATCACAAAGCACTTATCACCAGGTTTTGACCTCAAAATACGTACTTATCATTCAGTTTCTGACCCCATTACACTTGCCTGTCACTCAGTCTCCGATCTCTGTACACCGATCTCGTTACCCAGTTAACCCGCGAAACACAACGTTCGTCAGTTTATAAGCTTCCGAGCTCAACGTCCTTTACATTCGTTTCTCCTTATTTATACGCCATTTATAACCCATTTCCGAACACATTATCAATCAACGAGAATTTTAAGCCTCTTACTGTTTAACAAATATATTGTAGAACTCACATATCAACAATTTGCGCGCCAAGTAGGGGGCTTGAAATTCTCCAACGCACGATTTTAATTCAAAAATGGAGAACAACCAGCCCGAACACAGCTTGGCCAATTAGGAGCTCGATACAAGGAATCATGACCTTCAGACATAGCCCGTGGTCGTCGAAAACATTATCGACCAAGAAGTCCGAGCCGTCATCAAAACCGAGCCTGCCAGGCAAGAAGTCATTCTAACCCAACGAGCTCAGGATCCGATGGCAGCTATGATGGAGGTCATCATGCAACGATTCGATCGACAAGAAGAACAAGCCTGAAGCACCAATTTGAGATTGGAACTTCTCACTACAGCTCAAGCAAACTACCGAGCACAGCTGGACCAGTTAAACCCAAGGTCCGCTCATGACTCACCGCGAACTCGAAGAAGCTCCTCGCCGACTCATGAACGGCAGGCACGAGCAGAAACAACCGGCTGAGCAGCTCAAGAGCAGCTCGCCGACCTCCCAACTCCGAGACTCGATATCGCATGAAGAACGCCGTATGTTGACGCATGATTGGGATCCGGAACTCGAACGAATGAAAGCCCGACTGAAAGACATGAATTCTAAGCTCCATCGCGCAATCAGCTCGGCACCAAAGATCGACCGAGTGCTCGAGGAGGCGCACCAATATCCGTTTACGACCCGTATAGCCTCCATCCCGATCAGAAATGCGACGAAGCTCAAAATTCTGACCTACGAGCGGGGAACCGATCCGATAAGGCTCCTTACGTCTTTTTCAATCGCTATGGGTCGATCTCAATTTTCTCCGGAAGAAAAGGATGTTGGATACTGCCAGCTGTTCGTGGAAAATCTGAGCGGGGTGGCCTTAACATGGTTCTCTAGGCTCCGACCACGATCCATCGGTAGCTTCCAAGAACTCTCCACAACCTTCCTCAAACACTACTCGATGTACATACAGGCCGGGGCGTCCCAGACCGACCTATGGTCCCTAACCCAGGAGCAGAGGGAACCAATCCGGAATTATATGAGCCGATTCAAAGCTGTCTTATCAAGGGTCCCATCCTGCACGGACGACTCATCCCCCCTTGCCGCCCTGAAGCAAGGTATGTGCCATACCTCGGCATTCCGCGATGACCTCACTACCTCACAATCTGGCGGACACTCTTCACCGAGCGACGAGGTTCGTCGTCTTGGAGGAAGATCGGGCAGTGTATCTAAAGAAACACTCACCCTCAAAGCCTCCGACCCCAAAGGAGAAGCCGAAAGACAAAGAGCGCCACGAACCGCGGTAACATTACGATAAAGACTACAAAGAGTAACGAAGCAAGAAATTGACGGTCAACCAGGTCGGCAACTCAAACAATCCGCTCAAGAAATGGGCGAAGTACAACCGTGAAGAAGAAAAAGAACCAACCAGTCCGAAGTCATACTGCGAATACCATCAACTCTACGGACACACCACCATGGAGTGCAGGCACCTCAAGGACAACATGCTAGCTAAATTCCAATGAGATGAGATTTAATTAGATGGGCCCAGGCAGCAAAGTCAGCGAGATAGTCCGAGTAAAAGGTCCGACTAGGATGGCGGAAATATGACCGACGCACCAAAGCGAGGTCACGACTATCGAAGCGACAACAGCAGTAAACCACCGGCCTCAAAGCGACGGATAAACATGATTATGGGCGAATTTTTATCTGGAAGTGATTCGGTATAGTCGATGAAGCAATATGAAAAGCTCGCAGATGCGAAACAGTAATTCCTTGGCAGATACGAGGTAGATATGCCAATGATTTTTTCCGAGTCCGACACTCAAGGGGTTGCTATACCGCACAATGATCTCTTAGTGATCGAACTCAAGATCGAAGATTACGAAGTTGCCCGGATCCTCATCGATACAGGGAGTTCGGTAGATCTAATCTTCAAGGATACCTTACAAAAAATAGAAATTGGAGATAACAAGCAAACCACTCAGCAGGTTCGACGGAGAAACAACTATGACGATCGGAACCATAAAGGTCACCGTCCATGCAGGGGAGATATCGAAGAAAGTGAAGTTCGTGGTCGTGATAAGTCAGCCGTTTATAACGTGATCATGGGGACCCCTTGGCTCTTCTCGATTAGGATGGTCTCATCTACATATCACCAGTGCCTCAAGTTTCCAACACCGACCGGGATATTTACCATCAGAGGAAATCAGAAGATGGCGCGAACATACTTCGTCACCGAAAAGAGACTCCGAAAGATGAACCTGCACAGAATAAGCTGCCCCATCAGTCGACTTAGTACTGAACCAAAAAAACGAAACAACCGCGCTCGTGCAAATCGATGAAGCAAACCCGGGAAGACAAGTCATGATCGGCGCCGAACTCGAACCATTAATTAAAGAAGATTTGCTTCAATTCTTGAAGAAGAACGTCTCGACCTTTGCGTGATCGATAAAAGATATGAAGGGAATCAATCCAGACATTACCAGCCACCAACTCAATGTCGACCCCACCTTCAAATCGATTAAACAAAAATGCCGCAAACTCGGCCATGAACGCGCCCAGGCCGTTAATGATGAAGTTGGAAAATTGCTTGAGGTAGGGTTGATCTCAGAGGTACAATACCCCGAATGGCTGGCCAACCCGGTGGTCGTGAAGTAAAAGAATGGTAAATGGCGAATGTGTGTGGATTTCACAGATCTCAACAAGGCATGCCCCAAAGACAATTTTTCGTTGCCTCACATCGATCAGCTCGTCGAAGCAATCACAGGAAACGAACTCCTGTCCTTCATGGATGCCTTTTTGGGATACAACCAGATGATGATGCATCCTGATGATCGTGAGAAGATAGCTTTTATCACCAACAGCGGAACCTATTGTTACAAGGTCATGCCGTTCGGGTTAAAGAATGCTGGAGCTACGTACCAGTGCCTCATCAACAAGGTGTTTGCCGAGCAGATCGGCAACACGATGGATGTCTACATCGACGATATGCTCGTCAAATCTCTCAAAGCCGATCAACACATCGTCCATCTCAAGGAATGTTTCAAAATTCTGAATCACTATGGAATGAAGCTGAACCTAGCAAAGTGTACGTTCGGTGTCACTTCCGGAGAGATCCTCGGGTATATCGTTACTCAATGAGGCATTGAAGCCAACCCAAAGCAGATCACCGCTATTGCCGATCTTCCGTCGCCAACGACCAAATGGTAAGTCCAAAGGCTCATCGGAAGAATCACCGCGCTCAACCGCTTTATATCACGGTCGACAGATAAATGCCTGCCCTTCTACCAGCTCCTCTGAGCTAATCGAAAGTTCATGTGGGATGAAGCTTGTGAGAAGGCGTTCGAAGCGTTAAAAGCTTATCTAACCAGCCCACCAGTCTTATCAAAGCAAGAGCAGGGTGAAACACTCTTCTTATATCTTCTAGTATCCGATGAAGCAGTCAGCGGGGTGCTCGTCCGTGAAGACAGGGGCGAGCAGAAGCCCATCTTTTCTACGAGCAAATCATTGAACGGCGCTGAAACCTGATATCCGATTGTCGAAAAAATCGCTCTTGCAGTCTCACTCAATAATTGTTATGAGGAGTTATCCGCTTCGTACCATACTCCACAACCCGGGCTATTCGGGTCGCATGGCCAAGTGAACAGTCGAGTTCTGCGAGTACGATATCGACTACCGAGGCCAAACTAGCGCTAAATCCCAAGTACTAGCCGATTTCATAGTCGAGCTCCCTCCCATACAAGAACAATTGAACCAAGTACCGTCTGAATGGGTCTTGCATATCGACAGATCCTCGTCACGGCACGGATCCGGGATCGGGATCCGTCTCGAAGCACTTGCGAAATACTCGAGGCCTCTAACAACGAGGCAGAGTACGAAGCACTAATCACCGGACTCAGACTTGCAAAGGAGCTTGAAGTGACTCGCGTACACGCGTTCAGCGACTCACGGCTCGTCACCAGCCAATTTTCCGGAGAGTACGAAGCTAAAGACGAGTGAATAGACGTCTACCTCAAGATAGTGCAGAACCTCGTCAACGATCTCGAGAGCTTCCAAATAACTAAGATTCTGCGTAACGACAACATGGCCGCTGACGCCCTCGCTGCTTTGGGCTCCTTGTCAGATTTCGATATCAGAAGAGTTATTCCAGTTGAAACCATCGCAGAGCCAAGCATCGAGCTTCCGCACGGTATCTGCCATATCACGGAGACTGACGAGCTCATGTCTCCCGAACAAGAGAAAACCGCAGCCACGCTCCCGAGACGAACCCAGGGAACCCTGACGAAAGAGACGAAGTGCGAGCATATCTGGCCGAAGGAAAGACTCCATAGGATAAGTGGGCAGCGAGGAGGATGCGAATCCGCGGAGCAAATTACACCATAGTCCGAGGAGAGCTCTTCCGATGGAGCGCGACTGAGGTACTTCTCAAATGTCTGGCCGGAGATAAAACCTACAGAGTGATGGCAGAGACCCACGAAGGCGAAGGAGGTAATTATTCTGGGGAACGGGCACTTGCTATGAAACTCAAGAAGCTCGGCTTCTACTGGCCATCAATGATCGCCCATTGTGCAGCACATGCACGAAACTGTGAGAAGTGCCAGAGGCACGGTCCAATGATCAACACCCCGCCCGAGCTACTATCGACGACCACCGCTCTATACACATTCATGCGATGGGCAGTGGACATCATCAGCCCATTCCTGAAGTTCCATAACAGGCATTTCATCATCGTCGTGACCGGGGGTCTACAGACTGATGACGATGCATGGGGAGCTCGTTTCATGGAACACAGTGAGTCTGACGAAGTATTTCTACGATTTCTGCCCTTATCAGTCCGCATCCTAAAACAAGAACCCATGAAGCAGAATGAGCCCGACCAGCCTCAATCAAATCATCTCACCGTATATACCAAAAAACAAAACAGCTCCATGAGCACGTCTTTTATTTCAGTTTCTCTTTAATGTAATTGAACTACGATCGGCTTGATCCCTAATTAACGGATACGTAGGCAGCCTCTTATGAGATCCAGCTATGATAAAAAAAAAAATCTCTCCATCTCATTTTCGCAGTTTATTTTCATCTCCCAGTTTGTCTCCGTTCACTAATCCATTTCTTATCCTATTCTAAAGTTCAGTTTAGCTATTTTTAGCTTGTCCTTGACTTAGTCCAATTACCCTCTACCGAGCACCCCAACCATAACAGCTCCGAGCTGCAAACCACATTGGTGCCCTGCCCAAGTACTCGATCATCACGTTCCCCATGGATGTAGTGGTGAAATAATCCACGTCTTCCAGCTTGTTCAAATAGTTCGAGTTAGATGACACAAAAGTTGGGCCCAGTCTCGCACGGAAAATCCTTACAAAAGACTAAGTGTATTTAAGCCGAGCCATCCGCAAACTTCATCTAAAGGGTTACTCTGGTAAGCCGAGCCCAGTCTCGCACAAAACAAACCCGAAGAACTTAGTACCTAACCTAAGAAATTCGCAATGGGTAGTTCAAAAACAGTATCAAGTTTTCTAAACGAACTCAGGCTTTCAAACGAGCGCGACACACGAGATCAATCAGAGAACGAAGAGCAAGACCAGAGTAAATCTGAAAAGAAGCAGTAAATTAAATAAAAGCCGAGGACTCCCAACGAGCCCAAGGCAAATTCTTGTTTGAAAAATTACATAAATAAAAACTAAGGTCACATGCGGCCCGGTCACAGTTAAACGTTTTAAACAGAAAAGACAAACAGACGAGCCTATTAAAGAGCATTTTTGGAGGCGCCGAAGAGAGGAGCAAGCAGCTGATCTGTTACAGGATCGACATCAGCATTGACGACCGTGTTTTCCAAGTTAGCGTCCAAAACTGAGTCATCTACCGGACTCGAGGTCGCGGATCTAGGAGAACCCGGAGAATCGGGGATCCACTGCTCTACGGGTATCCTCTCAGGCTCCGGGGTCACCTGGAAATCGGCCTCGCTTATTTCCAGAACATCCATGGCGTCGAGCTCTTTGGAGAGAGACTTAATGTCCGATTCCACAAGCTCCACCTTATGAGAAGGAATAGCCACTCTTTCTTTCATCAGGCCCCCGTAGTTATCTAGGACACAGATTGCCTGGCCCATAAGCATTAACAGCTTTTGTCTCCCGGCAATGCTGCTTCACCTTCCCGAGCTTAGTACACCGCCTCTCATTCTCAACCTCGAAAGCACGGGAGTCCCTCAGCCTCTTCCTCTCTTTCTTTCCAGCAAGCGACAGGGTCTTGCTGATCTCCCTCTGCACCTCGTTCTCCTTTCAGATGTCAGAGTTGGCCTCGAGCGTATCTTGTGCACTCTTTCCGAGCTCCCTGACCCTTTCACCACTCTTCGCGAACCTCTCCTTGTACCCCACCATCCGAGCAAAAGACTTCTTCAAGTACCGATCGTAATGTTCGACCATAAAGTTGGTATTCCCGATCATCTGCGAAATCAGGAGTTATAATGTGATCAAATTGATGAACAAATCAAAAACAGGCAGAGCTGAAATTAAGGGTACCTGAGCCACACTCTGCGACCAGTTAGCATACTCTTTACGACCAAAGAGATCGGTCAGTTCTGGCATGGAGTAGGGTTCTCCTCCTCGGATGTTGCCCATGAGTTCCACACACCTGTGGGGACGTCGCGACAAGGAATTCCCGCTTCCCTTGAAGGAGTACTCGAAGTCGAAGCTGTCGGGATCCAGCTCCTCCTGTCCCTCGGCTACCTCGCCCGTCGACGGATTCGCAGCCGGGACTGGGATGCCAGCGTTTGGAAAAGGCAAAGAGGCCTTGCCATCAGTGCGAGTCTGTTTTTAGGCGGACCCTTTTGACCAAGCGAGCAGCCGCAAGCTTGTCCTGACGAGCTCGGAGGGTAACGTTATCAGACGGAGATCCAAGTTCGTCTGAAACATTGACGATCACAAGATCGTATCCCCCCTTAAGAGAACTGCCGATTTTGATGGTCGGTGGAGGGTCAACTGCGGAGGGGGCCGCAGCGGCATCCCCCGAGCCTCTTTGGGCCTTCTCCTTTCCTCTTCCTCTTTCTTTCTCCTGCATCCTTCCTCCCGTTGCTTCGTCCAGGCAGCGTAGTTATGAATGACAGAAGAAGGCTTCACCATCAGGCCCTTTTCAACTTCGTGCTTAGTTGGGAGCTTCTGAGCTGCCTTACACTTCTTCATCCCCGCGTCGCTTCTCTCCACCTTCCTGGTGGATGAATTCTCTCCGTTTTCCTGCTGAGATCGAGCAAGAGAAGGTCTAAACGGAGAGAGCTCGATATTGTATCGACCTGAAACAACAAACACAAATTTTAGGTAACCACCACAAGACAGAGTCAAAACGAGGCGTGGAAAGAAAGAGAAACTCACCCGATTGAATACGAGGAAGAGTCCGACGGATTCGCTGATTCAGGAAATCCGGCCACCACTAAGGTACAAACGAAAGAAATATATCTCTCAATTCGGTAAATTCCTTTGCAAAACGACGAAGCCCGCAATGACGAACTGCAAAATAAAGAAAACATATCAGGCGTCAGTGCCGATCAATCCAAGAAAAACACAAGGGCAAAATAAATACCGATCTCGGTGTTCCATCCGGCTCAGATTTCCCAGTCCAGATTCCCGACCGAGGCCTGATCGATCTTCACAAAGAAATAACGAGCGTCTCCATCGGCAGTCTTATTCCCTTTGGAGCACTCGATGAGGGATTTCTTCATGCTAAGATAAAAATGACCTCCTTTTGCCGTTTTTCGAGTGATCTTCGTCAAATCCTCAAGGGCATTGCAGCAGAGTTTTCGCCCGAGCTCAGCTGCCATTACCATCAACCCGACCAGATGATGGATGGATGCGATCGTCAGCTGAGACATCGCAACCTTCCTCCGAGCACAGTATTCGACCAAAAGCCTTGGAAGAAGGAACCAGAGCCCACCCTCGTAAATGAAAGACTCATACAGATACATGTACCCCGGAGGAGGATTCCATGGTCGATCGCTACGCTTCGGGAGAAGGAAGGAGACCCCCAACAGGATGTGATACCCTCTCTGAAGATTATTGAGCGTATTCGCAGTAGATTTCGTCCCCTCGTCATCGTGACGCTCGAGAACGATATCAGAAGCAAGCTCAGGACCCAGATGACGACCATAGTCACCAAGGTTGTCCAGCTCGAACTGGGAGGTATGGTACCCAGTATCAGGTGAGCTAGGCCTAAGAGCCAATCTCTTGCCAGCGCCGACCTCAAAATACGTACTTATCATTCAGTTTCTGACCCCATTATACTTGCCTGTCACTCAATCTCCGATCTCAGTACACCAATCTTGTTACCCAGTTATAAGCAGTGGCAACACCCACGGATCCCTCCTGATACGTCTGCGAATCAGCCACCTGCTCCTACGTGGTCTCCTGGGTCACACTCGCGGTAGCAGACTCACTCCCAAGTCCCCGCCCGCGCTCACGCCCTCCACGACCACCTCGGCCTCCTCGGCCTATACCTCTAGCAACTCTAGTACCTCTATCCATTTCTCTTCACTACTAGAAGCAGAAACTCTAGTACCTCTAACCATTTCTCTTCACTACCGGAAGTAGAAACTAAGCACACTAGAAAGCTAGAAAAGTCAAACACCACATACCGTGGAATCTCATTGAAGGCTCGGAAAATATGATCTAGGACTCCAAACCCACCCAATTGACTAACTACTCATAATCAATCAAGCAATCACAATCCACACGCAATTGACTAACTCACATAATCAACTACGTTCTCCCACCCAAGAACCATAAGGGCTCTGATACCAGACTGAAACAACCCACCCCGTTTTTTTTTTTATTAACAATGGATTCGAATTAGCATTTCCATAAATGCTAAGTCTCAACAATCCAATCAATTCAATCACATTAAGACAGCGGAACAAAAGCAGTTAAAACAATAAACCAATCATTTCAATATCCAATAACCAAGCCATACTAACACAATAGCTAGCAACCAATCGAGCCGCTAGATCATCCTCACTTTCCAGCCACAATTCCACGATCACATTTTCTCTTTACCTGCATCAAATGGCAAAACAAGATGCGTGAGTATTATCTCACAAATACTCAGTGAGACGATCATCCCATCTACTTGGTTATACACACATGCATAAGCAAAAGATACAATACCAGGATGAGCAAACAACAATACATGCACGAACAAGCAACATGAATTAGTCCAGAAGACTTGCGTCGATCAACACAACCACTAGGTGTCGATCGATGCACTGCAACTGTGTCGATCGACACACCACCCAGGTGTCGACCGACACGATACACTTGTGTTGATCAACGCAAAACAATTGTGTCGATCCACGCGTCGCTGCATATCGTGAGGATCGAGCCTATCCTCTCATGGCTCGAATCCAAAGCGATTCATCGATCTCCTGCACGAATCCATCAACAAAACACACAGATTCCAATCCAAACAACAACAAAGAATCATATTCCATCAATTTCTTTACCCAGATAAACCATGGTCACGCATTCACCTTAGGAAAAACAGTTATAACACACGTTTCAAATTTTAGATTAAACCGAACTCGGTGGCTCCGGAATTCTAAGATTCGGGGCTTTCCAATGATACGTAGATCGTCTTTTGGGTCCTTATAGAATGATGGGAAAACAGACCGAAAGTTCGTTGTTCGGAACTAGAAACCGGAAATTCTAGTCTCAGAAAACATGAACGACACGTTGACATCTAAAAAACACAGAGAACGGAGATTACATCAGAAACAGGATCGAAAACCTGTTCTATAAACTAGATAGAAAGAGATTTCCACAGATAGGCGGATCGTCTCCTAAGTCCTCCTGGTTCGACAAGAATCCTCCCTCGAAATGGACTGATTGCATACCCAAAACTGCAAAAATATCTCTTAGTAAAACGACGATAAATCTCGGAATACTAATCCAAATGACAAACCGATTTCGTCCAAAGCTAGATACGAGAATGGAGAACATATCCTAGAAGTTTTGCTCCAATCAGATCAGATCTTTCCAGCCGTTCGTCTCCCCTTCTAAAATCAGACAGAACTGCTTTCAAAGCAACAATCTCTTCTTCTCTCTTACAACCTACGAAATCCACTCCTTTTCCTCTCCAAAATCGGCTGCAAAAACATCTCCATGCATTTTTATATCATGCCCTAGGGTTCCCTAAACCGGATGCCAAACCAAGCGATCAAGAACCGCTTGTCGGTTCGATTTCAACTTGCGTCGATCGACGCAAATCACTTTTGTCGATCGATGCAACACCCAAAACCCGACTCCTTGCGAGTCCAACCACGTGTGTTGATCGACACACACACTGTGTCGATCGACGCACCAACCAAAAATACACATTTTGGTTCACGGGCGTTACAGTGTATTTCTCTACTTGTATAAACATAACTAGAATAGGACCTGCGTTAATACGTGGATAAATACTATATAAATTAATAGAATAAATATTTAAGTTTTAATTAGTAATCCGTTAAATTTTAAAATATCGATCCTAAAACCAGTAGAAATCAATTTATATTATAACTCTCATGCTCTAATACATATCATTCAAATCAAAAAATATATATTATCAGAATTTAAATCATATTCTTAATAACAGAGAAAATTTATTTTAACCAATCATGAATATTTATTATTATGTGATAAAAAATAAAAACAACTAAAAAAACTATATAGTAAATAAGAAATGAGTAAGTTTATGTTAGTAACCTCATAAGAACTATCATATAAGTACATGATTGATAATTGTATTTTATTAATGTCATCGTTTTTTCACATAAGTACATCGAGATTTATACTCACCAAATTTTATACAATATTACCTTAATAGTAAATATAATATAATTGTTTTTAACTTATATAGATTTTCAATATATACACTTGAAGAATATCAATAGCATCATAGGTCGAATATTTCTATTTTCTTTGTACTATTTTATCACTCTATATTGATAAAATAAGTATTTTTATAGATTTTATTTTTGCATGGTTGTGTATATTTTTAAACTTTTAGATTGAAGTTTTTATAATATTTCCAACTTTTTTTTTTCCAATTTATATACTTTTTTTTTATAATTCGTCTATAAACTTTTGTCCTTTTTTCTAATTTAAATATCATTCGTCTTTATATTTATTTTAATTGAAATTTCTATTCTATATGTATTATTTATTTATTTTATAGCTTATGTAATGTTTATATGTTATATTTATATTAGCAAAATCACATTTATCAATATGGCATTTTTTGTCTTTAACTATTTAGATAAAATTTATAATGAAAAAAATGTATTTTGTAATATAAAAATATAGAAATCTCACATATTTTAGTAGAACGGTTCTTTTCCTTTTTCTTAATTAGTCCATAATCTTTATTTAGAATATATTACTTATTTTATTTTAATTATTTTTATTAATATTGGAAATATTACATAGTTTAGTATAACGATTTTTGTTTGTTTTTCTTCATTAGTCAATAATCTTTGTTTATAATATATTTTTTATTTTCTTTTTTAATATTTTTGTTAATATTGACACATGTGACAATCTAAATTAACAATTACACATGTCACGATCTAGTGCTTAAAAATTTTGCCCACGTGTCAAGCTCTCATCGTGTGCATTCTCCTTTGTATAATAAGATTGTAAATTTGTATCATAGTTATATTATATATATATAATATAATAAAATATGGTTTTTTCTTTCTAATATGTCAATTTGTTATATTGCATAAGACAAAGCGCTATATTAAATGGAAACACGATAGGAGTGCCAAAAACCGCTATGTAAAGTGGAGGACCTATTATCGCGGGCGATGTCATAGCGCTTTTCTTAGCGCTATCCTATTAGTTAGATAGCATTTTTCGCCTGCTTTTAAAACCCATTTTTCATGTAGTGATTATAACATTCACTTTAACCAGATAAAGCATGGTCACGCACTCACCTAGGTTCTGAATCGATTCTAGACAAGAACAACTACGAAGAGAGACCTCTCTCTCACTTACAGCCTCTGCTCTACCTTCCCTTCCTCACGAACCAACAAAACGTCGATCTTTTCTCCAAAAACCACCTAAACCGATTAGGGTTTCAGAAAACAGGAACGACACGCTCATTTCGAAAGCACACAGAGAACAGAGATTACCTTAGAGTCAGAGTCGGAAACCTGATCTGAAAACTAGAGACAGAGATCTAACTAATGGTATGTGGATCGTCTCGTGAATCCTTCTGGTTCGACGGGAATCCTCCCTCGAAATAGATTGATCGTAGACCCGAAACTACAGAAACTTCTCTCAGTAAAACAATCATAACTCTTTAGAATAGAAAACCGATTGACAAACCGTTTACTCCTATATCAAGATCACAGAGTGGAGAACTTAACCTGCAAGTTTCGCTCCATTCCGATCCGATCTGGTTTTACTCGCCGTTACTCTCCTCTTATAAAACCGGATAAAACTGCCTCCAAAACTTAAGCAACAAGAACACACAAGGATCTCTTCCTCAAAACCGTTTTCTCTCATTTTCTCTCTGAAAAACGTAGCCTCTCTATACTGCTTAGCTTTTATACAGAAGCCCTAGGTCTCTGTTAACCAAAACGCCAAACCGACGATTAAAATCGAATCAACTGGTTCAATTCGACCTTCCAAAATTCTCAATTTTTGGTTCACGGGCGTTATAATTCTCTCCCACTAACCAGGATTCGTCCTCGAATCTCGCATTACCATCACACTATGGTCTCAACTACCTGACCCAGCCGGCCAGCACCACTCGAGATGAACCCTCGAATCACACAAAACAGACACACTACAGTTAACACTCCTGACCAACCCAGCCAGCATCACCTGAGATCAACACTCCCGATCTCTAAGGTCTACATCTAGTCATGTGCACATAGCCACGTTTCATACATTGATTGCTCTCAACTCATAACTCATATCACATAACCACACCACTCGCACTCTCAGGAACACGTCCTTTGAGCTATCAGTGCACCATACCACTAACACTCTCAGAACACACAGTCCGTCGAGCTAGCAGTATACATGGAAAATCCTCTTCTCCTCCAGAGAAGTACTCATTTCGTAGTATTACTAAGGGAAATCCTCATCTCCCAGTAACACCCACAGGAAAATCCCCATCCCCTGGAGAAAAATACTTCTCTCTCAGTATTACTAAGAAAAATCCTCATCCCTCAGTAACACTCAGGGAAATCTTCATCCCTCTTGGAGAAATCCTCATCTCCAAATGAGTTATTCGGGAAAATCCTCATTCCCTAGAGAAATCAATTCTTAATGCCTATAGCATCTCTCACTAGAACTACCTCATTTGGTCTCAACCTGACATCCCAATACCCGGAATATCACCCCATCCATGACCAATCCTCAAGTCAACTCTAACATGATACTCCACTATCCCGGAATATCATCTCATCCATGACCAATCCTCATGTCATCTCTAAACAACCCAGTCACCCAGGGTTTTCGCTACAGTCCTTCAGAATAGACAAGTTCTAAATCCCCATAAATTTTTTATTCCCAGACCTTCAGAAATAGACAAGTTTTAAATTCTCATAAAACCTCTATTTCCAAACCTCAAAACGCATAACTTATGACAACACAAGTCCAACCATAGGAAATCCTCATCCTATAAATCTCAAACCATAAGAATACACATCTTATAAATTTTAAATCATAAAAAATACTCATCTTATTAAATCTCAAAATGTAATAATCGTTAATCCTCAAACGAAATACATAATCCCAAAAAGCCACATAGCAAACATGCTAAACTCCAAACCATGAAAACAAGTTCAATCCTCGGCCCGCTCCTCGAACCATCCTCTGAACCTTGCTTTCATCTTAGCCTCTGGTTCCCAAATCTCCTCCTCCACCCGTCATCTGCCGCAGCTTGGGACATTTCGGCTTGATGTGTCCTAACTCACCGCAGTGATAACAAAACCGAGTATCCCGAGCCTCGCCCTTCCTAGGACAGCTCGCCAATTTATGATCCATGCTTCCACACCCAAAGCATCTCTGACAACTCTAACTGGACCCTTAAGTGTCCTCCTAGTTCCTCTTCTGTCCTTGCGCAGACTTACCGCCCTTACTCAGAACCATCTGCTGCAGCGGCTTCTTCATCTGAACGATTAGGCTACCCACCACAGCTAGATCCTCCTCAATCACTGCAGTCGTCTCAACCAGCTCTGCCCTCATGGCGAACTTGCTCGCTCTAAAGCAAGTCCTTAAATCTGCTCGAAGTCCTCTCAAGAACCTCTTCACCTAGGCTTGCTCACCCTCCATATCTCTACCGGCATAAACCAAAAGTCGACCAAACTCCTCATCGAACTCCCAAACCGATCGGTTACCCTGAGTCAACTCTAGGAACCTCAACTCCAACCGATCCACCACCTCCTGCGGAAAGAACTTGGCGTTGAACTCAGCCAAAAAGTCCTCCCAGGCCTTCTCCGCCTGAGGTCTCCTAGCCTCCACATCTCTCCACCAGACATGTGCGTCACCATCAAGGTAATGTACCGCCAGGTCTACTCGGTATCCCGCAGGACACCTCAGAAAATGACAATTACGCTCCAATCTCCACCGCCACTCATCAGCCTCCTCAGGCTTGGCACCTCCCGAGAAAAATCCTGTGCCAATCCTCTGCATTTGCTCCATCATCCTCAGGTATGATGGAAGCTCTTCAGCAACCACAGCCCTCAGCTGCACAACCGCCACAGGTGGCACTATCGGAGCCTGAGCCTGAGCAGGTACTACACCCTGTGACCGCTCCAACAACTGTTGTAGCAGATCCGCCAAACGATTATCTAGGTCTTGGACTGGTGCACCACCGGCCCTACCAGAACCAACACCAGTCCCACCAGTACTCACACTGGCCTCACCCACGGACCCCTCATGAAACGTCTGCGAAACTACCTCCTGCTCCAGTGCAGAACTCTAGGCCGCATTCGCCGCAGACTCACTCATAAGTCCCCGTCCGCGCCCATGCCCTCCACGACCACCACGGCCTCTGCCTCTAGTACCTCTAGCCATCTCTCACTGCACTACCAACAGCAAAACAATAAGCATAGTAGAAAGCCAAAATAAACCAAACAACACTTACCGTGGAATCTCATTGAAGGCTCGAAGAAGATGATCCAGGACTCCAACCCACTCAATTAACTAACTACTCATAATCAATCAAGCAATCACAATTCAATTGACTAACTCACATAATCAATTTACGTTCTCCCGTCCTAAAACCGTAAGTGCTCTGATACCAAACTGAAACAACCCGACCTATTTTTTTAAATTAAATTACATTGGATTCGAATTAATGTTTCCATAAATATTAATTCTCAACATCCAATCAATTCAGATAATAACCTCAAACATACAACTAGCAGAAGCAAACTCAACAATTAACCAATAACAACTCAACAATTAAACCAGTTCCATAATCCAATTCATAAAAACCAGCAACATATCCATTCTAACAATAACATAAGCAAACAACCGAGACACTAGATCATCCTCCTCTTCATAGCCATACGATCACACTTTGCCTTTACCTGCATCACATGGATAAAAGAGATGCTTGAGTATTATCACAAATACTCAGTGAGACGATCATCCCATCTACTTGGCTATACACACAAGCATAAGAAAATAAAATAATACCAAATGAGCAAACAACAATGCACAACTCAATAATCATCACGAACAATTGTCCAAAACTCACAATCAATCACATCAATTCATCATCAATCAATCGCATTATAACATTCACTTTTACCCAGATAAGCCATGGTCACGCACTCACCTTGGTTCTGGACCAATTCTAGACAAGAACAACTACGAAGAGAGACCTCTCTCTCACCTACAGCCTCTGCTCTACCTTCCCTTCCTCACGAACCAACAAAACCTCGATCTTTTCTCCAAAAACCACCTAAACCGATTAGGGTTTCAGAAAATAGGAACGACACGCTCATTTCGAAAGCACACAGAGAACAGAGATTACCTTAGAATCATAGTCGGAAACCTGATCTGAAAACTAGGCACAGAGATCTAACTAACCGTATGCGGATCGTCTTGTGAATCCTTCTGATTCGAAGGGAATTCTCCCTCGAAATAGACTGATCGTAGAGCCGAAACTACAGAAACTTCTCTCAGTAAAACAATCATAACTCTTTAGAATAGACATCCGATTGACAAACCGTTTTCTCCTATATCAAGATCACAGAGTGGAGAACTTAACCTGTAAGTTTCGCTCTATTCCGATCCGATCTGGTTTTACTCGCCGTTACTCTCCTCTTATAAAACCGGATAAAACTGCCTCCAAAACTTAAGCAACAAGAACACACAAGGATCTCTTCCTCAAAACTGTTTTCTCTCTTTTTTTTCTCTGAAAAATGCAGCCTCTCTATGCTGCTCGGCTTTTATACGGAAGCCCTGGGTCTCCGTTAATCGAAACGCCAAACCGACAATTAAAATCGAACCAACCGGTTCAATTCGATCTTCCAAAATTCTCAATTTTTGGTTCACGGACGTTACATAATCTATTTTGGGTTTTGACTTAGGGATTTTTGTGTTGATTCGGTTCATGAGAAATAGGATTAAGGGGGAGTTATGAGTTGTAGTTTGTTTTGAACCTTGTTTTTTTTTTTTTTTGGTTTTTGAACTCCAAAACTCTTAAAATTTTGGTTAACACTATGCAATTAATAACTCTGCAAGATTATTCAGTATTTTGAAGTCGTATTTGGAATCCTATTTGTGCTTGTTTGCTTGTGTTGTCTACGTGTTTTTGGTATGAACTTTTTTTTTCTAGATGCTTGTGAGACACACAAAGCTAAAAATGGAAAGATTGAAGATGTAGCTATTAAAGGAGTTCATGTACTAGTTGCGAAGTACGATAGGGAGTGATGCAAGCAGACTAGACTCAGGCTAAAATTACATGGGCTTGAAAAGATGAGCTGGACCAAGCTGCTTAAGCCAGTATAAACGTGACAAGATGCTCTACCTGAGCTCAAGACGAAGCTTGAAGAGCACAAGGAGCATGAAGATTTACCTTATATCTCGCTAAAGAATAAGGAAAGAAGATATGGCGTTGAAGATTTAGTATAATCTGAACTTAGGGACCAAGACTAGGTCTGACTATTTTTCCTATTGTGTATAAATAGGAGGATGTTAGCTTAGGGATCGGGTTAACACAATTAGAGCTTATTTATTATCAAAAGGGTTTTGGGTTTTCTTGTAAGAGATCTAAACTAAAAGGTAGAGAGATGTTTGCAAATCACGTATAGATTTGTAAACGTGAGAGGCTAGATTAATGTTGGTGAGTGAAACTTGTAAGTGCACTTAGCGTTTGATCTAGTAATATATTATTGATAAAAGAATCCATGTGTTATTATGTTCTTTTCCTATAGCAGTACCTGATAGATTTTCATTTAATATGAAGATTGATGAACATGAAGCTTGATGTTGGTATATGATCAAGGGAGAGTTTGACATTCATCATAGAAGTGCTTGAATTCTAAAACTCAGTCAACAAGGAGGAGACTGAAAGTGCATGTTGGATGAGTTTTAGAATTTCGTATGAGCTATTTTAAAGAAGCTGAGAAGCTGATGGTAAACCAGCTGAAACATGAAGGTGTAGCTATTGAAACAGTTTCATGTACGAGTTACGAAGTACTACAGAAAATAATACAAGCACACTAGACTGAGCTTGAGACTACGTTGGCTTGAAGAGATGGGTTGGGCTAAGTTACTCTAGTGTCAAGGATGAGCCTAGACGTGGAGCTGAACTAGAGAAGTGCCTAGGAGAGAATTGAACAGCATTGAAGAATTTTTTTTTATCTCTTGGCTAAGTATAAGAAAAGTCTTTAATGCTGCTCAATCCTCTCCAAGGCACTTGTCTAGCTCAGCGAATAAGGAAAGATGGAATATTCTTGAAGATTTGATATCATCAAAACTTGGAGATGTAGGCTTAGTTAAGCCGTCTTCCTATTATGTATAAATAGGGGGTTTAAGCTTCGTAGAGCTTTGACCCCCATGATGTGAGAAATTTTTTAGTAAAGGTTTTGGGGGGTTCTTGTAAAAACACAAAACAATGGGGCTAAGGGTTTGTCTTGAGAAGTTCTTGGATCGTGTATAAATTCATGAACAAGTAAGACTAGAGAGGTTGTTTTAGGTGAAACTTGTAAGTGCATCTAAAATATCTTCTAGTAAGCATTCTGTCTTAGTAAAGCGGATTAAGGGTTTCTTGTTAGAAGACTTATTCCAAGACTAATGTGTAGTTGGTTCATGGATTGGGTATAGATTCTTGAACGTGAGAGGCTAGATTAAGGAGATTGAGTGTAACTTGTAAGTACACTAGATGATTGATGTAGTAATATATTTTTGAGAAAAGAAAACCATGTGTTATTTGTGTTCGTTGCCTGTACAAGTACCTGTATCAGCAGCTGTCGCACTTGCTCTTTATTACAGTCTCGTAATACTCTTTGTTACTGTGGCTCTCGCATCAACCAAATCTCCAATTTTGTTGAAAGATCTAATTTTTCTATGGTTTGTATCCAATAGATGGCTCGTACCAAGCGAACCGCTCGTAACTTCACTGGAAGAAAAGCTCCAAGGAAGAAACTTGCTACTAAGGTTTGTTTCTTTTCTCTGTTTGTGTCTTGTTGTGTTCTCAAAATGTGCTCTTGTAGTGTAATTGAGTTTCCAATGTTCTCCATTATGCCGTATATGACTAGGGTGTTTGTTTCGATGTAGTGATTGTTATTGCAGACGCGGTTTCTTAATTCTTGTTGTTGTGACTTAAATAGGTATCGTGAATTGGCCAATAGAGTTGATGAGGCTTTAGGATTCATGGGTGTGGCTGGACTTACCAATGCGCACCCGATCATGACTACTACTAAGTTTTGGACATTCCACGAGTGTTTGTTACTGCCTTATGAGCAGTACGTGGACCCGGTCAGATTGTGACTTGGATTACTCATCCAATGCACGGAAACACCATTGTGGCTCCAAATGAGCTAAAACTCGTTTTTAAGAGTAATGTAATTATATTAAAAATATGTCTCGCTTTTTAATACTGAATTTGTTAATTTTGTTTTTTGTTAACGTTTATTTTTTTTTAATACTCTTTCTGTTTTAAAATATAAGTTGTTTTGGATTTTTTTTATATTTCAAAATATAAGTTGTTTTGATAATTCTAAGTATTTTTTTAATTTTATTGACTATTGTGTGACCAATAATATTTTGCACTCGCTTTTTTCATTGGTTAAATTATTTTTATTATATATATAAGATGATACTTTTTAGAAAAATTAGTTTCTTAATATTTGCACTTTTAGTGAAAATAATTTACATTTTGAAACATAAGGAGTAATATAATTATATCTAATAAAGGAAAACCGTAGTTTACACTTTGTAACTATATAGCTACGGAAAATCCTTTGCTAAATTATCGGTAATGAGCAACGAAAGAAATCGTAGCCATATCGTTGCTATTGGCTCTACGGTTGTTGTTCTCGCTAATCCGTTGCAAATTGGCGACAAAAAAAAAGCGACAACTCAACAGTGGCGCCGGAACTGAGGCAACAATCCATAATTAGCGGTATTTTTGCAAATGGACATTCGTAAGCCAAAATGTTTTGACCCCTAAAACTCTTTAAACCCTCAAAACTAATCATAATACAACATAGTTAACCCAAACATAAATGATATAATAAAAAAAATAATTTTGAAAAAAAGGTATTTTTGCAAAGATTTTGAAAAGGTGGCATTTTTAAAAAATGAGACTTCTTCAAAATTCTCTTTTTATAAAATACATGTTAGAAAATTCTGATTTTCCAAATCTTTGTTTGTATCCTTTTCAAAAACTATTTTTTATATTTCTATTGGGTCTAATTGGTTACGGCTATATCTTTAAATTTTTGGTTGTAGCTACTTTGATGTAGCTATAGGATTTTAGTTGTAGTAGGTATAGGATTTTAGTTGTAATTTAAAAAAAAAAAAAATGAAAGCATGATTAATAAATATTAGTTGAATGTTCTAAATGAAATTTTTTCAATTTCTCAACTATTGTATTATACTATATAAAATACATAAAATTATATATGTATTTACAAAATGAATTATTAGAATTATTATAATAACATATTATGATCTGTAACATGTAATAACTATTTTTTTTGCATGTCTACAGCCCAAAAGCCCGACTTTTTAAACATTTTTGTTGTAGCTTTGAAATCAATTGTAGAACATGATTGGCAATACTTTTAGGCCACAAAATCATGCCCGTTATTATATTCTAAAGATTTTTCACTATGAAAACCAAAATTTTTTACATATATACGATTTAGCGATAATAAAATTTACTAATTATAATAAATTTATAATTGAATGTTATTTTTTAGTTGCCACTTTTGAAAAATGCTATTATTTTAAAATCTTTTCAAAAATGATAATACTAATATATCATTTATTCAAAATATCATTTATTTTTGGGTTAACTATATTATATTAGGGTTTACTTTTTGGGGTTTAGGGTTTGTTAGGATCAAAAAAAATTTAAAAGTTAATTTTTTGTGGTTTAAAGTTTAAAAATCTTTAATTTGTGATATTTTTGAAAATAGACAACTCAAAGTAACAGTTTTGCAAAATTGTATTTCAAAAATGGTATTTTTACAGGCTCCATAGCAGTGTTAGCCATGATTAAACAACGTGGCGTTAATTGCACTACGGTATATGGGAGATGTGAAATAGACGAGGAAACGATTAATCATGCTTTATTTGAATGCCCTCTCGTTCAACAAACGTGGGCATTATTCTTATCCTCTCGAGGAAGAGAGACTATCCCTTTTTCATCGATATATGCAAATATGGATTATCTTTTTTGGAGGATGGAGACAGATGATACCCTTAATGGTGAATATAAAATGTTCTTATGGCTCATGTGGTATATTTAGAAATCACGGAATAAAAAATGCTTTCAAGAGATCGAAGCTGAACTAGTAGACATTTTCAAGTTGGCAGAGTGAATTCTTGACATGGACATATGCACAAATATGTGTATAGGAGGTGGAGATCACTTCGGGGGAGGATCCCCAATTAGTGGCTCATTCAGCGAATCATTTTCGGTGTCAAGTGGATGGATCCTGGAAGAATAGAGATGTAACATCAGGGTTGGGTTGGATATGTTTCTAATGGGACCTTCCTTTTCTATTAGGGGCCAAAGGATTGCGACACAGGAGATCGCCGCTACATTAAGAAATGGAAGCCCTGATTTAAGCAATGTCATGCATGATGGAGAGTAGAATAGAATGTCATACTTTTGAGACTGATTGCTATGACCTGGTGGATATAGTAATGAATCTAGCTGAGAGGCCTGCATTCCCAATTTTGTCAGACCAAATACAAACTATCTAAGACCGTCTCCTGAGTTTTTCGTTATCTTTTGTCTCTCGTTCTAGTAATTTAAAAACGGACTGTTTAGCCCGTTATGCACGTACTCGAACTTTTGATTTTTTCTTATGTAAGTAACTTGCCACCGAATTGAATTACCAATTCTAATGGTGTTTTTTTACTAATTTATAGTTTGGTTGTAAAAAAAATGGCATTTTTTAAATTCTCATATTATTATCAGAGTTTCAAAATTCTTGTGATTAAACTAATTTATATATAGTATAACATGAGTTTCAAAATTCTTGTGATTAAACTAATTTGTATATAGTATAACATTTTTATTTACTCAATGGTACGAATACTGTAATCATGAGGTTTTAATAAAGTCTTACTCTTTCCTTGGATTGATTACACCGAAAGACATTTTTTGTCATTTTTATTTCAAGGGGGACACATTAGTTCCTTAGGCACACTTTCTTTGTTTTTAATACAAAATGTGACAAAAATACCCCTCTAAGCACGCGCGTGGACAATTTTCCGTGGACAAGTCAAAAACAATAATGCGCGTGAACATAAATTGGTTGATGAAAACAATTGACATATAATAAGAAAGTAATCGTGGACATGCTATTGTGGACATGATATATAATAGTTTCTGAAATTGTTATAAATAACTTATCCACAAATATTGCAATTATTTATTTTAACTAAATATTTACCTATAATAACATATACACAATATCATATCCACAAGATTAGGTAACAAAAATTGTAAGAATTTACAAAATTAAAAAAAATTTGATGTACTATAAGTTTTTATGGACATGTTATCTTAGACAACTATGTAGTTAAAATGAATTTTTGTTAATTTTGTAAATTCTTGCAATTTTTGTAGGTTTTTATGAACTATGTAGTTTTCAAGGAAATGATGCCACATTTGTTCAAACTGAACTGAAGTAATGTAACCATACATTATTATCAAAGAAAAGTGGATATACTTTTATTAAATAAACCAGTACGTTATACTTTTGGGTGCAAAAGACTAATTAGCAATGAATTCTCTTTGTGTACATCTTACTATAGGTAAATATGTAGTTAAAATAAATATTTACAATATTTGTGGATAAGTTATTGTAACAATCTCAGAAATTATTATCATGTCCACAATATCATGTCCACGATTCGCGCATTATTGTTTTAAACTTGCCTGTTGTCCACGCGTGTGCCTAAGGGGATATTTTTGTCATATTTTGTATAAAAAACAAAAAAATGTGCCTAAGAAACCAAAGTGTGCCCTTAAAATAAAAATAAAAATAAAAAATGTCCATAATTATTCCCTCTTTCCAAATGTGGATATTATCTAATAATTTATATTATACGTTATGTCGCAGTTAATAACGGTCTTTCAACTTGTGAATAAATCCAAAAATTATTAGTTTTTCTTCAAAGTGTGATGTTTCTCCAAAACAAAATCCAGAAATTGTACTCATAAAATACTGAGATCCTGAAAATCTAGAGGAAAGTGACATTTTCCACAAATGGTTTATCTAAAAATACACCTTAAAATCTCTTTATTATTTGTAGGGTGTGAGTGTGTGAACTGTGAAGAGTAGACAATATACAATCAAGAGTAGAGAAGAAAAATGAGTGAGGAGAAAAAGAAGCACTTCATACTGGTACATGGGGTGGGCCACGGCGCGTGGTGTTGGTACAAGGTTAAGCCATTACTCGAGGCTTCGGGCCACCGCGTAACCGCCTTAAACCTAGCTGCTTGCGGTATAGACACAACCAGGTCGATCACTGAGATCACCACATGCGAACAATACTCTGAGCCATTGATGAAAGTCCTGAGCTCATTACCAAGTGATGAGAAGGTTGTGCTCGTTGGTCATAGCTTTGGAGGCTTGAGCATATCCATGGCCATGGATAAGTTTCCCGACAAGATCTCTGTCTCTGTCTTCTTGACTGCTTTCATGCCCGATACCAAACACTCACCATCCTTCGTCATAGAGAAGGTATCTCCGCTTTTAGCGACCACTACTTGTTTTTTTTCTTTTTTTCTTTAGCAGTCATCCTAAATCATAAAATTGGTAAAATGATGAGTCATTTAGAAAAATGAAGAACAAGCCGATTGTTAGATTATTGTGGTTCTGATACTATGTTAGAATGATGAGTCAACAATATATTTTTTCAATTCATAAATTAGATTGTCTAAACACTAGACCAAGAATTTAAAAGTGTTAATGGTTTCTGTAATTAGTTCATTTGTAAATCTTGTAGGATTTAAATCCTTTGAAAAATCCTTCTAAATTCATTAAAATCCACTACGAAATCAAATTCTTATGTAAATCCTTAATATTGAATAACACTTGAACTAGGATTGAAAAATCATAAAAAGAATAACACAGAATTTTGAGATAAATTTTAAAAAATTTTAAAATCAATGATTCAATAACACTTGATTTTGCTTGGATTAAAATCCATAAATCAATAACTTATATATTTTATAAGTTATATATAGAAAATAAAATGTTATTTTAACTAATTTTGACATGCTAATTATATATAATATCATTTTCTTATTAACAAGTATGATAAAATATCATCTATATACAAAATATTGACGCATATCTTTCTTTTGCAAATTTTGCTCAAGATTATATTATAACCTAAAAACAAACAAAAGTAATTTAGTGGAAAGCGTTGTGGAGGAATCTTTTCATAAGTATCTTATCTTATCTTATTCTGAACCAATCACTCAAGATGGCTCATAAATATCTTGAGCATATGCAGATTTCTATTTTTTGAGTCTTTATCATTTGTGGTGTATATGCTATAACCATAGATCATATGTTGACAACATAACGTGTATGTGGATTCAAAGAGTACTGTAAGTCCAAGTAGTGTCACTTTCATGGAGGCTAGAACTTTACCACCATATCATTCTAAAAGATTTGATTTTCTGTTTCTCGTAGAATTTAAATAATTGTATTTAACTCCAAAGATAAATCCAAATTTTAACTCTTTGATCATGTAAAAGTTTGCACGCGACATTCCAAAAGAAACATGGTTGGACACAAAGTTTGAACCGTACGGCTCAGACAATTCCGGTGAGGAAATATCTTTCGGCACTGAGTTCATGAAGCACAGTCTCTACCAGCTTTCTCCTATTGAGGTACTTTAATTTATCATCATCATGATAATAAGTTGATAATATTTATATGGTAATTTTGATGTTGCGTGAGGATCTTAATTTAGGATCTTGAGCTTGGATTGCTGCTAAAGAGATCCGGATCATTGTTTGTGACCAACTTATCGAAGATCGAGAACTTTACGGATGAAGGGTATGGATCAGTTCCTCGAGCTTACATTGTTTGCAAAGAGGACAAAATCATTCGAGAAGAACATCAACAATGGATGATCGATAATAATCCAGCAAATTTAGTGATAGAGATGGAAGAGACTGATCATATGCCAATGTTCTGCAAGCCTCAACTACTAAGTAACCATCTCTTGGAAATCGCAGATAAATTCGCTTAAATTATCCTTTGATGAAAATTTATTTGGATTTGATACAATTTAGTGGGTGTACTAAAATGGATATTTCTAAAACGTTTAGACTTTATTTCTTTCTATTATTTAAATGATAAAACTAATAGTTAATGTGTGTTGGTTTAGCATTCTCTGGATCTCAGAGAACGAACAAAAACAGGTCCCAAAGTATTTATGCACAAATCAATTCTAACTTTATCAACTCATCTTTAACTCAAATAACGTATAAATATCAGGTAATTGAGGATATATATTACAAGTTCAGATTTATAAAGATGAAATAATTTTTGTATCCAAGGAGTAGTAGTGGGCAAACGGGAATATTGGACTGGATTTCACGGGAACGGGACGAGAACATAATTTCTGGGACTAGAAAAATATGTCATATTTGTGTCCCATTTAAAATTCGGGACGGAAATGATACGGGAGTTCTCCTAAGATAACCGATTTTAAAATATTAAATTAAATAAAACGATGTTGTAAATTGTAAACATGTATTTAACTTACTTTTTTGTCAAAAAGAAAAAGAAAAAATAAGAAACATAAACCAAATCAAGATGAATCAAAATAGAAAAATTTAGAAAAAAAGAAACTCTCACTTGTATTTCATAAATGTTTAAAATAAAAAAATCTTAGTCAAATCAAGATGAGTCAAACATAAAGTAAAACACATAAATATCTCAAATCAAAACATAAATAAAATAATATTTTTAAATGTATGTTCCTATTCTACAAAAGAAGAATAAGAAATTTAATTATTTTTTAATATATGATATAATATTTTCCAAAAAAAGTAAAATATATGATATAATATATTATATGATCCCACAATACATATATATATAATATAATTTAATACGTATTTATTTATGTCAAATGAGATTTTTGGAAATTCTCATTTTCATCCCGTTCCGTCCCGTTCCCAATCGAAAATATATGATACAAGAATTCGGGAACGGATACAAGACAGAATGGGATGGGACAGAACGGGACACGAATTATGCCCACCCCTATCAAGGAATTAAATTTTCAGAAAATCAAAACTTGGTTAAGCATTTCATAAGATTGTTTTATTTACCTTATTTCTTGTTGGTGTGTTTGAGGTTCTAGTTCAGATTGTTTCTTGTATTTGTAAGGCAAAATTTTTCGACTGAAACTCTGTGTATCCAATTATTTTAAGTTCAGAAAAACCATTGAAGCAAAACAAAAAATGTCTCTCAACGCTGAAGTCGAGCCTCCTCTTAATTAGCGTTCTCATTTTTCTTCTCTATTGTTCGATTCATGTTGGGATCAATCAAAATAAACCAAAATTAAAAAAGACATTGAGTGTTTTTTGGGACGGGACCATATAACATGCTCTGGTCGAACCTAAAGGGATGTGCGGACTTAGGTTCATAACGTCTTAGTAATTCAAAAAAAAAAAAAATTAGCACTCTGTTTTTGCGGCAAAGCCAATAAAGATTTTTAAAAATCCCCCTTTATAAAAAGAAAAAGAACGTAAATTTTGTTCTTTAGTGATTCCATTTATATGACAATAGAACCTATGCTTTTACGGAAGAATCAAATCATATTTACCATTACCAAAATTTGGTGGCATGGTAGAAGAATGTACAGGCTATACGTAAAACCGATTAGATTCGATTTTGACCACTACAACCAAAAGTAGAATCACTCCACGGATATGCAAAATGTTGATTGATACATCATACATACCAAAACTAAACTACATAGTGATAAAAAGATGAAACGAAACAGTTTTGTAAAACTAAAAAAAAATAATGGCCGATACATTAGACCATGTTCTTGACGAATGCTGTATTAATTAATGCTGCATTATTAAATGAAGATTAACGACTAGCTTTATTAATTAGTTGGGAATAACTTACATGAAGATTATGACTAAGTCTATTAATTAGGTAGGTGATAAATGATAACGACAACGAATGTTAGCATTTACAACTGGATTCGATTATATAGAATATAAATATCCTATTATATAACAGAGGATACGCACGATGAGAACGCGACACGTAAACAAAATTCTTATTCACGAAATCATGACATGTGTAATTGTTAATTTACATTGTGACATTTATCAATATTAACAAAAAATTAAAGAAAATAAAGAATATATTTTCTAAACAAGGATTATGAACTAATTAAAAAAAAAACCGTTCTACTAAAATATGTAATATTTCTAATTTTTTATATGACAAAATATATTATTTCCATTATAAATGACTTAAATAGATAAAGACAAAAGGAATTATCATATTTATAAGTGTGATTTTGTTAATATAATAACGTGTATGAGATAATTTTAGTCTTAGATATAATAAATTAACTATTTAATAAAATATAATAAAATATAATAATAAATAAATATTAAATATTTGTGCGAGATATAATTTAGAATCTAATTAAATTTGTCAAATTATAGGCGTTATAAATTTTAAAATCAAAAAATTTCACCGCAATGCGTTTTTATATCAGCATGACACGTAAACAAAATTATAACTCATGAGATCGCGACATGTATCTAATATTAATTAGATGAATAATGTGTTTAAATTTAAAATTAATTAAGAAAAATAAAAAATAAAAAAAGAAAGTAATTGTCAAGTTACTAATCAAATAATAAAAAGTAAAATTTCTAATATTATCAATAATAATTAATAAACAAAATTTAAGATGAAATATAGACATACATAAGCCATAAAATAAACAAATAATACATATCGAATAAAAATCTCAACTAAATTAAAAAAAACGAATGATAAAAAGAAGAAGATATATAAATTGGAAAAATAAAAGTTAGAAATGTTTTATAAAAACCTCAATTTAAAAGTTTAAAAAATATAAACAACCATGCAAAAATACAATAAAAATAAAATCTATAAGAATACATCTTTTATCAATATAGAGTTACATAATATCACAAAAAATGGAAATTTTCGATCTATGACGTCATTGGTACTCTTCAAGTGTATATATTGAAAATTATATAAGTTAAAAAATAATAATAATATATTTAGTATTAAGTTAATACTGTATAAAGTTTGGCGAGTATAAATCTCTATCATAAATAAAACAATGACATTAATAAAATACAATTATCAATCATGTACTTATGTAATGGTTCGCAACATTATTTATAGTTTTTATGAGGTTACTAACATAAAATTTACTCTTTTCTAATTTAACTATAGTATTTTAGTTGTTTTTATTTTCTATCACATAACCATAAATATTCATAATGGGTTAAAATATAGATTTTCTCTCTTATTAAGAATATGGTTTAAATTCTGATAATATATATTTTTGCATTTGCATGATATGTATTAAAATTTGAGAATTATGATATAAATTAATTTTTACTGGTTTTAGAATCCACGTTAAATAGTATTTTTAAATTTAACAGGTTACTAATTAAAATTTAAATATTTATTTCATTAATTTTTAAAATATTTATCCGCGTATTAACGTGGATCATATTCTAGTATACCAATACGATAAGAAGTCAACTTCTTATGTCGGTAATATATTACTAACTCGTGTTTGTAATTGAGCTACGACTATTACTCTGGGAATAAAAAATAAGCTGATGACAAAGGAAAAAGAGGCTAATAACAAAACATGTAAAAGGCACAATTTTGATATTGTTATTATTTCAAAATTGCAAAGTATTTTATGCCGGAAGTTTTGTGGAGTAGTGGCTTGGCAGTTGGCACATTCAAACCCAAACTTGTATAGATAAATGTTGACAAAACAAGACATAGGGTCAAGATATATATGTGGGTGTAAGAGTAAGAAAATATCAAAAGTCAGGAGAATGAGTGAAAATGAGAGGAAAGTACAACACTTCGTGCTAGTACATGGCTCATGCCACGGTGCATGGTGCTGGTACAAGGTTAAGCCACTGCCCGAGGCTTCAGGCCATCCTGTTACCGCCTTAGACCTAGCTGCTTCCGGTATAGACACAACCAAGTCGATCACTGAGATCACCACATGCGAACAATTTGCTGAGCCATTAATGAAGTTCATGACCTCGTTACCAAGTGATGAGAAGGTTGTGCTCGTTGGTCATAGCCTTGGTGGCTTGATCATGGCCATGGCCATGGATAAGTTTCCTGACAAGATCTATGTCTCTGTCTTCTTGACTGCTTTAATGCATGATACCAAAAACTCACCATGCTTCGTCTTGGACCTGGTATCCTTTTTGTCACTTTTTATATTTATTCTTGATGATGTTATGTCCGAAAATGAGACTGCAACATATATCTATGGAAAACGGTTAACAAGTTCAAGAAAGCGAGGCGAATCTCTTTCCTTAATTCAAAACATCGCCCGGGTTTGAATACAATAATGAATCCCAGGATACGATCTTGATGAGTCTGATTCACAACACTCAAAATCAGAATCTGCGAACTGATATTACTATGATAAACTCTTGGACTACTAAGACTTACTTTGACTTTGAGAGACGATAGGGGAGAGAGAGAGATGGCTTTCTTATATAATCGAAGGGAGGAGCTGCACGATCCGAAAAATCAGAGACGTGATCTCATGGAAAAAATCTCGGAGCAGTTCAAACGGAGTGGCTTCATTGTTACGCAAAGAGGGAAATGGCGAGATTCTCGGACCATAAAATCTTTGACTTCTTCTAGTCTCAAAACGCAGAGTTTTTAACTCTGACGGATTTGGCCCAAAGAGAAAGAAGTCTGGTCGACATTCCCAAGAGCCCACGCCCACGCCCAGTTCGGTTTGGTTCAGCGTGTGTGTGGGGTTCCTTTATGTTCCTCCATGGTGCATGTGTGTTCTTGATGTTTTGAACACTACTCATGCTAACTCTTTTATTTATCACCACAAAATGTTCCACCATGGGACATTTTAGATGTGCTTTCATTAAACTAGTTTTAGGCTTTCTTACTTTTAAAACCCAAAACACTCATTTCTCGTTCAACATTTTAAAACCCATTTAAACCAACTCAATTGCCAAAACACATGGCCCAATTGATTCATAAAAATAGTTCCAACAGATGATATGTATGAAAATTATTGTATACCGAGAAAAAGGTCTACGTTGATCTTGATCGGCTCTTTAGTCGAAAGTATCAATTTGACCACGAAGAAATTTAAACTAGATCCGGCAAGGCTTAGCGCTCCTCAGGCGGTGTGGACGGTAATGTTGTCGACATAGTTAACGAAAGTGAGGTTGTTGTCGATTAAAAAACCTTTTATAGAAATCCACAGAATTTTAAAATTGAAACTTAAAAACAAAACCGAATTTCATAATTTCGGAAAATATATATCTAGCGACTAAAGAGAAATATGAACTTTTGTTTTAGTTATTTGGTTTTTCGGTTAAATATAATTTTATAAACAAATCTCAGTCAACGAATTTCAAACAATAGGATGAGTTCCAAAGTTTATGTAGTTTAAAAATACCATTTATAAGATTGTGTAGTTTATGGATAATGAAAGAAAATTGACTGACTTATATTTTTTTCTTTTTTTGATAGAAGTGGACTGAGTTTTATTAGGTAATTTCGTGTAGTTTTCCAAAGTAAACCGAAGTTGAAATGGTAGAACGACTTGACAGGTCCAAGTGAATAAATTAAAATTTTGAAAACGATCCCCCAAAAAAAAACATTGTTGGAAAGAAAAATTATTGCTTTGATAATATTGTAAAACCTCTATAGTATCTAAATGATAGTTTGAACATTTTTTAAATTACGTAAAAGTTAAGAGGCAGCATTCCACAAGAAGCAATGGCCATCAAATCCGAACCAGAAAATTCCCGGCTGAGTAGGTCCTTCACCCGTGAGTACATGAACTCCATCTCTATCAGCTTTCTCTAGTTGAGGTAATTTTATATCATTATACAGTCTAAATAATTATATATACATATATATTATTTGTAACGTCCCGACTGCCGTCGAACTATCGGTATGCAGGGGAAATCCTCATCCCCTAACATACAAGAGAAATCCTCATCCTTTTTGGAGAAATCCTCATCTCCCAATGGACCTCATGCCCACTCTCGCCCCGTGGGCCCATCCCTCTCCGAGGGTCGGTGCGTTAGTCCGGGAGGCTAGAAAGGCTTATTTACTGATCCTGCAAATCACCACATGATCTTTCCCCGTGTTTTGTCCTCATTCACACGGTACTGGAAATGACTTCCCAGTAGGTCAGTCATCCTTAAATTGCTCCAGCACAAGCACGCTTAACTCTGGAGTTCTCTCTGGATGTGTGACGAAAAAGATAAGTGCACTTTGGTGATATAGGTAGCCAAATCAATTCTCTTAAACCTCTCCGCATGCACCAAACTGGGATGTTACATTATTTTTGTGGTGTTGTAACTTAATTTAGGATCTTGAACTTGGATTGCTTCTAAAGAGGCCTGGTACTGGATCATGGTTTGTGAGCGATTTATCGAAGTGGACGAACTTCTCGGATGAAGGGTATGGTTCTGTTCCTCGAGCTTACATAGTGCCCAAAAAGAACAAAGGCATTCCAGTAGAATACCAAAAATGGATGATTGAAAATTTTCCGGTGAATTTGGTGATGGAAATGGAAGAGACGGATCATATGCCAATGTTCTGCAAGCCTCGACAACTCTGTGATTACTTCCTAGAAATCGCGGTCAAATTCGTTTGAACAATCTTGATAAACAAATCATATACAAATAAGGGTTTGTTGCATATGAATAATAATAAATCATTTTTATATTTTACATTTTATATTTTTGTACTTGGAAATTGTAGATAAACCTGCAGGTCATTGCAAATTAGTACAAACCTCAGCTTCCATCCCAATTATAGGCCAGATCTTAGTGATCTAGGCGACTACATTAGACACCTTAGTGATCGTGGGCGACTAAACGACATCATTCATATGACAAGAATTTGTGGCTAAGGCGCGTACTTGGAACATGACAAGTGATTGATAAACTATGTCATCGTCTATTGAAGATGGCAGATACATATTTTGCCTAAATAAACCTAAGACCGTCGCTGCAGAGTATTACTATACCTCAACTCCTACCATCAGAAGAATTTGAGATCTTGTTAATATGAATAAATGTTCATATATGTAAACAGAGTCTCTCACATAAAGGGTTATACTCTAAGAGATCAGCCAACAAACTCCATCAACTCCAGTGACTTAAAACTAACAGTCAATGTGAAGTTGATGTAACATTCTCTGGATCTCAGAGAACGAACAAAAACTAACAGTCAATGACTCAATATACAAAGAATATGCAGGATTACTCCAAACCGTTGCTTGATATTCTAAGCTCACTTTGCTCGGATGAAGATAAGGTTATTCTTGTTGCTCATAGCATGGGTGGAATACCCGCTGCTCTTGCTGCTAACATCTTTCCTCGTAAGATCTCTGCTATTGTCTTCTTGACATCTTTCATGCCCGACACAAGAAACCCACCTGCTTATGTTTTAGAACCGTTTCACAAGAGGAATGGTTGGACACCGAATTTGGGAGCTACGGGAATCCTGATCATCCTCTACAGACTGTTTTTTTGGGACCAAAGTTCATGACCAAGAAACTGTATCAATTGTCTCAGGTCGAAGTAAGGCTCTAAGCCTAATCAATTCTCTGTTTTAAAGCACAAATGAGGTTTCTAGTAAACCTCTGTCAAACTTTTCTCTGAAAAACATTGTTAACTTTTGAATAACAAGAGGATTTTATATGAATTTAACAAATCATAAGTTGGGATTGTATATCATTTTGATGTATTTTACATAAATTCCATGTTCAATAACATAGGATTTGAGAAAGAAAATTTTAAGTCATTAGTTTAATAACAGGAGATTTTAGAAACTCCCAAATCCATTAAAATACCATATCCAATACAACCCCTAAGTTCTTTAACTATAATTATCAGTTTTTTTTTAACACTTTATTTTATTGAAAATGATTTAAATCATATTACATCAATGAAGAAGTTTAAGAGATGCGATACAAAGAGAACTAATGGTCATTTCCCCACCAAAAATTAAGTGAAGACAATAATCGTTGATGACATATTAGCGATACCAAGATTATCTTGTTTCGAATTGAAGGTAGACGATTAGGTGTTTTCGAATCCACAAAAGCAGTCGGACTTCCAAAATCACTACAAGAAAACAGGGCCCTATTCCGACGGCTTCCCGATGTTTTTGGTCCGTCGGTTCTATCTCGTCGGAAATTAAAAATCCGTCGGAAATTCGTCGGACATACTGACGGATTTCCGACGGAAAAAGGATAACCGGAATCCGTCGGAACTCCGTCGGAATAATTTACCGACGGATTTCCGACGACCATGGTAAACGACGGATTTCCGACGACCATGGTAACTGACGGATTTCTGACGACACTGGTCACCGACGGATTTCCGACGATAGCCAAAACCGACGGATTTCCGACGGCTACGCAAAGCGACGGAATTCCGACGGATTTATTATTTTTTTTTTTTAAAAAGATTTTTAAATAAAAATTAAATATAAAAAATATTTAAATTAAATTAAAATAAAATTAAAATAAAACAAAATTTAAAATTAAATTTCAATATATTTAAAAGTGAATTACAAAATTAAAATATTACATAAAGTAAATACTACTGCGAATGGTTACGGAAGAACTCGTTCATCCTTTCTTCCATTGCCCTCATGGCGCTCATCTGTTCTTCCATTGTCTGCATGCGGGTATTCTGTTCCCGAAAGCGTGCTTGATCTTCTGCGCGTTGTGCCTCCATCACGGTCACCCGCTCCAGAAGCTCGGCGTTCTGTGCCCTCAACATCCCAACGTTGTGAAAACGGTCAGAATTAACGGACACGGATGAACTGTCTTCCGGGAGGCCAAACACACGACCTTTGGTCTTAGGCGTAACCTACGATAAAAAATAAATCAATAAATGTTATAACTTTCCGGTATTCGAATTTATTTTAATTTTGTTTAAATTTGACAGTGTTACTAACCTGGTAGGTGAACTCGTTGATCATCTCTAGTGGAACTTCTGTGGCCAGGGGAGTTCCTTCGATGATCGGTTGGGATTGGAGGTACTCCTCACCGAGCCGCTCCACGCTTTCCACGATTTCACGAGCAATGGGATCTTGAATTTCACCAGTCTTTCTGTTGGTGTGCGCATCTTTGACCAAATCAAGATGTGATGGACGCACACCGATCTTCTCAATCTGTTGACATAGATAATGAAAAAAATATGAGAGGTGTTATAAATAAAATTTTGGAAAATTTAGAAAATTACCAGCTTCTCAAGACGTGACGCTTTGCTCGTTGCGCCGAGGTTATGGGTCGCCGGTCCCTTCCCCTTCCGGTCGCTGTTCCGGTTAGACGAGTTTTTTCCGGAGCTTGCTTTTGTGTCCTCCCGTTCCCAATGGGCAAGTAGTCCAGCCCATAAGGTTGGGTTATCTTGCATTCTCCGAGGCACCTTTCCTTCTTTGTACCACATGTCTTTCCACTCGTTTATCTTCAACGAGTACTTCGGGAGGCCTTTTTGTGGAACTGGCGGCGGACCTGGGCAGTCAACTGTGGGTCCCAAGTAAATTCTTGCTGAAAAAAACACGTACCAAGATTAGTATTGTTTATTTGAATGGAAATAAAAATCTACATTATTAATTGGAAAAAAAAAACATACAGCAAATTGCCGAAACCAGGTCTCCTGGTCTGCCACCGGCATCGAACTAAATGTGGGATACGGTTTAGTTATCAACGAATTAGTCATTGCGTTGATCGAAATCGTAATCCCGTTTCCCGAAAATTGAAACCTAAACAATATTTAGTTAAATATTTTATTAAGTTAATATAATCAAATACATTTTTAAATAAAACTTACCAGGTCGTGTTAGGTCGCAAGTCAGGATCTAGGCGAGTCAACCTATCCCGTCCGGGTTGCGAAACAAACTCCTCAATGCTCATGGCCGTGGGAGCTGAGGGCTGTGTACCCATTGGAGGAGACGGGTGTTGGGGATCCGGAAAGCTAGTCTCCGGGATATGCGACTGACTCCCTCCCCTACTGGAAGTACCGGATCCAGTAGAGTGATGAAATCGCCCATAGTCCCTACGATTGCCAAAATGTTTACATACCGTTGAAATTTACTTACATATATAAATATAAATTCTGATATTAAATATAAATATATGTAAATTTAAATAATAAATTTTAAATATAAATTTACAGATATTTTAATCTACATTACGGATTTAGGGATTTTCAGTTTTTGAGAATTTGTGATTTCAAATTTTGAGATTTCCGAATTATGGGATTTACGGGAATTGGGGACTTAGCGATTTTAGGATGTTGATATTTTGAGAAGTAGGGATTTTGGAATTTAGGGATTAATTTATGGAATTTTGGGTTTCATAAATTAAGGTTTTAGGGAGTTATGGATTGTGGAAAATTGAGGTTTCTCTAAATAGGTATTTAGGGATATTTGGATTATGGATTTCAGATATGAAGATTTAGGAATTTACAGATTTAGAAAATTTTTGGAATTTCAGATTTGGTAATTTAAAGTTTTAGATATTTACAATTTTTCGAGAATTTGGGATTTTGTAATTTAAACAAATTAAAAAATTAGTAAAATTTCAACAATTTAGAATTTTACTAATTTTTTTAAATTATAAATATTTATAATTTCCTAAAAATAACAAATACATATTAAAATGTAAATAAATTTTATAAACTCAAAAATTCTCTAAATCACAAAATTTACAAAATTCAAAACTTTTCAAACATCCTAAACCCGTACATTTCTACATTTCTATTATCATAAATCATTTAATCCCTTAATTTTTAACATCCTAAATCTAACAAATTCTACAATACATCTCATAATTCATAATTTACAAAAAAACTTCTAAAAACTTACATTGGATTTATGATTTGTTGATAGAGATTGAGATTGTCAGTGAATTTGATGTTGTCGACGCGTTTCCGGCGTTTTTCGATCGTTTTCCGGCGATTTTTCTGATTTTGTTTCCGTCGATTGATCGGTCTCTGTGAAGGAGAAGCGTCTGGTTTTATTACAGGTTTCCGACGGATTTTCCCGCTATTTTCGATGAGATTGAGGTTCTCTAGGCGGCAGAAATTAGGGTTTCCGTCAAAGTTCGGATTTTCGACGGATTTTTGATGGATATTGATTTTTTTTAATAATTATCGTTAAACTAAATAAAGATTTTTCATAATTAAAAAAAATCAAAATCCGTCGGTAAAACCGACGGTTTTTTGACGGATTTTGGTTTTTTTTAATAATTATCGGTAAACTTAATAAAGATTTTTTATAATTAAAAAAATCAATATCCATCGGAATTCCGTCGGTAAAACCGACGGTTTTTTGACGGATTTTGATTTTTTTTAATAATTATCAGTAAACTTAATAAAGATTTTTTATAATTAAAAAAAATCAAAATCCGTCGGAAATCTGTCGGTAAAACCGACGGTTTTTTGACGGATTTTGATTTTTTTTTTAATAATTATCGGTAAACTTAATAAAAAAATTTTATAATTAAAAAAAATCAAAATCCGTCGGTAAAACCGACGGTTTTTTTACGGATTTTGAATTTTTTTAATAATTATCGGTAATTTTAATAAAGATTTTTTTATAAATAACAACATATAAAGATTGATCTCATTTCTCAAATAAATTTTCTTAACATTAGATACTTCAACATATTAAACATACAACGGTTATGGTACAAGGTCGTAATACACTTCTAAATTTTCAAACATAAGTCGTCGGGAAATCCACTCCAAACTTACCATTTGTTAGAACCAGAAATTTTTTTTTCCTTTTTGTTTCTTTGGCGGAGAATGTAAATATCCGTCGCACAATTCCCTTTTGATTGCATCAACATCTACATTTAAATTGGGGCTTTCTGGTCTTTGGGCAAATTCATAATCACAGTACTGATCCTTACATTCATTTGAAGTACTTCCACCGTAAGTATCTGACTTTTCAATCAATTCCCTTTTGATTGCATCAACATCTACATTTAAGTTGGGGCTTTCTGGTCTTTGGGCAAATTCATAATCATAGTACTGATCCTTACATTCATTTGAAGTACTTCCACCGTAAGTATCTGACTTTTCAATCAATACCGATGGTTCGTCTTCGAGAACACGCTTCTGGTCAGGCCATTATGCCTGCTTATCATATTTGGGACTCAAAACATTGGGAGGAGAGCATGAATCAGCTTTCCACGAGTATGTGGGTATTTCTTTAGTATATTCGTCGCATTGAGATTGAGTTTCCCACGAGATTTTTGGAATGTGTGGGATGGTTGGCAAGCATTGGCTGTCCGGCACTATTGTTGATGAAGAATCTTCCATTTCGATTGGTGAGCACGTATCAAATTCCCACGAGTAAGTGGGTATCTCTTGAGTGAATTCGTCGCATTGAGTTTCGGTTTCTCACGAGTATTTTGGAACTTTCCACCAGTATTTTGGATTTTCTGGTACATTTGCCACGATTTTTGATTTATAGTCTTCATTAGGAGAGTTAGAAGACATTATTTGTGTTATTGATTGTGGCTTTTTAAAATTGTGTTATGAAGAAATGAAGAAATGTGGAAACTTATATAGAACGGATTTGCCAATCCCATCGGCCACCGCTAACGAAATGGTAACCACTCAAATTTGCCGACTTCGGAAAAATCATATTTCCATCGGAAATCCGTCGAAAACCTCTGACATAACACCCCACCTATCCCATCGTCGGGAAATTATGACAGCTTATTTCCGTCAGAAATCCGTCGGGATTTATTAAAATATATATTTAAAAAATGAAATTTAAATTGTTAGAGTACAACATTCATAAACAAACATTTATTCATAAATTATTAATCTGAATCTTTTGATGAACCGTCACTAGGGATGGAGTCTGAATCGTCGTCAAATTCTTCACGTATTTCATCTTCGTCCGAATGAACTAGATCATCGCCGATATGTGTGACATCAATGACAAGGTCAATGTTATCCATCTCCTCAACATGTGACATTTGTATACTTCTCGATACTTGTAGAGCATCATGTTCTGGAACTCCATATATTTTACCTCTCGGATTAATTGGAGTTACTGTGATCCAAGGATCTGTCCGATAGGAATCTCGAGGATATGGAATGTAGCAAACCTATTAATAAATAGTGGATATTGTTAATATACAGGAATCACAAAACCTAACGTATGAGTATGTAGGAAAACCTATTATTGTATTGATACCTGGTCTGCTTGAGACGCAAGGATAAATGGATCGTAATGCTGTAGTTTCCGGCTTGAATTTATCGAAATAACACCAAGAGGGTCAATTCGAACCCCACGACTGTTGGATGTGTCATACCAATCGCACATAAACACAATGCACCTCAAGTCCAACATTCCTAGATAGTGGATTTCCAAGATTTCTTTTAATTTGCCATAGTACATGGTATCACCTGATTGCGCCGAAATACCATTGTCCAAAGTTGGCCTTTGACGTCTTTCCTCACAAATCCTGAACGAATATCGCCTACTGCAAAATCTGGGATACGAAGTAGCGGTGCTGAGTAAACCATGAGCCAACTCCACTAACCATGTCGGGAGGGTTTGACCACTTGCTAAACCTTCGGAAACCTTAAAACAATATAAGTAAGAAATCAGTAACATATGAACGTGAAAACCTTAAAAAGTAAGAGTTTCGGGAATTTATATTAAACGTACATAAAATTTCAACCAGTTCGGAAATTCTTCATCTTTTAAGACAGCAAGTTCAGAATCTGTCTTATGAGCATGGTAAGTTTGTGCTAGGGACATGTAAATCCTGTAACATAACAATTGTTATTAGATGAAGACAAATAATTCCACAAATAAATGTATGCAAATGGTGTACCTTTCATACTCTCCAAGTTCGTCACAATTTCTTAGGATATATGTATGCAAATGTGTGACCTCTTGTGGTGATAGTATGTGTTTCTTCCCTTTTCCACTTACGCGACCAACTTATACACTGCTTTTTCACCTCTATCATCATGTCGCGCCGGCCGTCTACCCTTAGTACGAACATCCGAAGGAAAGTAATACTCGGCAAAGTGTGATACTTCTTCATTTAGACTTTGTGCGACAATAGATCCCTCAACCCTGCTCAAATTTTTAACCTTTTTCTTCAGGTGGAACATGTAACGCTCGAACGGATACATCCATCGGTATTGAACTGGGCCTCCTAATGCTGCTTCTCGTGGGAGGTGAATAGGAAGATGTTCCATAATATCAAAAAAAAAGACGGTGGAAATATCTTCTCAAGATTACAAAGGAGTACCGGGATGTTGGCCTCTAAATTACGGATCCTGTCGACTGTTAGTGTCCGTGAACATAAATCTCGAAAGAAAGCTCCAACTCCTAAAAACGAAAAGGAAACAAGTTAGTAAATATATAGTAACAATATTATATATATTAGTAAGAAAATGACGAGAATACGAAATATACCTCCAATTGCTTGATGGATGTCTTTTGGAAGAAGATAAGCAAATGCAAATGGAAGAAGACGCTGCATCACAACATGACAATCATGACTCTTCTTTCCAATAAACTTCCCTTCCGTCGAATCCACGCAATTGCGCAGATTAGATGCGTAGCCGTCAGGAAATTTAACAATTTTTTTTTTCCATTCAAAAAAAACTTGTTTCTGACCCCCGTCTAACCGGTACGCAGGCATCGGCAATCTACCATTATGCAATACATGAAGAGATGCCCTTGAACAAATCAATGGCAAGTCTAATCTAGACTTCCAGTTGTCTTTTGTCTTTCCTGGTACATTTAAAATGGTGTTCAGATGTTGTCAAATAAATTCTTTTCAACATGCATGACATCTAGATTATGCCGCAATAGATGGTCTTTCCAATACGGCAAATCCCAGAAAATACTTTTCTTGTGCCAATTGTGATATTCCCCACAACCGTCGACGGGGTGATGGCCATTACCCCCACATTCAGGAGTTCGCTCTGCACCAAAATCTCGTAACTGTTCCAATATGCTGCGACCATCTATCTCCGGAGGTGGACCATGAAACACTGGAAAATTCTTCCTGAAATGTCTTCTAGACCGACGATATGGATGATTTGCCGGCAAAAAACACCTATGGCAATCAAACTATGAAGTCTTCCTTCCATGCTGCAATTGGAATGCTGAAGTATTGTCTTGGCAATAAGGACATGCCAATCTTCCATGCGTTGTCCATCCAGATAACATACCGTACGCCGGAAAATCGCTTATGGTCCACATAAGAACCGCACGCATGTTGAAATTCTGCTGGATTGAAACATCAAATGCCTCAACACCATGCTCCCACAACATCTGCAACTCATAGATCAATGGTTGGAGGAATATATCGAGTGACCATCTTGGATGATCTGGCCCAGGAACTAGAACTGAGAGAAACAGGAACTCTCGTCGCATGCACATAGAAGGAGGCAAATTGTAAGGTGTTACGATGACCGGCCACAATGAATATTTTCTTCCATGCTTTCCAAATGGGTTGAAACCATCAGTGGATAAGTCGAGGTATAGATTCCGTCGTTCGTATGCAAAATCTGGATATACTGATTGAAAGTGTTTCCCCGCTTCTGCGTCAGAAGGATGCGTAATATCTCCATCTTGACTATGCTCTGCATGCCATCTCATAACCTTAGCTGTGCGTTCTGATTGATACAGTCTCTTCAACCTCTCTGTTAATGGTAAATACCACATCCATTTGAAAGGAATCTTCACTCTGCCACTTGTGTCCTGGAATTGTGGTTTATGGCAAAATTTACATTTGTTTCTGTTCTCATCTTCTCTCCAGTATAGTATGCAGTTGTCGATGCACATATCTATTATCTGGTAGGGCAAACCAAGACCGGCAACAAGTTTCTGGACCTCGTAGTATGATGCTGGAGAAAGATTATCCTCTGGCAAAACATCTTTCACAAATTCTGCGAATGCATCAACACATTCTTCGGACAAATTGTAATCAGTCTTCATGTTCATCATCCTACTAGCAGAAGATATCGGTGAAAGACCTTCCCTACAACCGATGTATAGTGGTTACTTTGATGCGTCTAACATATCAAAAAACCTTCGAGATTCTAAATTAGGTTCTTCAACCCTATCACCCTCATAACCACCTGACTGCAAATTCTCTCTAAACGCATCGTTAACCATCGCAACCGTACTTACCCCAACATCTACTTCCGCTGTACGTTCTCCTACGCTATCAGGAAAATAAGGTGCATTACTACTGGTACTACCATATTCATAATTGCTTTCTCCATGTAAAAACCAAACCTTATATCCCGGCCTAAATCCATATATATATAAGTGATTCCAAACAGTATGAACCGCAACACTAATTCTGTTACAGCAATTAGAACATGGACATTTGATATCCTGACCTATTTTGGCTGCATCTTGGTTTCTGGGTAAATTCATGAACTCGCATATACCTGCAGCATATGCGGATGTTAATAAGTTCGAGCCCATATCCATCATTTGCTCGTCCATCCAAGACCGAAAATATGAACTCATCGCTAACAAATTTTTTTTATTTGTAAAATTGTGTTATGAATGAACGGAGAAATGAAGGAACTTATATAGAACAGATTTCCGTCGGAAATCCGTCACAAAACTCCGACATAACACCCCACCAATCCCATCGGCCACCGCTAACGAAATGGTAACCACTCAAATTTGCCGACATCGAATTTCCGACGGAATTAGTTCCCTCGGTATGAGCTGACCAATCAAACTTTGCCGACATCGGAAAATCGGATTTCCGTTGGTATTCCGTCGAAAAGTCGTCGGAAAATTACGACAGTTTATCTCCGTCGGAAATCCGTCGTCTTATACCGACGGATTTCCGACGGAATACCGACGGTAGATAAAACCGTCGGTATTCCGTCGGAATTTTGCGACGGATTTCCGACGGATTAATTTTGGTCGCAACTGTGTCGGTAAATCGTCGGAATTTCCGTCGGAATAGTGGCTGTTTTCTTGTAGTGTATCTATTACGATAACATGATAACAATTCTCTTAATTTAAATAAATCTTCTTCTTTGATTGCTTTTGTCAATTTTGTTCTGAGTTAGGGATATATCATGGTTTTTACCTGTTTTTGGCCATGATATAAGTCCATTTTATAGAGTTTTTTTGGTATTTTTCGAGTCTTTTGAAGTCTTTATAGGTTAAGGGACGATTGGAGCATAATGGGACTTTTTGGAGCATTTTGGAACATCAAGGAAAGAAGTGCCGAAGTGATCAAGACGGAGTCAAAATTTGGAACCTGCGTCGATCGACCCAAACATGTCCGCGAATCGAGCAATGAGATGGCGTCGAGCGACGCAACAAATCTGCGTCGCGCGACGCAAGCCAATATTGAAGAATTTTCTCTTTTGCCCAAAAAGTCCAGAAGTTTGCAGAAAAAGTCCAATCCGATTTTAAGACTCTATATATAGTTTTTTCTTTAGGTTTTCATGTATCAATCTTGTTTTCTATTGAGACTTGGATTTGGAGACTTGGGGAGAGATTGTTCTTGAGAGATTTCAAACCCTACTTTATATCTTTCTCTATCTTTCTATGCAATTCTATTCATCTCTGATGTTTGATTCAATCACCATGTGTGAATAGTTTGCTTGTTAGGTTTAGGGTTATCAAAAGAATATGAGAAATTGTTAGACTTGTTAGATCTGTTAGGGAACACCACTTGGTTCTTCATCTAGATTGTTATTAATGCTAGTTCTAGTTTGATCACCTAGAACTTAGATCTTAGGTTAATTGTTAGATGCGAAAGTATTGATAATTACCTGAACTAATCTGAGATGATTATCTATTCGCAAAGAAATTTGGCTTAGATAATTTGTGAACAATTGAATCTGAACATTAATGCTTGTCTTTATTCACTGAATTTGCAAAGAAATTTGGAATTTAGGGATTTAGTCGTGGATAGTTTTCACAACGAAAGTTGGTTAACTTTACCAGTGTTTTCATGTTCAAGAACGAATCTTAATTCCCCTAACGATCTAATTTGTCTACAGTTTCGAGTTTTCTGCGATTTCCTGAAAACCTAGCTTTTGTCTCATTGAATTTGAAGAACACTGAATCACTGTTTATTGCTTGCTTTGTTGTTCGATTTACTTTCACATCTTGTTTCTTAGCATAATTTGAATTCATAATCGATTGTGTGATTTGATTCCCTGTGGATTCGACCCCTAAGTACTACTACGATCTCTTAATTTGAGAGAGTAGCTCAGGGTAAATTTGAGCATATCAGTTAGCTTCAGTGAAGCCGTTGTTGAACAACTTTGAACAGCAAAACTAAAATCAAATAGATAGCCAGAATTGAATAGAAACTAACATGTGAATCAAGCTGTTGATCTTGTACGAGGGAAAAAAACCTCAACTAAAAATTTCACCCTGAAAAACTTAACCCAATGAAGGGAATCACAAACTAAACCCAATGAAGGGAGTCACAATAACTCATAAAAACCAGATGGGGAATAACATCGCATCGTCTAACCAAAAACTCTCTTGGACATCCCTTATACTTCATATCAAACGTAGAAACTCTATTAATTTACAACCCTCTCTTTCTTACGAAGCCGGTAAAAGCACTGGACATCAGAGAGGAAGAGGAAGAAAACTAAAATTACTTTTTTCTCTCTCTTTTTCTGTGACGACTGGGATTTTTTTCCACAAACTACGATTATCAGCTTAATCCCAGCAATAATTAACAAATATCTCCACCTGGAATAATTAACAAAAGTGAAAGTGATATATCCACCTGGAATAATTAACAAATGCCTCCAATAAATGTTGACCCAAAAATGAAAAGGAAAAAGAAAAACTTTTTGGCAACAATATGACCCACTACAAGAAAACAGCCACTATTCCGACGGTAATTCCGACGGCTAATATTTCCGTCGAAATTTTTCGACGGAAAACCGACGCCTTTGCGACTAACATTGAGTCCGTCGGAATTCCGTCGCAAAATTCTGACGGAATTCCGACGGTTTTATCTACCGTCGGAATTCCGTCGGAAATCCGTCGTTTGTACCGACGGATTTCCGACGGAAAATAAACTGTCGTAATAGTCTGACGACTTTCCGACGGACTACCGACGGAAATCCGATATTTTCGATGTCGGTAAATTTGAGTGGTTACCATTCGTTAGCGGTGGCCGATGGGATTGGTGGGGTGTTATGTCGGAGTTTTGTGACGGATTTCCGACGGAATTCCGACGAAAATCCGTTTTATATAAATTCCTTCGTTTCTTCGTTCATTCATAACACAATTTTACAAATCAAAAAAATTTGTTAGCGATGAGTTCATATTTTCGGTCTTGGATGGACGAGCCAATGATGGATATGGGCTCGAACTTATTAACATCCGCTTACGCTGCAGGTATATGCGAGTTCATGAATTTACCCAAAAACCAAGATGCAGCAAAAAAAGGTCAGGATATCAAATGTCAATGTTCTAATTGCTGTAACAGAATTAGTGTTGCGGTTCATACTGTTTGGAATCACTTATATAGATATGGATTTAGGCCGGGATATAAGGTTTGGTTTTTACATGGAGAAAGCAATTACGAATATGGTAGTACTAGTAGTAATGCACCTTATTTTCTGGATAGCGTAGAAGAATGTACAACGGAAGTAGATGTTGGGGTAAGTACGGTTGCGATGGTTAACGACGCGTTTAGAGAGAATTTGCAGTCGGGTGGTTATGAGGGTGATAGGGTTGAAGAACCTAATTTAGAAGCTCGAAGGTTTTTTGATATGTTAGACGCATCAAAGCAACCACTGTACAGCGGTTGTAGGGAAGGGCATTCACCGTTATCTTCTGCTAGTAGGATGATGAACATGAAGACCGATTACAATTTGTCCGAAGAATGTGTTGATGCATTCGCCGAGTTTGTGAAAGATGTTTTGCCAGAGGATAATCTTTCTCCAGCATCATACTACGAGGTCCAGAAACTTGTTGCCGGTCTTGGTTTGCCCTTCCAGATAATAGATGTGTGTATCGATAACTGCATGCTATACTGGAGAGAAGATGAGAACAGAAACAAATGTAAATTTTGCCGTAAAGCACGGTTCCAAGACACAAGTGGCAGAGTGAAGATTCCTTTCAAACGGATGTGGTATTTACCATTAACAGAGAGGTTAAAGAGGCTGTATCAATCAGAACGCACTGCTAAGGCTATGAGATAGCATGCAGAGCATAATCAAGATGGAGATATTACGCATCCTTCTGACGCAGAAGCGTGGAAACACTTTCAATCGGTATATCCAGATTTCGCATACGAACGCCGAAATGTATACCTCGGCTTATCCACTGATGGTTTCAACCCATTTGGAAAGCATGGAAGAAAATATTCATTGTGGCCGGTCATCGTAACACCTTACAATTTGCCTCCTTCTATGTGCATGCGGCGAGAGTTCCTGTTTCTCTCAGTTCTAGTTCCTGGGCCAGATCATCCAAGACGATCACTCGATATATTCCTCCAACCATTGATCTATGAGTTGCAGATGTTGTGGGAGCATGGTGTTGAGGCATTTGATGTTTCAATCCAGCAGAATTTCAACATGCGTGCGGTTCTTATGTGGACCATAAGCGATTTTCCGGCGTACAGTATGTTATCTGGATGGACAACGCATGGAAGATTGGCATGTCCTTATTGCCAAGACAATACTTCAGCATTCCAATTGCAGAACGGAAGGAAGACTTCATGGTTTGATTGTCATAGGTGTTTTTTGCCGGCAAATCATCCATATCGTCGGTCTAGAAGACATTTTAGAAAGAATTTTCCAGTGTTTAATGGTCCACCTCCAGAGATAGATGGTCGCAGCATATTGGAACAATTACGAGATTTTGGTGCAGAGCGAACTCCTGAATGTGGGGGTAATGGCCATCACCCCGTCGACGGCACTGGGGAATATCACAATTGGCATAAGAAAAATATTTTTTGGGATTTGCCTTATTGGAAAGATCATCTACTGCGGCATAATCTAGATGTCATGCATGTTGAAAAGAATTTCTTTGACAACATCATGAACACCATTTTAAATGTACCAGGAAAGACAAAAGATAACTGGAAATCTAGATTAGACTTGCCATTGATTTGTTCAAGGGCATCTCTTCATGTTTTGCCTAATGGTAGATTGCCGATGCTTGCGTACCGGTTAGACGCGGGTAAGAAGGAAGTTTTCTTTGAATGGATTAAAAATTTTGTTAAATTTCCTGACGGCTACGCATCTAATCTGCGTAATTGCGTGGATTCGACGGAAGGGAAGTTTATTGGAATGAAGAGTCATGATTGTCATGTTGTGATGCAGCGTCTTCTTCCATTTGCATTTTCTAATCTTCTTCCACAAGACATCCATCAAGCAATTGGAGGTATATTTCATAATTTTCTTTAGTTTATTACTAATATAATGTTACTATATATGTACTAACTTGATTACTTTTCGTTTGTAGGAGTTGGGGCTTTCTTTCAAAATTTATGTTCACGGACACTAACAGCGGACGGGATCCGGTCTTTAGAGGCCAACATCCCGGTGATCCTTTGTAATCTTGAGAAGATATTTCCACCGTCTTTTTTTGATGTTATGGAACATCTTCCTATTCACCTCCCATGAGAAGCAGCATTAGGAGGCCCTGTTCAATACCGATGGATGTACCCGTTCGAGCGTTACATGTTCCACCTGAAGAAAAAGGTCAAAAATTTGAGCAAAGTTGAGGGATCTATTGTTGCACAAAGTCTAAACGAAGAAGTATCACACTTTGCCGAATATTACTTTCCTTCTGATGTCCAGACTAAAGGTAGACGGCCGGCGAGACATGATGATAGAGGTGAGAAAGCAGTGTATCCCGTGGTTGTACCTGAGTTGTTTGCGCAAGTGGGCCGCGTAAGTGGAAAAGGGAAGAAACGCATACTATCACCACAAGAGGTCACACATTTGCATACATATATCCTCAGAAATTGTGACGAACTTGGAGATTATGAAAGGTACACCATTTCTCATACTAAATTTCTGCAATTATTTGTCTTCATCTAATAACAATTGTTATGTTACAGGATATACATGTCCCTAGCACAAACTTACCATGCTGATAAGACAGATTCCGAACTTGCTGTATTAAAAGATGAAGAATTCCCGGAGTAGTTGAAATTTTTTGTACGTTAAATATAACTCCTCACTCTTATTTTATAAGGTTTTCACGTTCATATGTTATTGATTGCTTACTTATATTGTTTTTAGGTTTCTGAAGGTTTAGCAAGTGGTCAAACCCTCCCGACATGGTTAGTGGAGTTTTCTCATGGTTTACGCAGCACCGCGACTTCATATCCGAGATTTTGCACTAGGGAATATTCGTTCAGAATTCGTGACGAAGGACGTCAAAGGCCAACTTCGGACAATGGTATTTTGGCGCAATCAGGTGATACCATGTACTATGACCATTTAAAAGAAATCTTGGAAATCCACTATCCAGGAATGTTGGACTTGAGGTGCATTGTGTTTATGTACGATTGGTATGATCCATCCAATGGTTATGGGGTTCGAATTGACCGTCTTGGTGTTATTTCGATAAATTCAAGCCGGAAATTACATCATTACGATCCATTTATCCTTTCATCTCAAGCAGACCAGGTATCAATATATTAATAGGTTTTCCGTAATATTTATACGTTAGGTTTTGTTATTCTTGTATATTAACAACATCCACCGTTAATGAATAGGTTTGATACATTCCATATCCTCGAGTTGGGCGGAGGACAGATCCTTGGATGACAGTAACTCCAATTAATCCGCGAGGAAAAATATATGGAGTTCCGGAACATGATGCTCTACAAGTATCGCGAACCAACCAAATGTCACATGTTGAGGAGACGGATAACATTGACCTTGTCACTGATGTCACACATATCGGCGATGATCTAGTGCATTCGGATGAAGATGAACTACGTGAAGAATTTGACGACGATTCAGACTCCATCCCTAGTGAAGGTTCATCAGAAGAGTCAGATTAATAATTTATGAATAAATGTTTGTTTACCAATGTTGCACTATAACACCTCAGCGTTCCCTCTAATATAATGTACTTTACGGTAATATCCGCCATAATCATTTATTAAATTTGCAGCCGGATTTCCGCGGGATAAAAGCTGTCCTAATTTTCGGACGACATAACGACGGAATTAGTTCCGTCGGAATTCTGTCGGAATTCCGATGTCGGCAAAGTTTGAGTGGTTACCATTGCGTTATCGGCGGCCGATGGGACTGGCGGGGTATTATGTCGGAGGTTTCTGACGGATTTCCGACGGTTTTCCGTTCTATATAAGGTTCCTCATACGTTCATTCCTGTCAACAACACAAATAATGTCTTCTAACTCTTCTAATGAAGACTCAAAAATCGTGGCAAACCACTTTCTACTTCCAAAATACTCATGGGAAACCGAAACCCAATGCGACACACACACGGAAGAGATACCCACTTACTCGTGAGAATTTGATACGGTGCCGGACAGCCAGTGCTTGCCAAACGTCTCGTGGGAAACGCAATCTCAGTGCGACGTATATCCAGACAAGAAGAGTGTTCTCGAAGACGTACAACCATCTCGCTTGATTGAAACGTCAGATACTTACGGTGGAAGTACTTCAAATGAATGTAAGGATCACTACTATGATTCTGAATTTGCCCAGAGACCAGAAAGTCCGAACTTAAATATAGATGTTGAGGCAATCAAAAGAGATGTTTGCGGCGGATATTTCGAAGGTACACCGAATAAGAAAAAGGATCAGTACAATGATGATGAATTTGCCCAAAGACCAGAAAGTCCGAACTTAAATATAGATGTTGATGCAATCGAAAGGGAATTTTGCAAAGGATATGTAGATTCTCCGCCAAAGAAAAAAAAGGGAAAAAAAGTTTCAGGTTCTAACAAAAGTTAAGTTTAGAGTGGATACAGAGACATATGTTTTTCAAACTTTAAAATAAATAAATTTCCTTTCGGCTTTTGTTTTTTATCTGTTATAAAATTTCGTTGTGTAAATCTTTTATTCAATTCCCGGATAAATTTAAAATAATTTATGAATAAATGTTTGGACATTTTTTTAACTCTGCAATCGGGTCACCACGCGGACTTTTAAGCGATAGATTTTTCACAGTTTTCCGACGGATTATAATTTTTATTTTTAAAACAAATATATGATATTAAAAAAAAAAAAAAATTACGATCCGTCGGAAATCCGTCGGTATTTTTGACGGATTTCCAACGGATTTAATATTTTTTATAATATAAAAAAGCCGTATTAAAAAAAAATTAATTTAATTAAAAAATTACTACCCGTCGAAAATCCGTCGGTATTTTTGACGGATTTCCGACGGATTTAATATTTTTTGTAATATAAAAAAACCATCATTTTAGTATTTTTTGATTATTTCTTTTATTTTTTTATTTGAAAAGATTTTGTACACACTAGCACGATATTTGTTTTTAGTTTTAATGAATTCAAATAAATTTAAAATAACAGATAATCTCAAAGTATTCGATTTACATATAAAACGCTTATATTATATTTAATCTAAATAACATGCAAAATAAATTTTATAACATAAAATATATTTATTGATACAGAAAATATTTATTTGATATTTTGTTATTTCTAGTTTTTCCCTTATATTAAAAAGGATAACTATTTTTTTTTCTAAATATTATAATCGTGCATTTGACGTGGATTATATACCTGATGATTAAAGTTTAGCTTTCATATGTTTTTATCATTGTTTTTAAATACAGATCTCATTTGATAATTTTTTTTTTACAGAATTAACTTTTGGGCCTAGTTTCTTGTGTTGGGTCTTCTTAATCCATTACGACAAATAAATAAATAATAACTTGAAAAAAGAGTGAACTAACTAATTAATACCCACTCAATGTGTAGCTTCTTCTCTTCTGCATCAAAAGAAGTCGAAGAGTTTCTGTCAAGTGAAGCGTCATGAAGCGTTCCTCAGAAGATGGAAATGGTTCTAGAGACATTCAATCTCAAAAGAGACGGTCGGGCAAGTTGCTAGATCTTGATCTTCTTGACTGTCCTGTTTGCTATGAGCCTTTCACTATTCCAATCTTTCAGGTAAGATTTCGAATCTTGATTCAAAGAATTTTTGTATTAAACTCTGCATGCATTGAGAAGATGATAATGGAAATTCGGTCTTATAATTTAGTAGTCTTAGGTGTCGCTGTTAAGACCGTGACATTCTTGTAGCTTTACTTAGGGGTTTGTTCATATGATTTAGTTTTATACTCTTTTGTTGTCCATATTCTTTTTCTTTTAATTTGATGGTTCGTTTTAAACTCTTTTCTTCTAAATCAACATTTAAAGAGCTATGTTTTCAATTCTCCATATAAGGCAAAGACAATTGAGAGTTGATAAATTTTTTCATGTTGATTTTTTTTTTGTTTTAAGTTTTCATTTGTGTTTATTTTTCAGGTAACATCCGATTCTCAGTTTGATCCGTCTCTCCTTATGCCTTATTATATACATTTGCTCATGATTGTCGGTCAATATTTACTCCAAACATGATTTTTGAGTTGATGATTTTTACCAAAAGAAGTGGAAAATCCTTTGTAAGATTTATTTTTTACTTATTAAGTGTTGACATGAATCTGATTGTAACTCTTTGGTTTCTAATTTCAGTGTGAAAATGGACATCTTGCTTGCCATTTTTGCTGTCCGAAACTGAGTAACAAATGTCCTTCATGTGCTTTCCCCATTGGTAAGTTACGATGCAGAGCAGTGGAGAAATTGCTTGAATCAGTTACTGTCCCATGCCCAAACGCCAAGTTAGGTTGCACCACGAATGTTCCTTATGAGAGAGAATCGATTCTCCCGAATCGTGCGATGAGCGAGAACACAAACCCCACAGCCCCAAACCCCCCGAGCCCATCTCATATTCCGGACAGAAGCTCCAACCAACAACAACTTACGATCGAAGAGTAGTTGACTCAACCGGGCCGAGAGAAGATTCCAAAGCTCGACCCAATGTGTCGAGGCGACTCAACTTGGTAAATTATTAAAATTTTGTAGGGAATGTTAAAATTAATACTAACTTTGATTTTTTTACTAACACATTGTTTTCATGTTTCTAGGTTCGGTAAAAAAAATAAGATCTCAAAATCATTTTTGAAGATGATACGTTCACTCCTCAAACATCCTTATAAGACGTGGAACGCAATGCCTCAAAGTGAGAAAGAGTTGTGGTTCCGAACTTTTACGGTATGTCTTTAATTAACAAAAAAATTTGTCTTGAAAAGAATTTTATAGTTACTAATAATTTTTGTTATTAATAATGTAGCAAGATTATGATTGGCATCCTAATTTGACGGGACAAGTTAGGGAGGCGTTCTACAAGATGGCTCAGAATAGTTACTCGGGACACATGAACGAGTGGAAGGAAAAATGGGAGAACGGGATGAGAAACCGCGTAACTTGCACAAGAATGTTTGGTTGGGATTGCAGCCGTATTGGGCTGATCCGGCCCATTTTTTATAATATAAAATAACCGTATTAAAAAAAAAATTAATTTAATTAAAAAATTACGATCCGTCGGAAATCCGTCGGTATTTATGACGGATTTCCGACGGATTTAATATTTTTTATAATATAAAAAAACCGTATTAAAAAAAAAATTAATTTAATTAAAAAATTACGATCCGTCGGAAATCCGTCGGGATTTTTGACGGATTTCCGACGGATTTAATATTTTTTATAATATAAAAAAACCGTATAAAAAACAAAAAATTAATTTAATTAAAAAATTACAATCCGTCGGAAATCCGTCAAAAATACCGACGGATTTCCGACGGATTTTAATTTTTTAATTAAATTAATTTTTTTTTTAATACGGTTTTTTATATTATAAAAAATATTAAATCCGTCGGAAATCCGTCAAAAATACCGACGGATTTCCGACGGAAACCCTAATTTATGCCGCCTAAGAGCCTCGATCTCATCGAAAAAAGCGGGAAATTCCGTCGGATTTATGTCGGAAATCCGTCGGAACCCTGTAATAAAACCACCGTCTTCTTCTTCGCATCGACAGAACGAAAAGTCGGAAAAAAAACGAAAAAGTCGCCGGAAATCGATCGCTCCAAGCCGGAAACACGCCGGAATCAGCATATTCATCCACTATCTCAATTTCTATCAACAAATCATCAATCCAATGTAAGTTTTTCGAAGTTTTTTTTTGTAAATTATGAATTTAGAGAATTTTGTGAATTTATTAGATTTAGGATGTTAAAAATTAATAGAAATGTAGAAATGTACGGGTTTAGGATGTTTGAAAAGTTTTGTATTTTGTAAATTTTGTGATTTAGGGAATTTTCGGGTTTATAAAATTTAGAACATTATTTATAAAATTATTTATTTTTAGAAAATTATAAATATTTATAATATAAAAATAATAGTAAAATTCTAAATTGTTGAAATTTTACTAATTGATTTTTTTGTTTAAATTACAAAATCCCAAATTCTGGAAAAATCGTAAATATCTAAAACTTTAAATTACCAAATCTGAAATTCCAAAAATTTTCTAAATCTGTAAATTCCTAAATGTTAATATCTGAAATCCATAATCCAAATATCCCTAAAACCTTAATTTATGAAATCCCGAAATTCCATAAATTAATCCCTAAATTCCAAAATCGCTACTTCTCAAAATATCAATATCCTAAAATCACTAAGTCTCCAATTCCTGTAAATTTTATAATTCGGAAATCTCAAAAATTCGATGTCGGCAAATTCTCAAAAACTGAAAATCCCTAAATCCGTAATGTAAATTAAATTATCTGTAAATTTATCTTTAAAATTTATGATTTATATTATCAGAATTTATATTTATATATGTAAGTAAATATCAACGGTATGTAAACATTTTGAAAATCGTAGGGACTATGGGCGATTTCATCACTCTACTGGATCCGGTACTTCCAGTAGGGGAGGGAGTCAGTCGCAAATCCCAGATACTAGCTTTCCGGATCCCCAACACCCGTCTCCTCCAATGGGTACACAGCCCTCAGCTCCCACGGCCATGACCATTGAGGACTTTGTTTCGCAACCCGGACGGGATAGGTTGCCTCGTCTAGATCCTGACTTGCCACCTAACACGACCTGGTAAGTTTTATTTAAAAATGTATTTGATTATATTAACTTAAAAAAATATTTAACTAAATATTTTTAGGTTTCAATTTTCGGGAAACGGGATTACGAGTTCGATCAACGCAATGATTAATTCGTTGATAACTTTCCCGTATCCCACATTTACTTCGATGCCGGTGGCAGACCAGGAGATCTGGTTTCGGTAATTTGCGGTATGTTTTTTTTTCCTATTAAGAATTTAGATTTTTATTTCCATTAAAATTGTCAATACTAATATGGGTACGTTTTTTTTTCAGCAAGAATTTACTTGGGACCCACAGTTGACTGCCCGGGTCCGACGGGAGTTCTACAGAAAAGCCTCCCGGAAATATTCGTTGAAGATAAACGAATGGAAGGACATGTGGTACAAAGAGGGAAAAGTGCCGCGCAGATTGCAAGATAACCCCACATTATGGGGTGGACTACTTGCCCATTGGGAACGGGAGGAGACAAAAGCAAGCTCCGGAAAGAACTCGTCTAACCGGAACTGCGACCGGAAGGAGAAGGGACCGGCGACCCATAACCTCGGTGCGACGAGCAAAGCGTCACGTCTTCAGAAGCTGGTAATTTTATAAATTTTACTAAAATTTTATTTATAACACTTCTCATATTTCTTTCATTATCTATGCCAACAGATGGAGAGGACCAGTGTGCGTCCGTCACATCTTGACTTGGTCAAAGATGCGCACACCAACAGAAAGACGGGGAAAATTCAAGATCTCAATGCTCGTGAAATCGTCGAGAGCGTGGAGACGCTGGGTGAGGAGTACCTCCAATCCCAACCGATCGTCGAAGGAACTCCCCCGGCCACGGAAGTTCCTCTCGAGATGATCAACGAGTTTACCTATCAGGTTAGTAACACTGTCAATTTTAATTAAATTTTAAATAAATTTAAATATAAACAACTTACAACATTTATTGATTGATTTTTTTTCGTAGGTTGCGCCTAAGCACAGAGGTCGTGTGTTTGGCCTCCCGGAAGACAGTTCATCCACTTCCGTCAATTCTTACCGCTTTCATGCAGATAGTACGTTGAGGGCACAGAATGCCGAGCTTCTCGAGCGGGTGACCGGGTTGGAGTTCCAACGCGCACAAGATGCAGCTCGCTACGAGGAACAGCAGGCACTCTTGCAGGAACAGCAGGAACGCGTGCGGGCAATGGAAGAGCAGATGGCACGAATGCGGGAAATGGAAGACAGGATGAACGAGTTCTTCCGTAACCGATAGATAACACGTTATGTAATATTTTAATTTTCTAAATCACTTTTAAAAATATTGAAACTTATGTTGTTTTTTATTTTTATTTTAATTTAATTTTTATTTATATTTAATTTTAATTTAATTTAATTTATTTTAATTTAATTTCTTTAAATTTAATTAAATTAAAATTTTTTTTTTAATAAATAAATTATCCGTCGGAAATCCGTCGGTATTTGTGACGTCGGAAATCCGTCGGTATGTGTAGCCGTCGAAAATCCGTCGGACAATGACATACTGACGGATTTCCGACGGAATTCTGACGGATTCCGGTTATTTCTTTTCCGTCGGAAATCCGTCAGTATTTCCGATGGAAGAACGACGGAATTTTATTTCCGACGAGATAGAATCGACCGGTCAAAACTGTCGGAATAAGCCTATTCCGACGGCTTTCCGACGGTTTTGACCGTCGGAAATTTGCCTGTTTTCTTGTAGTGACCGTTGAAGCGCCAAAATTCATCACTCTTCTATATATCTCAAGACGTAACCCTAAAGCTTCACAATTTCTCTCAATTTTGCTCTCGTTAACATTCCTCTGTGAATCTCTTTCTTTTTTGTCTTTTTTTTGCAATTTGTCTCTCTTAATTAGTGTTTTCAAACATGAACATTCCCGCAGTGATATTTTACGTCGAGGCGACAAAACTTTCTCCATATGGCAAGGATTCGAAAACTCAGTAATCATCATTGTGGACACAAAATCTGTTGAGATCCTTGAAAACCAAACCACCGGTCATCGAACTTTAACCGGCATGTTCAATCGGGTTTCACCATCAACTTTCGTCAACTTCAGTCTCCGTAGCTTGAGTCACCGCTACATCGGACAACTTGTCCACAATCAACTCATGAGCCAGTACCGTTGGTTATGTGTAAGCTTAGCCTCAGAGATCTCAACGGCTGCAACCAGATTAGGTTTTGGTCGCAACGGTTTTATCTTGACCATCCTTGTCAAAATCACTTACGAGAGTGTCGTGGTTATATCTGAAGCGAGGGCTATGCTATTGAGGATGGTTTTACTAGGGAGGGTAGGTCAAGAGGAACTGAAGAGTTTGAAGGTAGAAACAGAACCGTGTTCGATTTGTCTCGAAGATCTCTCTGGTGTCTCCACACGCATGACTTGTTCTCATGTCTTCCATGATCGTTGTCTCTTGGAGTGGTTTAACCGCAAAAACACTTGCCCTTTGTGTCGGACTGTGCTTTACGATCTATGATTTGGAACAAATTGTGAGGTTTTTAATTGCTTCTCCTTTTTATGCAAGTTAGGGTTTCCATTGTAAGGAGTTATTCAATGTAAGATGGAGGAAACTAGAAAATTGTAATTCTTCAGTTGAATTGGGTTATTTGGTAACAAACTGAATGTAATTGTGTTTTTTTTTAGGGGTTTTTAGTTTGGTACTCTAATTCATTACATATGGATATATATATATATATATGCATCCTTGATTTGGCAATACATTCGACAAGAAACTTGTCCTTATATGTATACATGTGTAGGATCTAAAACTTGTACAAAATATTCTTCTTCTTACTTATCTCACCGATACGATACGAATATATCTACATAATTCCTACTATGACTGTAGAAAAGAGAGAACAAAGAGGTATGTAACAAAAAGAAGGCAATGGAGAAGAAGAGTCAGAAACGGTTTGTGCTTGTCCATGGGCTCTGCCATGGCGCATGGACTTGGTACAAGGTGAAACCCCACCTCGAGGCTGCTGGTCACAGCGTTACCACAGTAAGGCTGCAGGTCACAGCGTCACCACAGTGGATCTGGCTACTGTATCAACTCTCTTTGGTTGAAGGTTCTAAGCCTAATCAAAACCTCGCTTTTGAAGCCAAAAACGGAAGTTAGCTAGTAACCTTGCTTGGTTAATCTTTTGATATGATCTTGAACTGGTGAAAATGTTGTTGAGGGTAAACCCGTCAGTTACGAACAATCTGGCAGGGACAAGAAGCTTCACTGAAGAAGGGTACGGATCTGTTACACGTATTTATACCGTATGCAGAGAGGATAATGTGGTACCTGATGATTACCAGCGTTGGATAATCAAAAAATTTCCAGCAAAAGAAGTAATGGAGATTACCGATGCAGATCATATGCCAATGTTCTCTAAGCCTCAAGAACTATGTGCTTGTCTCTTGGAGATTGCAATTGTCATTGCACATTAGTACAAACCTCGGGTTCCATCACTATTATAAGTCAAATGTAAGTGATCTAGGCGACTACATTAGAACTACAAATGTATATATATGTATGGGAATAAGCAAAAGAAATCACTCATAAGATGGTTATAAGAATAGGATGTGTGGACTTCCACCGTTGAATCATCAAAGAGATACGGATAACATGTTCATCTTCTTCTGAAGATGGCAGATATATAAGCCTAAATAAACCTGCGATATCACTGCATATATAACTGTGAAGTCACATTCTATTCATATTAGTTGTACGAATAGAATTTCGTTTGGAAGACAATCCACAGGTAAGGTTTATGAACAAAAACTCATTTCTACAAGTAAGACTGAAGTTCATAGGATCAATCTTTTGTTAATTGTTGTTCTGTTCATCTAAAGGATTATGCACTAGGAGATCTCTACTTATATTAAGTAGAAATTTTTATTAAGCATGGAGCATATAAACAGAGTCTCTCACCTAAAGGGTATGCTCTGAGAGATCAACCAACAAACTCCCATCAACTCCACTGACTTAAATCTAACAGTCAATGTGAAGTTGATGTACTTTTTGTTCAACAACACAATCAAATCACATATTCTCTAACGATTATATCCATTCCAGAAATCAATCAACCCACCAACAAACTCCATCAATTCTATTGACTTAAAACTAACAGTCAATGTAAAGTTGGTGTACCATTCTCTGGATCTTGACCGAAAACTAACAGTCACTGTAACATTGGTTTACCAACCCCTGGAACTTAGGGTACGAGGGAAACTAACCAACAATATGTAAGTGTTGAACCAAGAAGTTGAAATAAAGAAGGCAATGGAGAACAGGAACCAGAAGCAGTTTGTGCTTGTCCATGCGGTTTGCCACGGCGCGTGGAGTTGGTACAAGGTGAAAACACAGCTAGAGGCTGCAGGGCACTGTGTCACTGCAGTGGATCTGGCTGCATCCGGTATCAACATGACCAGAGTGGAAGAGATTCAGACGTTGACGGAGTACTCCAGACCGTTGCTTGAGTTTCTGAGCTCGCTTGGCTCGGATGATGATAAGGTGATTCTTGTTGCTCATAGCATGGGAGGCATACCCGCTGCTCTCGCTGCCGACATATTCACTCATAAGATTGCTGCTATTGTCTTCTTGGCAGCTTCGATGCCCGACACAAGAAACTCACCTGCTTATGTTTTCGAAAAGGTATTCCTCCACTAATTCGGTATGATGATCTCTTAAAGTAATTCTGATATCTGAGTGAAATCTGCAGCTAATCAGTACCGTTACACATGAGGAATGGTTGGACACCGTATTTGGGAGCTACGGGAATCCTGATCGTCCTCTACAAACTGTTCTTTTTGGACCAAAGTTCATGGCCAAGAAGATGTCTCAATTGTCTCCGGTCGAAGTAAGACTCTAAGCCTAACCAAACCTCTCTTTTCAAGCACAAATGAGATTTCTAGTAACCTCTGTCAAACTTTTGTTGATTGAACTTGTGGGTTAGGATCTTGAACTGGCGAAATTGTTGGTGAGGGTAAACCCGTTAGCAACGGACAATCTAACAGGGACCAGAAGTTTCACCGAGGAAGGATATGGATCGGTTACACGTATTTATATCGTATGCGGAGCGGATAATATAGCACCTGAGGAATACCAACGTTGGATGATCAGCAACTTCCCGGTGAAAAAAGTAATGGAGATCAAAGATGCAGATCATATGGCAATGAACTCCAAACCTCAAGAACTCTGTGCTCGTCTCTTGGAAATCGCCGATAAATATGCCTAACGTCTCTGCAGATTAGTGGAAAGCTTTAGCTTCCACCACAACAAATAATAAGCAATAAGAGAACACATCTATATGTATGAGAACTAAGCAAATGATAATATATGTATGAGAACTCTTACCTTCACTGATATAAACAAACACACTCGCTCTGAAGCAGCAGGTGCTTTTGATCGGCCGGAATTTCTGCGGTTTCCTGAATATGAAACAAATTCTCAGATGGTGTTGAGAAGCACGAGAAAATTCTCAAATGGGTTGCATAAAATTAGATTTTTTTTTTTTTTTAAATAATAAAAATCGAATGAAAACATATTTCTGTCCTCTATAGTTCATATTATTTACAATTAAACCTACCCAATGAAAACCATTCTCAAAACCAGACCGAAACGGTTATAAATTTCTTTCCCAAACCGAGACGGTTTCTTTCCCAAACCTAATTCAACGGTTCACTTCTAATCCCTGCTTCTTCGACACCACTTCTTCTCCAATTCTCTAACTTCTTTTTCTCTTCTTCTCTTCTCTAACCCCCAAATTTCTCTCGTCTCTTCCTCTTCGAATTTCTCTCTTCTTTTCCTCTCCATTCTTCGATATCCTCTTTACAATGCCACCTAAAACCAGAAGTGGAAAATCCCCAAAGAAGACCGAGAAGAGACCTCGGGATCCTCCTCCGGCGAAGGAAGCTCCGGCTGCGGCGGCGACTTCTAAAGGAGGTGGGTCGAAGGCTCGTAAACGTAAAGCGGCCAAACAGCAAGGCGAGGGTCGCAATGTCCGAAAGAAGATAAGCACACCTGCTCTAGCAACGTCTGCGGCGGTTCCGTCTCCTCCGCCGCGTGTACAATCGGAATCTTCTTCCTCTTCTCGGACTCATTCGGCGGCGCGAAGTCCTCAGCATGCAGAGCACCGGTCTCATTCTCAGTCTTCAAATCTTCGACTAGGGTTTCCAGATCCGGCGGCTGTGCCACCTCCGCAGCCATCTCTTCAGCCTCCGGCTCCGGCCTCGGCTCCGGAAGGTTCAACGTCGCAAAGGGTCATAGGATTTTTGTGAATATTTGCTATATATACTAGTTGTACTATATTTGCTATTTATACTAGTTAGTAGGATAGTTTCATTTGTAGTAATGACTTGAATTTGGCCTAATGACTTGAATTTGGAGAGTAGGAACTTATGATTTGTTGAATTTAAGGTTGTTTAGGAGATAATAGGAGATAGTAGGAGTCGTAGTTGTTCTAGTTGTATCGGTTTTATCAGTAATACTAGTTGTTCCAATATTACTAGTATTACTAATAAAAACGGGACAACTAGCACAACTGAAGTCCCAATATTCCTAGTAGGTCTAGTTGTACTGATTTAAGTAGTAATACTAGTAATATCGGAACAACTAGAACAACTACTTCCTATTTGTGCTAGTTGTTCCAATAGTACTAGTAGTACTACTTAAATCAGTACAACTAGAACCCTAGTTGTCCCAGTAGTTCTAGTAAGAGTAGTAATAGTAGTACAACTGGTCGTGTTGAAGAAGTTCTAAAATTGTTTGTTTGATTTGTTTTCAGGTTGTTGAGCAATGAAACCTCAAAGCTTTGTCTTTCCACCCGAGGACTACTCTCATTCGTTAAAGGTCGGTGCAAAATGCCATGTACACCGATTCCAAGAGTTGTTTAAAATTTTGGGTTTGGAAGACCACGAGAAGAGGTGGTTTGAAGAGCACCCGCAGTTCAAGCACATCCTGCACATGCCTGCCCAGCAATCTCGAAAGCTGCAGTCTGTCAACATGTTGCTTCTGAGGACAGCGAAAAGTAAGAAGAAGAACCTGGCATGGTTCGTGGTTAATGGAGTACCCATTCGATACTCCATCAGGGAGCATGCATTACTGTCTGGGTTGTTCTGCCACCAGTACCCGGCGAATAAGCAGAGGCTGGGAAAGATGAGGTTCGTGGAGAACCACTTTGGCGTGACGAAAGCCCACAAATCCATTAATGCAGCAAGAGTCCTTGATGCGATTAGAGGGATGTCAAGTGCTGATGCTGAAGGTGAGAATCGCCTCAAAATGTTGGTCCTCTACTTCCTAGCCACGGTATTAAAAGAGAGATCAAAGCATAATGGACCCATTGAGCCATTCCTTCTGAAAATTGTGAATGATCTCGATGCATGTAGAACGTACCCATGGGGACGTTACATATTTGAAGACTGCATCAATCAAATATACTGCGTAGGGTAGCATTTTGGAGGAAGGATTCCAGACGGTCTGAGTTACACATTTCCTGGGTTTATCAACGGTCTGGAGGTAAAATCGGATTATTTTTTGCAATTGTTATAATTGATATTATGGTACAATTGGTATAATTGGTTCAATTATATGTGCAGATTTTGGCATTCGAATGTATCCCAGCTCTGGATGCTGTGTATCGAAAACCAGCAGATACATACAGTGAGGAGGAGTGTCCCAGAATGTGCAAAAAGCAGTTCAAGAAGACTGGGACCAATGGTTTTAGTCTGGCAAACATCTACCGCACGGTTGGAGATACAAAGGTATGTAAAAAGTTCTATTTGTACTAGTAATTCTAGTAATATTGGTACGACTAGCTTCAGTAGTTCCATTCGTACTAGTATTTGGAGGAATAGTGGTACGACTAGCTTTAGTAGTTCCATTCGTACTAGTATTTCGAGGAATAGTGGTACGACTAGCTTTAGTAGTTCTATTTGTACTAGTAATTGAAGTTGGTTTTTTTTGTTTCTATTAGGATATCACGAGTGTTTTGGTCCCCACGGACGCAGAGCACAGGCTTCTGTCCAACCTCTTGGATGAAATGCCATTGTTCGACCATGAGCTTAAGGATGATAACGATAGGGATGACGCTATTGTTGACAGTTGGAACAAGTTATTGATGAGGGACGAAGTGAAGATATGGTGGGAGGATCTCTATCGCAGGGACATTGAATGCCGAAGTAGAGCAGTTGAAGAAGGAATAGCAGACGAAGAAGACCAAGAAGAAGGAGAAGAAGAAGGCCAACGGCGACTTGAGCCAATTGGCAGGGGACAACATCGAGGCGGATTGAAAGAAGAGATTAAGAAGATAATGGAGTTGATGATGAAACCAATGCAAGAAAATATGGAAATGATTAAAAAGGCGGTTGAGCTAATGAACGAAAGGCTGAAAATTGTGGAAAATCAACTGAAACTGGTGGATTATAACGATGATTACGACGAGCTTGGTAATCAATTTGAAACCGGTGGATCATCATTCCGAGGTAAATCTCTACTAAAAACGTTTTTTGGTAATATTAGGACTACTAGGACTACTTGCTCGGTAATACTAGGGCTACTAGCACTACTGTAGTAGGACTACTATGACTACTTGATTGGTAATAGTAGGACTAGTAGAACGAAGCCTGCCGAGGAGGAGGCTGCAATGAAGAAGGCTGCCGAGGAGAAGGCAGCCGAGGAGGAGGCTGCGAAGAAGAAGGCTGCCGAGGAGGAGGCTGCAAAGAAGAAGGAAGCCGACGAGGAGGCTGCCAAGAAGAAGGCTGCCAAGAAGGAAGCCAAAGAGAAGAAGGCTGCCGAGGAGAAGGCAGCCAAAGAGAAGGAGGCTGCGGACAAGGCTGCTGCGGAGAAGAAGGCAGCCGAGGAGGAGGCTGCAAAGAAAAAGGATGAGGAGGAGGATTCGGATGATGAGAAGAAGGAAGATGATGAGGATGATGATGAGGATGAAGAGAAGGATGAGGAGATGGATGAGGACAAGGATGAGGACAAAGATGAGGACAACGATAAGGAGAAGGATGAGAATGAGGATCTCGATCCGACTCAACCTCCGAGTCAACCTCCATATACTCAAGAAGAAGCATTGCAGGTTAGTAATAGTAGGACAACTAGAACTACTGTGTTGGTAATACTGGGACGACTAGGACTATTAGTGTGGTAATACTAGAACTACTGGATTCATAATACTAGGACTACTCGGACTACTGAATTTGTAATACGAGGACTACTAGGACTACTGGATTTGTAATACTAGGACAATTTTGTATTGTTTTCCAGCAAAATGAGGGAGAGGCCACTCAAGAGACGCAGACGCAGAATCAGCCTCATCCTCAGACTCAGTCTCCTATCCGTCAAGAGGTATTAATTAGTATTACTAGTAAGAATAGTATTACTAGTATGATTAGTAGTACTCTTACAGTTTTGTATTTCTCTCAGGAGTCTGTTCCGGAGACGCAAGAGCAGAAGGATGCTCAAGCTGAAGCGAAGAAGATTGCAGATGCTCTAGCTGAAGAGAAGAGGATTGCAGATGAACACTTTGGTAAGAAATGGTTCATTTTTACATTATGATATTTTTGTTACTTGACATAAAACTTAATGATTTTTTTTATTTTTTTTGTAAGGTCAGCCGAGTCAACCGATCCCGGAAACTCTGGAAATCACGCCTAATATGAAGAAGAAATTGAAGAAATGGATTGAGAGGGCTAAAACTCCTAGGCCAAAGAGGGAAAGCAAGTCTTCTCGTATGTTGAAGACCCCTTATGTTCCTAAGTGACTTTATTAACTATTTATGTTGTGTTGAATTTCTGTTATGTGTTGAATTTATGTTGAATTTATGTTGCTATGAATTTTATTAATATTATGCGTTGAATTTTATTTTCGGTCCAACTAGAAATATTGGTACAACTAGCATAAAACAAATGAAACCACTAGCAATAATGAATTAAACACGTGCACCGCCTTTTCATTAAACACGTGCGCCGAGAAATGGTCACGTGCGCCGCCTTTTCATTTTGTAGTTGTACCAGTTTTCTAGTTGTACTATTTTCTAAAGAGTTGTACTTTGGGTGTTTTTAAGTTTAATCAGTAGTACCATACTTTATATTTAAAATTTTTAGTAGTACTTCGAACATTTACTATAGAAACTACATTTAACATAATCCCAGGCCATAAAATTTATAAAAATACTATTTTCAGTCATTGGTCATGTTAGTGTGGTTAAGTTTTTAAAACAAACCTTAGAAGTATAAGGTATTTCATGTACACATTAGATGATCATGTAACCAATTCCAAAAAATTAAGTTTATTTATGTATTTTATGTAAATTATGATGTTTTAATTGCCTATTTGGTGTGGAATAATGTTTACAAATGTAATTTTACATCATTTTACTAACAATACAGCAAATCGGTAATATTAGAACGACTAGTACTACTGTCGTGGTAAGACTAGGCCACATAGAACTACTTCAACCGTAATAATTGGACAACTAGGACCACTGTGTGGGTAATACTAGGACCAATGGGACTACTTTATAGGTATTTCTACGACTACTAGTACTACTTATAGGTTATATTAGTACAACTAGAAGTACTAGTTTCCTAATACATGTGAACTAGTTTTTTGAACCTGTTCTTACAAACACAAATAGGTCTTACAAAGGTACAAAAACACAAACAACATACGCAACAAGTTAAAAGTTACACAAAACACAAATAATCAGCATCCCGAGCTCTCACCTCCATCGGATGGTCCTAACCAAGGGCTTGAACTCTTCTTATTTTTACGACCATTCCGAGCTTCTCCAATGGATGGATGTCTTGTCGTTTCTACTCTACCTTTCTTTGGAGAATAATATTTAGGTAGGACGACCTCATCAAGAATCTCCTGTGGAATATCCCAAGCAGTATGATGTGGCACTGGATAAACAGTCCTATAATACGCTAATACCCATTGCTCCATCCAGTAATATTTCGAGCAATACTCACGTATATCAATCAGCACCCCTGTGTGTTCTGTAACCCAGTCGATAACAGCTATGGCATGTACACATGGGTATCTGTCAATGTCAAAATGGTTACAGCTGCAACTTTTCTTTTTCAAATCAACCACATATCCTTTCCCATCAGCACCATTCACTTTGTACTCAAGCAGAAAGCTATTCAGCTCAATGACACCTAACGACTTTGCTTCCTTACACATGCTGTCCAATACTTTATGAACATGCGGCACCAGTATTTGTGCCTCTGGTACTTCTACGGATTCCTTCTGATATTTGTTACACCACTCAACAATCTTTCCCAAAATCACATCAAGCATTGCTAATAGCGGCAGCTTCCTTGCCTCTAACAGAACATTGTTCATTGATTCAACATAATTAGTGGTGTCTATGATGTACCACTCTCCTGGAAAATGGCTTCTTGCCCATCTGCTCACGTGAACACTCTCGTCTAGATAGACAGCACAACCAGGATACCTGTTTCTGAAATCAGCGTAGTATTTCTTGAACTCAGACTTTCCGTAAATCTGAGCCAAATGTCTGAACTTATCTGAACATGTGTCTTTCCTTTGGCCCTTGGTTACGTGCGCTTTAACATTCTGAGATAAATAAAATATGCAATAACCATGCGCGGACTTTGGATAGACCTTGTGTACAGTCTTTATGATGCTTTGATGTCTATCAGAAACAAAAACAAGCTCTGGATCATCCGGAATTTGTGTTTTCAACAAATTCAAAAACCACCTCCAACTAGCATCTTTCTCACCATCAACCACACCAAAAGCAAGAGGATAATGGCGTCGATCTGGATCTTGAGCACAAGCAATAACAAGCACTCCACCATATACAGTCTTCAGGTGAGTTCCATCAATAATGATGACTTTTCTCATGGCTTGAAACCCTTCAATGCAAGCTCCCACAGCGATGAAGAGATACATAAACCTTTTCTGCTCATCCACTTTCACTTTTGTCACTGTACCAGGATTCTTCGTCTCTAAAATGTGCAAGTAAGAAGGAAGCATAGAGAAACCCTCCTCTGGAGTGCCACGCACATCACTGAAAGCTTTCATTTTCCCTCTCCGAGCTGTAGAATATGAAACTTCAACGCCAACTTTTCGATGCACCAAGCCTACGAGTTCTTTTGCACTTGGCGTTTTGAATGAACCCGGGTAATCTTCATGCAGCACAGATGCAACCAAGCCTGGTGCGCCTCTCGATTTACTTTTCACTTTAACCATTTCCAACCGAGAGTAGGTATGCATCTTCCGATATGTTGCAACCGAGAATATATTAGAATTCTTAGGAACTGAAGCTCTTAAGTACCAATTGCAACCAACAGAACGACATTTTACCGCATATACCGTAGGTCTCGTTTCCACAGTACGAATCTGAAAACACTCTTGATGCATAGCTCTCTCCACTGCCCGCTTCACTTCCTCCTTAGTACTAAATTCTTGTCCTAGGGTCAGATTCAAACCATATTCCCTTTCAGCACTTACAGCCTCTCCTCGTTCAATAGGTGTTATCTCAAGATCACCAGAGTTAAACATGAAAGAATTATCCATATCTGAACTCTGACGAATAGTCACCAACTCACCAAGTGCAACAATACCATCATCATCTACTCTAGCATCACTAGCTGCAACAATATAATCATCATTAGCTCTAACATCACTAGCTCCAACAATATCACCATCATTAACTCTGCCATCACTAAGAAGCTCCTCATTCGTACAAAGATACTGATTACTCTGCTTTTCTGAGATAACTTCAGCGAGTTCCACATGCAAAAGACTCCTACACTGATTCTGATTAACTTCCATCAAATATCCTAACACATCTTCATCATCCAAGATATATGATGGACTTCTAGGATGCACGATCAATGGAATGTAACTCAGCCGAAGCTTCGTAGTACCTGCATCTACCATAAGCTTCCCACAAATTCTATTAACCAGCCGATAATAACTGACGTCCTCCAGAGTTCCTTTCATCACAATACTAAAAATCTTATCATCTTTATTATTCCATACCACTCCATCTGAATAATATCCCCATAATCAAAATGTATGACCGTGTGATATAATGCGTTTTTGGCGCATTCTAACCCTTGTTTTGTAGGCTTTTATCGAGTCTTTCACTCTCTATCGAGTCGTTCTAGGTACAAAAAGCGGCTGGAAGCAATAACTGGAACTTACAATCGGAATTGGCTAGAAAAGAATGAAGTTGGACCCTTTTTGGACATTCTGGAGAAAGAGAGCACCTGACGCCCAGAAGAGAGCACCTGACGCCCAGAAGAGAGCACCTGACACCCAGAATGGAGCAGATCGATCGATATCAGAGTCGGATCGATCGATCTGAATTTCAGATCGACCGACGTAAATTCTATGATCGATCGATCCGGAGGGAGCACCTGGTGCGAAGGAGGGAGCACCTAGTACGAGAAAGGGAGCACCTGCTCCCAGCAGAATTATTAATGGGCCTTTTGCAAAACCCTAATTCTGCAAGCCTATTTTTGGGCCAGCCGTAATGGGCCTTTAAATAGGTCTTGGTTACTGATTTTTGGGAGCATCACGCCATCACGCCACAGCCTCATTCACGATTCACGCAGCAGCAAGACATCACGACGAGAGAGAGAGAGAGAGAGATTCAAACCATTGTTTTAGAGTTTATCCTTCACGTTCTTATCGAAGTTTTCTAAACCCTAAACTCTTTGCTTTTGATTTAATGAAGTTTCTTTCATCTCTTGCTGCTGTTACTTGTTTGATCATGAGCGAGTAATCCACTTGTTAGGTTAGGGGGTTTTTCGATGGGATTTGATTCATGAACTAAGCATAGATAGGTTTTTATATAATCATTCGATAGTCTCCACCTATTGTCGATCATATTGCCTAGGTTAGATTGATCACCTAGCCTTTGATCTTAGGTTGAATTTACTTATCAAAAGTTTGTAAATTGCTGGAATTGACTTAGGTGGGCGATTTGATCCGTAGCCAACGAAAGTTGAAGTTAGGGCATATCGTGAACTTATCAACCCTAATCGCTAAAGCTTGATAATCCTTGTAACCTCAACGACAGTTAGGGTGTTAGATTGATTGTGAAAGTTGTAGATGCCACGAAAGTGGATCTCCTTATATTTATGGTTGAGTTCTAGACTTGGTCGTAATCGCATACCTGAATAATTGCTTGGTTCTTGATAATCGAATCCCTGAGAATTATCTCTGACCTAACGCCTTTTTATTATTGTTTGCAACCAAATTTTACTTGTGTTTTGCTTTATTATTTTTGTGACATTAAAACCCCAACCTGAATTGCTTAGCTGAGATTGAAATCCATATAATTAGAGTGTATTGCTGGTCCCTTTACGAACCTCACTATTCTACATCTGATTAGTGAAATCCTAGGTTAACATCTTATAACCGGAAAAAGGACAAACATCACCGTGCCACGATTACTATCCATTGTCCCCTGAAAACAAACAACAAACATCATTATCAAGATTCAGTTGTACCATTTATACTAATTGTACCATAATAGTCGTACTAGTTATACTAGTCGTCCCATTCTCACTACTCGTACTTCATATTAGTCGTACTAGTTATACTAGTCGTCCCATTCTCACTACTCGTACTTCATAAAAGTCGTACTAGTAATTCTAGGTGTTCTAGTTTTTAGTTGGACCATTTATACTAGTTGAACCATCGATACTATTCGTACTAGTGACGTATTAGTACCACTTATCCTAGTTGTACCATTATTGAGTTTTACCATTTGGACCGGTTGTTCTATTTGTACCCACTACCTAGTTATACCATTTGTACTAGTTGGATCGAATATTTATTTGTACCATTTGTTCCATTTGTTCCACTTGTACTAGTTTTCTTACCATCCCTCTCAACTTCGATTTCACAACTCAAGCTATACAGTCTGTAGATTATCAATGTAACACGCTAGTGAATGCTATTACACTTTGAAAACAAGTTAAATCAGCCAAAAACGGTTTCTTAAATAACAAATAAACGGTGAAGAGAAGGAAGAAGAAGAAAAAGGAGAAAGGAAGAACATTGAAGAGAAGGAAGAAGAAGAACAACATAGAGAGAGGAAGAACAAACCTTAGCGAAAGAGAGGGGACAGATTTGATTTTTTTTGCCTTCTGAGCTTCCGAGAAACTCAAGAAACCGTGATGAAAAGATCCACTTTTTTCTTCTTTTTGCTGTGGATCTTTGCTGTCGGCAACTAGGTAACAAGAGGAGAGAGAGATCCAAGACAATTCAATGATTGGTGGTTGAGTGGTTGGTTTGAATTGAAGATTAATTTTGGGTTGGTTTGTTTGATTTTCAAATAAAAAAAATTAGATTCATTAAGGGCACATAAGATTTCTCCACCCCACCAACACCATGTAGAATAAGTCAGCTCCATTGTGATTTTTCTCCTCTTTCTTAACACCATATCAGATTAAGATCCCCGGAATATAGAATAGAGAGAGAACCGACATTGCTGGGTTTCCGATGGGGGATGAATCTAGGGTTTCAGATGGTGATGGGGAGAGAAAGAGGGAGAAAATACAGAAATTGTATCGGGTATCAAATAGCGCCATCAGAAATTGTAACAAAATTGTAAACCTAAGGGGCTAAATTGCAAACACAATGTATTTTTAAACAAAAATATCACATCTTCACAAGAAAACAAAAGCATTGTCACTCAATTAAACAAGCAACACAAACATACAAAGAACGATTTTAAATTTGTATTACAAACGTAAACGCAAGAAGTTATGTATAGAAATCTCCATGGAGAGAGACACTTTGTGTTCAACAACACAATCAAATCACATATCTCTAAGTTTACTGAGATTAACCGGAGATATGACTTTAATATCACCATATAACAGTTGTTTTGCGATGATAACATTTGCTGCTTCACTTGGATGGTAAGGATCCCAAAACACATATTTATCTCTCTCTTCACAAAGACTTGAAGTCGGTCCACACGGAATTATACCCGCATATTGTCCTCCATTGCCGCAACAAGCCTTTGTCGCGGATTTGAACCCTAGCAATTTTATGAATCCAATAAATAGTTAGATCATACAAACACACAAAATATGCATTAGTTCTAAGCTAAAACGTGTTTGTATACATATATTTGGTAGTGTGTATATGAGTTGTAGACGATGAAAAGATGTATTACCGTATTTTTTGTAGTTAGTGATAAGTTCCATGACGAGATCATAGACGTTGGCATGGACGAACATTGCTCCGGGAAGTTTCTTGTTTAGTTCCTCTAATAAATTCTTTAATCGAAAGTTGTATTGATTTGCTAGCTTATTAGCCAAATCCACACACTCGTCTTCATTTAATTGATTGATCGTTTTCTGGTACGGTATGCATCCAATCGGTCCAACGTTCCCGATCACAAATTTCCTTGCATCCAATTTATATAACCTCTGGATTACAATCATAAAATTCCATTATAAGCTTACAGCGTATGATATAAAATAAACAAAACCTCTCTAAGTTTAGTCTGGTGATATCTATTTTATATTCTTGCTTACCGTGAGTTGATCGCGTAGATGTTCGAGCATATCGCCAATAAAATCATCTGGAGTTTGAGTGAATCGTGTTCCGACAGAGAGAAGAGGGAATAGATAATTGTTGAGAAAATCGTTTGCTCCAATAGTGATTGAGAATATCGATTTCTTGCTTATATACTCTTTTGCTTTCTCTTTTCCAAGTAGACCATCAAATTGTTTCCGTGTAGTATTGAAGAAGTCGACTTGTATATCCATTCCTAACCTATTCACCTACCAAATATTTACATTTCAAAAAAGAAAAAAAACACACAAATTTCAGAACTACAAAACGAATTTAAGAATATTTTTAATTTCACATGATTAAAACTTACAAAGATTCTCCCGGTGCCATTCATAATCCCTCCTCCTCCAGATGCATAATTCACACCAGCTAATAAAGCTTTGCCAGTCGCGTTTGGTGACAAGAATGGGATCGCGTAGTTCGCTGACCCGAGTTCCTCCCCTGAAAAATCGTAAATTAAATTAACGTTTTAGAAGTTAGAACAAAAAATTCAAAGATGCTTATGAATAAACATATAAAAGTGTAGGTATGTTAGTTCAACGTCATTTCTAGACTAATAATGTACGTACACGACATATCATTTACTATAAAGTGCATGGTTGATAGAATATAGATGGACATATTGATAACAAAAAGTTTTGAATTTTGTACGTACCAACGATGTCACCGATGGTCCGGCCGTTGGTAAACCGGCCAGTAGGATTTCCTCCGGAGGCTTTGAAATCGATACCATTAGGCTTCATATTAGCCCTAGACAACGTCGGTAGATAATTATTGTTTCCGGCATCGACTAGAGAATCTCCAAATATAAATGAAGCTCCTAATCCGCCTTTGTTATCATTGTTAACTCCACGACCAGCAGCTTCTACTAAGGCGGTGAGAGTTAACAAGAAGAACAAGTAGAGAGTCACGTCCATGGCTGTGAAAACTCCTGTGGCCATATCTTTTGATTATGGTCTGTACAGTCAGTAGAGTGAATTGATAAATTTTGGTGTTTTTGTTTGAGATTTATAAAGTGTCTGGGATCGAAGGGAAACTTGTAAGATTGTGTTTAATTAGTTGAAATGAATTTGGTTTGACGGATTTAGATATAAATGGAGGCTTCAAAATTTTTCAAGTGGTGGTTCATCAACGTGGACTAGTTTTTCCTTTTGCTTGTGAGAAAATAACGACACTGCCTTTTTAATTCGTTGGACGCTTTACCTCTATGGATTTGGACTCGTAAATATTAATCCAAGCAGCTCAAATTTTGTTGGACAAGAATTAAAAAAAAATAAATAAATAAAGAAGAAAAATAATTAGTGGTCACTTAGCACTACAAATTCCTGCAACATTTTAGTTATTACAGTCGACAACCAAAATAAAATTATGTTTTTTAATCATATATGTAAACTTTAACAAAAATGAGTGAAATTTAGTGAAAACTTTCACACACAAATTTTGATAAAGAAAAAAAAACTCTTTTTTTTTTAATGCTGAGTATCAATTTTATTAAACCGAAAACTGGTATGAATACATTACAAAGATTCAAAATAAAACACCTGTTATACAAACGAAGAACAAAGAAAAAAAACCTCTTGTGTCAACCAAGTATCGATTTTCTTTTTTTTGAAAAAATTGAAGTATCGATTTTCTCTTTACAAATCTCTTTCTTTTCTTCAGATTACAATGCTATATAAGACCAATATAAAAGTTGAAAATAAAAGCGTGACCGTATTATTGGTATAAAGATTTCTCTACTGGCTATAGTAGTCAATACGATCGATTATCACCAATATATAATACATCAATTGTTTTATAACCAAAAAAAAAAACGTGACGGTATACTTGGAAGAATTTGTTCGTAAATCAATCAATGTGAAGAACGTTCTTGAAAGAGAGAGTAAGTGAGACTCAAAAATTAAAAACTTTCTCGTATTCATTTGGAAATTAGCTGAAATTTTGATATCAATTTTGCAATTTTCAGAAAACTAGGACTCGAACCCCCGCGAAATCGCGGGGGAGAAAAAATATTTGTTAAAAAAAAATTAAAAATATATTTAATATGATAATAAATAAGTATACAATGTAAATGTAAAACATTTTTTAATGGTAGAAATAAAAAGATGAAAAAATATATGCAAACATACGACACTACAAACTATTTTTTAGAATTATGAAAAATTTGTTATAAATGAAAATACCAAAAAATTATGAGAATGTGACAACCATATAATGAATTAACAACAACAAACGAGTTTTTCAAATAAGACATAACTATATGATTAATTAATAACTATAAATCTTTTTTCTCGAAAAGAGACAACCGGATAAGATTCATTAATAAATATTAAAATATATTTTTTTCCGAAAAGATGCAACTCTAAAATGCATTAATAACCATAAATTGATTTATTCTCGAAAAGACAAAACTTTATAATGCATTATATTTACAAAACGGTTTTTTTTTAAAAAGATGCAACTTTATGATGTATTAATAACCATAAAATTCTTTTTATGAAACTATTAAACCATGTGAAACATAATAATAATAAAACAGTTTTTTGAAAAGATGCAATTTTACATAGACCGATTTTTTTAGAAGACGCAATCCAACGATGCATCAATAACCATTTAACGAAATTTCTAGAAAAGATACAATTCGATGAATTAATAACAACAAAACAATAATTATTTAGAAATACAATCTTAGATTGCATTAATAACCATAAATTTTTTTTTGAAAAAACGCAACCCTAAGAGATCTTAATAACTAAAAATAATTTTTTTGAAAAGACACAGACCTAAGAGACACTAATAACTATAAAACAATTTTTTCGAGAAGTTGAAACTGTAGCATTAGTAACCTAGAATGTAAAGTATCAAAAGACCCAATAAACCAATTTCTCTTTACATAAACCAATTTTTTCCCAAAAAGACGCAACCCTAGGATGCATTAATAACCATAAAACCAAATTTCTCGAAAAAATGCAATCACTGGATGTATTAATAACCACAAAATAGTTCTTACTAAGAAGACGTAATCAAATCATGTATTAATAACCATAAAATGGTTTCTTTGAAAAGCTACAGTTCTCAGAGACATTGCTAACCATAAAAAGATCTAAAAGACGTAACCCTAAGAGATTAATAACCATAAAATATTTTTTTTTTTTAAATCCTAAGAAACATTAGTAACCGTAAAAAAATTTTTTAAAAAGACTCAGCCTAAGAGACACTAATAACCATAAAACGTTTTTTTCTTTCAACAATGCGTAATCCTAAAAGACACAACCCTAGCGTTAACACCATAAAACAATTATTTTTTAAAAGAAACAACACTAAAATATATTTTCCACGATTGATATTATTGATAGACATGATCCTTCGAAGAATTTTCTAGAATTATTATTTAAATAAAGAAACAAAATATTGTCAGACTCAAAAAAAAATTTTGACGTTTTTTTATCACATCATGTTTTGAGTGAATTTTAAAGTTAGTAGTCATCAATGAAAAAATGTTCAATGAAACAATTATATAGAGTTAGAAAAACACAAATCTATATAGAGGTGTTTTTGAAAAGATGCAACCATAGAGATTAAAAACCATAAAACGTCTTTTTCGAAATGGCGCAACCCTAAAAGACACTAGTAACCATAAATGGAATATCTTGAAAAGATGCAACCCTACCATTAACAACCATAAATATAGGTCAAACAGTCTTTTTCTGAAAAAACGCAACCTTGAAAATAACCATATAGTGGTTATACTGAAAATACGCAATTTTGAAAATCCATTACTTTCGAAAATCCGTTACTTTCGAAATGACACTACCATAAAGTAGTTATATTGAAAATGCGCAGCTTTTGGAAATAACCATAAAGTGGTTATATTAAAAAACGCAATATTTAGAAATAACCATAAAACTATTATTTATGAAAGAACATAACCATAAAGCGGCTATCTACATATTAAATGCAACTTTTGGAAATAATTAAAAAGCAGTTATATCAAAAAAACGCAACCTTTGGAAGTAACCATAAAACGGTTTTTCCTAAAGAACACAATTTTTAACCATAAAGCGGTTATATAAAAAAGATAAATTTTGCAAAGCGGTTATATAAAAAAGCAACTTTTAGAAATAACTATAAAACGGTTATATTGAAAAGATGCAACTTTTCAAAATAACCAATAAATGATTTTTTCTGAAAAGACGCAATTTTTAGAAATAACTACTAAGCGGTTATTTTCGAAAGAACACAACCATAAAGCGGTTAATATAGTAGATGCAACCTTTGGAAATAATCATTATATAGTTATATCGAAAAATGAAACTATTTAAAAAACGGTTATATCAAAAAGACGCAACTTGGAAATAACCATTAAACGGTTATTTTCAAAAAGACACAACCTTAAATAACCATAAAGCGGTTATATCGAAAATGCAACTCTTGTAAAATCGGTTATATGCTAAAAAAATGCAATCTTTGGCCCACAAAAACCGGTTTTTCCTTCCTCACTCATTTCACGGATTGGAACCATAACTATTCGTCTATCCAATAGAACAATTCATGGATGTTTACGCCATTTAAATTGATTCATTTGTAATTTAGCATTTTTAAATCGTCCAATGCATATAAAAAAATATAGTTGATAACTAAATTGCTTGTGGATGCCTCTATTTTGTAGTAATGTTAACGCGGCTTCAATATTTTGATGTATACAACCCTTAAAAACTTCTTTCAAATATAAAGAATCAATGTTTCTGTAGAGAATTGTTAAATCTTAAAATTCACTATATGTACCACATATTTTCGAAAAAAATATAGTTGGAGATTTTATTAGTTTTTTTTATATGTAAAATTTGCCATAAAATCTGCATTGTCGAAAAAATCCAAAATTTTTTACACAAATCAAGAAATTTTAGAATTTCTTCAATAGTAAAATGTTCAACGGGATAAAAGGTTAAAAGATATATATATATATATATATATATATATATATAAAAGTGAACGGTTTGATTCGAAAAGATGCAATCCTTAAAAATAACCATAAAGCGGTTATGTCGAAACGACGCAACTCTTGACAAAACGGTTATATCGAGAAAACGCAACTTTTAGAAATAACCACTAAACAGTTTTTTTACGAAAAGACACAACTTTTCAAAAAAACGCAACCCTTAAAAATAACCACTATATATAAATCGAAAAAATATAACAGTTTGCTTTTATATAGAGATATGGATTTTCTTTTCAACGGTAAGTGTAAAAAGGCTTACAACTCCCACTAATTCGCTGTTTTGCATTAAAAACACACAAAAAAATAATATTAAAAAATATTAAGTCCCATCAAATCAAAGTATTGAAGCTTTATTAACCCTCCAACACAACTCCCAATTCCCCTGCACATTTTCAAAAAAAAAAATCCGACCGTTGCTGTTCCATCAACTTAAAAATCTCAATTTAAAAAAAAAAAATCATTTCTCCAGAGTAGAGTGAGTGAGAGAGAGAGAGCTCTGGAATCTGAAAGTAGTAGGAAGGAATTATAATCACAATGCTCACCATGAGAACAGAAGCGGAAGGTTCGAAACCAAAATCAAACCTTAACCCTGTAGTAATGGAAGGAACACCAAAGCCAAAGGCCAGTCTCTACGAACAATGCAGAGAAGAGAGGATCAAAGAGAATCTTCAGAGGATGCAAAATCTGGGTCTCTTGAATCTCTCCCTCCAACTCAAATCCAAGACCCGACAAGCCAAAAGACCATACGGTAACTCTAATTCAGCTCAGAAACCGACCACTCCACTTCAACCTTCCCGGCGATCTTCTCGGTAAAATCTCTTCGCTTCTCCGTCTCTGTTTCTCTGTTTCTTTCAGATGGGTTCTCAGTTTTTGTCTCGAATCGATTCGTCTTAGTTTCAAAGAGTGATTTTTTAGCAGATGAATTGGGGTTTTTTTTTATCAGAGATTAGGGTTTATGATCTCTCTGTTGAAAGAGGGTTTGGGAATTAGGGTTTATATGAGTCGAAATTAAAGGGTTAAGATTTATTTGTTTTTTGTCATTTTCAGATTGGAGAAGTCAACTCCAGTTATCTACACTGATGGAGTCAATGAGAAGGGCAAACGAGAGAGTGTTGTGATTGGTGAAGGCCCAAGGGCTGAGGTTTACACAGAGGAACATGAGAAGCTGCTTGGGAACACAGAACGAAGCTGGACGTGTTTTGTCGATGGCTACGATAAGGATGGAAAACGGATTTATGATCCGTTTAAGGGTAAGACTTGTCACCAATGCAGGTTAGTCTCTCTTTTACTCAGAATTCTAGATTTAGATTCAGACAAGTAGACCAAATTTGCTTGCTTGATGCTTCTTTCTGTGTTGTGTGTGTGTGTGTGTGTGTTAACAGGCAGAAAACGCTTGGTCATCGCACACAGTGCAGCGAATGTGACATGGTGCAAGGACAATTCTGTGGAGATTGTTTGTTCATGAGGTGGATACTAAACTTTTTCTTCTCATACACATTTGTGTAAGATCACTAGGAAGTGAAGTTTTTGTTGTTGTTGGTACTAAATGTGTTTATATTGTTGATGAACAGATATGGTGAACATGTGCTTGAAGCTCTTGAGAATCCAAAATGGGTTTGCCCTGTTTGTCGCGGGATTTGCAATTGCAGTTTGTGCCGGAATCATAAAGGATGGGTTCCAACTGGTCCGATTTACAGAAGGGTGCGTTGTCATTTCAATTATTGGTTTGATTATCTTGTCGTTATCGATTCTCGGATAGAATCAAGAGCTGAAAATGTTTGTCTTTGGATTGTTTCCAGATCGCTAAACTCGGGTATAAGTCTGTTGCACATTATCTGATTCAAACCAAATGGTCGCAAACTGATGATGCCACCCCAAATCAAGCTTCTGCAAAGAGATCACTTTCCTTTCAAGATGCTAAACCACTTCCCAGGATTGCTGCTGCTGCTGATGATGATGATCTCTCTGAACAAGTAGTACCCAAGCTTCAGAATGGTGATTACTTGAAGAAAGAGGAAGATGAAAATACGAACGAGAATCCAGATTCAGCTAGAAGGTCACTGAGCTTCTTCTTGCCTTCTTCACTGGATGTTCAAACTTCATTGGTTGATGTTCAGCTCATAGATTATCCTGAGCCGCCAAAGCAGGATAAACAAGAACATTCATGTACCAACATTGGTGATGGTCTTCCAAGAATTCAAGAGATGACAGGACAAAACTCGGATTCGGATACAAGAGCAGATAGTTACTTGTTTCCTGGAGAAAATCAGACTATTGTGCTCGATGCTCAGGACAAGATCCAATGCAATGAGACAGATATCGAAAGTACCTCAGTGAGTACTCGAGCAACGAGAAGTAAGAGGAAAGCATCTCTCGAACTTAATCCAGATAGCATCGGTGGAAGACTGAGGCAGCGTCGAACGAGCCAAAGTGGGCTTTAAAAGAAGTTTCAGAAGAACACCTTTAAACTCTCTTTCTGACATGTCCTTCTCTGTTTTGTTTTTTTGGTTGCTTAATTGTGTTCAAGCGCTTTGAAATCTAACGTCTTTTGTTTCCAGCGGTAACGGATCAAGTGAGAATCCTTGCAAGAGCAAGACTCTTTAGCATGTCATTTTACATACAACATTAAAACTCCTAGTTAATATAAATCTATATTTAAAAAAAAAAAAGATTAAGGGGTGTATTCAATTTAGCATTCATATTTTGAAACGATACAAATTATTTAATTTTTAATGATTTCAAGGGATTTCAAAAGGATTTCACCGGATTTTGTAGTAAAAGATATAAAAAGTCAAATCTCATTATTTTAGATGGGGATTGCATAGAATTTTATATCAAATTCCTTAGAATCAGAAAAAATCATTAAAATCGTTCAAAAACTCATTAAAACTCAAATTCATTTAAATGTCAGATTGAATATCCTAAACTCTTCCAATGATTCCGCAGGCTAGCCAAGAGAAAAGAGTACTTCGCTTTTAAACTTAGTAAGACAGTTTTGTGCTTAAGTAGTCGCGTGAATATAGGGGTGGGCATTGGGGTACCTAATCAGGTTCGGTTTGGGTTTTCGGTATCAAACCTACAAGTTCCATTCGGGTTTACTTCAGGTCGGGTTTGGTTAATTTGGATACCCAAAATTATCCAAAAATCCAAAAAAAAATGCCTAGAAGTATCCCAAAAATTTAGAATTATCCAAATTATCCGAACAATCCAGTAAAAAAAACTACCCAAACGTAATCAAAAACATCTGAATTAACCAAAAAAATCCAGTAAAAAATATTTTAACTCCCCAAAAGTTCCGAAATTAGCCGAATTTATGTAAAAATGGTTAATAAGTTTAGTTAATTATGGGTACTAGTTTGGTTTCGGGCTCGGTTCGGGTATTACCCGAATCCAAAGTACCTAACCCTAAGACTCCATTAATGTAGTTCTCTAGATCGGGTTCGGATTTTTTGGGTCGGGTTTGGATTTTAGGTTCGTTTTTTTTCCATCCTAGTATACATCTAGGTTGCATGGAAACGGAAACGAATATGTGGAAATGAAACGTTTGGAAACGTAGACACGATTTTTTTTTAAAAAATTAGGAAACGGATACGTTTTGGAAACGCACACACACATACATATATATATATATGAATCAACAACATCAAAAACAATATTTAAAACAATCTGAACAATACAAATTATATACATGAATATTAAATAGTTTAAATAAAGCCAAAAGTATAATAATTTTGTTGTTTTTAACCTATATACAATCGCAATCTTTCATAAATTTGTTGTTTTTAACCTATAAATATATCCTTACATTTCCAAACTATTTAATTATTACATAAGAAACAATTTTTCATCGCATTTCCAAAAGAAATCGAACATTTCCATCGAATTTCTAATTTGAGATCTCTAGAAAACGAGTTTCCATCGCGATTATAAACCATGCTTTGATACCACCTTAATATAGGTTGTAACATCCCTGATCCGCGGTCACCGCAAACTGACCAGAGACATTATGACCTCGAAAACTATCGGGGCAAGTGCCAAAAACAAATTCTTTTTTCAGCCCAACGGTCCCTGAGTGGTTTCTCCCGTCTGACCTGATCCTAAGGTTTTTCAATCCGAAACTGGTCAGAATGGTTGGATCGGTCCGGACTATATCATGCACCAGCGACACTTGCTAAATTTGAGAAAACGTTCCCTCTTGCTTTATATTATGTATTGAATCGCTTTAAACACTTATAGTCGCATCCGGAGGTTCAAAGCCAATACATAATAAAAAACGTAGCCATTACAAAATCACCTACTCTGGTTTCCTTCGTCCAATGTGTCCCGCTAAAGGTTTCTCGACTAAAGTTACCTGCAACAAATAGTGAGGGGTGAGTAATCTACTATTACTCTGAGCTAGCGCTTACTAGCAACATAACAAATTCCCCACCCATTGCCCCAAGCAACAAGCAACACACAGCACGAAATCAATCACAAACAATCAATCAAGGATACAACACTAGAATCCAAGACAGTTTATGATTATAAATGCATGCAACTGTTCCATTTAGTTAAGGCCTTACGGTACCGACCACTATTCCCATTTCTCTCTTTGGATTCCTAGACAAAGTCTAATTCATCCGAGTTCTCACTAAACTCAATACACCGTCGTGTATCCACAGCCCTGGGAGCCAACCAGGTTACTGCCGTGCACGCAGTAACTACTGCGTCTTTCCTGGGAACGTCGGACCATTTCCAATTTGATTATTACATGCATGTTCCTACCTAACATGCAAATAATGACAACACCACAATCACATAGTCTCAACATGAGCTAAGTTAAACAACTAGGCTCGAGCTAATCAGGAATACTTCTACCTAAGAGCATCACTATTGGTGATACCATGTGGGTATCACCAAGATTAATTTAGTATTAAGTTTGATAGTTTTTTAATCTTTAAGACTCATTAAGGATTTTATAATTTTTGGATGTTTAATAGTGATACTCATTAAGGGTTCTAAATAATAATAAAAATTATATAAAAAATATAATAAATAAAATAAAATTATTATATATAAATATAATATACAAGATTCTACAAAAACACTAATTTTTGTATGTTTAATGATGATGAAATAATGCTCATTTTGTCTCCAGAGGATTTGTTGATGTGTTTCGAGTTTTCTTATACCAAAAGAACATGGACTAAAGTGATATAAACAATACTCCATTTGCAAAATGCGGAACTAATAAACGCCCCCAATACGGATAGTATGGTCCAAGAAGTTTAATCATAGTAAAGAACATCATCATACCTATCAAATGCCACGGTACTTCTGCTTCCTGCAATAACAAAATCTTATTAAGAATCACATGACTCTGAAATTGTCACAACAATCTATCAGATTAGGAATATAAACAATATAATGCATATAATGGTATCAGTTAGTGTCTGAATCGGCTACCTTAAGACGAGGAGACATCCCTGCAACAACTATACTGATGACTAACGGAAAGAGGACTAAAGAACGGAAAGAGGACTAAAGCAAGTTTCCTCTCATGAGCACAATAAGACATCTCACTGATGGAAGAAACCGCCAATATTGGAACGAACAAGAACTTAACGACTGATATGGCGAGATCAAGAACGAGCTGTACGAAGTTTTTAAACGCTCGGGATAGCACCACTTTCAACGATAACATTAGTGTGCTCTTATGTCCCTGAAGCAATATTGGTGAGCGCCCAAGCTGCCTCAAACGAAACACAAAACATAAATGAACAGCAGAAGCAAGTTAAATACATATATCAGACTCAACAAAATCATCGATGAAAATACGAGGTTATTCCTTCAAATGATCACCTGAAGTTTCGGAAAGTCGTCGCTAGAAAGAAACTTCACAACACGAGGAACAACACCAGATTGTACAACATCATTGATAGGAGGATTTTGTTCTATAGAAATCAAAGTACAACTGATAAGAACTCTTAACCAAAAGAATTGATCATGATACAAAGAAGATTAATAAGATCAAATCACAAACGGATAGAAAGCAGTCTCCTCAAGAGATTTGTTGCTTCCAGTTGTGAATTACTATCTTCAGACCAAATCCCAGCAACCATATTTGGAAGATTTTCCATTAACTGCAATACATATAGACCATTTAATCACAAACAAACACTCTGCCAAAATCCGCTCTACCTAACACAAATTTGATGGATTAGGTCAAGATTTTCTCAGCATGTCAAATTCAATACAACTAAACATCAAATTTTTTATCTCAATCTAAGTACCAAAAAAAATTTCTCATCAATTCGAATATACATATATTCTCACCAATCGCAAAAAGTTCTAATCTAGTACAAATCAAGTATTTTAAACAATAAGTTAATTTCTAATTTGATATATGGAAGAAATACGATCTGATTGACGTAATCGGTAAACACGAAGAAGAAACACATACTCTCTTCTCTGACGAAAGATCTTGTTCCGATTGTGCCGCGGATAAGCCAAAACCGGCGAAAGCAGAGAGTCCTTCGTAACTCTTCTTCTGCAAATTCTCTTCCCGCTTGTTCTTCCTGATCTCAACCATGCTGTCTTCTCGCCTCCGTCGTCCCTCATCTGCATCCACCGCCACTTTGTACCGATTCCGGTGAATCTCCGTCTTTGAGCTATGTCTCAGAGACATCTTCGCTTAATCAATTTGGAAGAATCAGCAATTTTGGAAGATGAACACGAATTTTCCGAGAAGAAAGAGAGCAAATGATTTTTTTTTTTTTCGGCAAAAGCAAAACAAAATGATCCAATTGTTTTGCGCCACGTGGCATGCTTGATACATCTCAAGCATATCATCCCACTGAGTCGACTCAGGCCCAATATCTAGTAAATCATTAATTTTTCAATTATTTTTATTAATTTTAATTACATGATACTCAATTTGGCTCACCGTTAAAGTTGGTCTAAGTATTCAACCTACTTGACTTGAATCCATTTTCAACTAGTCAAGATTTCATAATCAGATCATGTAACACATATCATACGTGCATGTACAACCACTTTTACTAGCATGCATCACTGATAATCGATTATTATACATGAACATATATGACTGATGTATTGGAATCTACTCATGCAACAATTCAATCAAATGAATCCTAGTTACACCAACAAATACACATAATCCGTTTGTAGATAGTATAGGGTCAAACACTAGAAGGAAAAGATTTAACACATTAAGCTATGAGGATCTTTACTTAAGCTAAGTGAATAGAGATTTGGTTTTTAAGATACGAGAAATGCTAACAAAAGCAAGAAAGACAAATGCAAGAAGTAAAACAAGATAAAAGCGTTGGACCATGGGTTTAACTTTCAATAAGAAGAGAATAACAATCAAACAATGAATCAAAATGTTGAGTTATGCACCGATTGGAGACGCATGGTAATGCCCATGACTTTGTCTAGAATTGTGATGCACATCCTAGTTCAATTCTCAAGCATGGAACACTAATTCAAATTATCCCACTTTCGTGATGTGCTAATTACTTTGTTGAGTACAAACATCTAACGAACTTTCGCTGCTAGATATTCGAAACATGCACACATGAATAGAAACCAACACTGTGGAGGCCAATACCAGCACAACTAGATTTGTAAGGGTTTCGTGAGGAAAAAGAGATTTTTAGGTTAAGTTACGAAAGAAACGATGAGCAAAGAGAAACGTTTGTTAATGCTGTGTATGCTTTTGTGAATAAAGTTACGGATACCTTTTACAAGGGCTTGTACATTGATATATATATAGCTCCCTAAGTCGGCTAGACATATTTCCTAAATATAATGTTCACTTTCCTAAGTCTTCGCGGATTTCCTTTTCTTTACGTCGATTGTGTCAAAGTGGGCTTCGCAATTGGACCAAACTTTAGCGTAGGGAGCCTTCTGGCCTTTGTCGTTACTCTGGCAGGTCTTTGGTGGCCAGTGTCATCGTTGGCACTGCGTCATCACTGGTAGTGTGACATTGCTGGCATCGTGCCTTCGCTGGCTCTATACCTCGTTGGCTCTGCACCTCGCTGGCACTACACATCGCTGGCACTGTCACTTTGCTGGCACTACATTCACGACAACTGCTGCGAGTAGAGAGGACTCAGAAGGCTCCCTTCTTGGTCGGAGAACACTTAGGAAAGGAGAAAGACTTCTTCTTCGTGTTAAGAAATGACTTGGGAGAATCATGTAATATTTGTATATTTATGCGATTCTGTGTCTATGCGCTGTGCTTGCATAACTTTGGACTTCAACGTTGAGCAGGTGAAATCTGACCCCAACAAACACCAAACTCAACATATTGTGCATGCAACACTACTGCTACCGCAAAGGTACAAGCATGCAAAATTTAAGAACATCCCCCCGAGTGTTCAACTCATCAACACTCGGTACGCATAACTCCCTGTTAAAACGCGTTGACTAGCCCGTGACACTGCTACGAACTCCTTCTTCTTGAAACTAAACTGATATGAAGCTAAGAAACACATAACTTAACTTAGAGATCGGGTTAATCTAGATGAGGGTAAGGAAATGCGGAAAACACCAAGTCTTACCGATCGCACGCTAGCCCTAGTTACCCGCGGACTGACTCGCTAAAACTCCTTAAGACACGATCGAAAGGGAATTTTGATGGAGCTTGGACAATGATAGAAAATTTTGGTCGGAAAATTATGCCTAAGGGTCACTATTTATAACCCAGGCGTAAGATTCTCAATCGCTAGTGAATTTTGCGAAGTGTAGCCCATTTTTCCAAATGTAGGGAATTTTTTGACATGTGACTGGCACGTGTCAGCGGGCTTATGTTGCTCAATCAGAGTCCAGCCACGTTATGTACATGCGACACCCAGCATGACACGTGATTGTCCGGCTTAGATCAACGTCCAGGCTTACCCGCATTCGACCCAGATGCGTACAGATCCTACAACATCGCGTGGAATTCTACCCGCAAAGTCTTTCTCGACCCAAATCCACTTTTACTTGATAGATATCGAATTTTCTTTGACCATAACTCGTCTTGGGACTTCCTTAGTCCGGGCCCAGTGGAATTTTTCCAAGGTCGCATACTCGGAAAACTCATGGTTTCTCTTGATCGTCTCGACTAGTCTTGACCAACCTATACCTTGCAGTAACTCCCCTACATCTTTCCTTAGAGAATTTTTCTTCCATAACATACTCTTTCTAAGTCTTCTTTGGTCGTTCCACCACTATAGGCCTTATTTTCCAAAAATATTTAGAAGCGGGAACTCTACCGTCCTTAGCCCTTGGAGGGTTATTACAGCGATGGTGCTGCTCGCGGCGAAAAACGCCTCTATCCATTTAGGTTTTATTCAGATCCACTTTTTGTTCTAAATTTTCACCGGTGTGGCAACTTTTCTCTTTCTCGGCTCGGTTTGATTCTTTGCTCGCATGTGCAATTTGGTTTTGTTTCGTCTTTCTGGTCAGCTTGTCGTTTTTTTTTTCCGTCGGAAGATGTATTGATTTTAGATTTATCAAGGGAATAATAGCTTAGGAATCTTTATTTCGGGAGGTAGTACTACTTTGCAATATGAGGATTTGCTAGTCGATGTTCGATCATTTTGTGTCCACTTTGAGTTGTTTTGATCATCGGAAGTTTAGTCAATTTTGTTGGTAACACATTTGCCTCTGTTATTGGATGAGGTTCGGTTGTTTTGTGTTTTAGCCCAACAGAAGGTTTGTATTATGATCTTTGATGTGGTATCTACATCTTTTGAAAGAAGTAAAATTACCAGTCCTAAAACAGAACTTATGTCGGAAGCTTGAAGCATTGTGTTTGTTCCCTTCTTCTGGCAACCTGTGCACTGAAAGCGTTGCTTGTGAAGGACATTTGTAGCTTCATGCTCTTAAAGAGGTAGAGTTCGCTAATAGACATAAGAGCATATGATGATTAAAAGGATAATGATGGTACTTATCATCTTAAGGTGTTGAGATTTTTATAGTCCTATACTTGAAGCTTTTGTTCTTCGTTTGTATAACACCTATTGGTGTTTTATTTGAATCTTTATAATATTTTCATACCGATTTTCGGTTTAATAAAATTGATATTCAGCGTTAAAAAAATGATAATATTTTTCAAAAAAAAAATTATAGCAAATTGTTTCGAAAAAAAGCTAATGATTATTTTTTTTAATCGATTAGATTTATTATTATTCTATGACAAATTATGAGAACTGTTACATCGACAATTCTACAACGGACAAGTCTTCCGCTTTGATCTATGTCAAACGATTTTATCTTGTCCCACGCTGAAGATATCCTGTAAATTTCTGCATGAATGATAATATATCGCATCTACTAGAATTCGAACTCCAGACTTCCTGGTGTAGAAGAATTAAAGAACTTTTGATCAAACCATTGGGCAAATGAAATTAAAAAAAAAAAAAAAGGCTAATGATAAACATGTAACTTTTTCTTTTTGGTCAATTTCCCTTATTTTAGCTATGATAACAAGTAGAAATCTTTTAGCTATTTGAATAAATATTCTGCAATCGTTTTCTTAAATGTGGAGTGGAGCAAGAATCTTCCCACGGTCCTCAACCTAACATATTTAATACTCATATATATTTCGTCTGTTCACCCAACACTCCAACCAGAGCATTTTTATTTCCTAAATTGACTATATGAATATATATCTTGACATAAGCATTATTTTCAATTATTCAGTATATCTAATTATAATCCTAAATACCAAAAAGAAACTTATGCAATCCTAAATGTGGACAGTAATTAATTATAACTTTCTTCTTTCACCAAAGAATAACATTTATTCCTTTATCAAATTCGGTCAAACCGTTCTTAGCACTGGCAGAGTTGACTAATTCATCCGTTTTTTTTTTCAGGGCACAAAATAAGACAAAACTATGTTCTAATAAAGTAAAAGAAAAACTACCCTTTTTTGTTTTTCTCTGATTAAAATAAGCACAAATTCGTTACTAGAATTTTAATTTTTTTTTGGTTTAGCTAAATTGTTTTTTTTTGGGATAAAAATAGCTAAATTGTTATAATTATTATTAATAATCATATTCAACGCATAAAATGAGATCTTTCATTGAGGAGAAAGTGATAAAACAGAAATTGAATAATTAGGTGCAAAACCCTAAATCCAAAGAGGAGCTGCTTCTGTGAAAAATGTCAATGCCTTTTTTGACCAAACTGTAAAGGAAGGTTTTTTAGAGAGAGAAGGCACTGAGTAGAGAGAGAGAGAGTGTGTCATAGTAGTAAATGAAATGAGAGATTGGTGGTGAAAGGAGTCAGCTTTGCATTTATTATCTAATCTTCCAAAAACCCACACAAACAAAAAAACCTTCTTTCTTTGTTTTCGAAGGTTTTCTTCACAAGAAGGTTTTTTTGATTTTCCGTAGAAAATTTTGGGATCTGTTTTTTTTTTTCCTTTTTCTCTAGGGGTTTGTTACTTTTCTTTTCTCCCGTGAAATTCGTTTGATTTTGTAAATCTTTTATATATTTTTATTTTTTATTTTTTAACTTCTGGGTTCAGTGAAAGTTTCCGTTTTTGGAGGCTCTCTTGATCTGTTTCAAGATCTTCTCATTTCTTCCCAAATTTCGTTACTTTTTAGGGTTTTTCTCTCATGGGCTAGTAAAAAATTCTCTTTTTTGTGTGTTCGTTGCCTCCTCTTGTGCTAAATCTCCGAACCAAATTGAGATTAATGCATTTTCCTCTGTGGAAACAAATTCACCACTGTGCTGCTCTGATCTTGGATAAGAGTAAGAGCAGAAGAAGAGATGGCTCTGATTCACCAATCGATGTTCGAAGAAAAGCTTCCATGCTTCGGAGATTGTACGAAGATAAGCTTAGAGAAGCTCTTGAAGAAGCATCTGAGAATGGGTCACTCTTCAAATCTCAAGATATTGACAAAGAGAATCAACAAGATGAAACCTTGGGTCGATCTAGATCCTTGGCTAGGCTTAACGCTCAACGCGAATTCTTACGCGCAACCGCTTTAGCCGCTGAACGCACTTTCGAGTCTGAAGACGCCATCCCTGAGCTCCTTGAAGCTTTCAACAAGTTTTTAACAATGTACCCAAAGTACGAGACTTCTGAGAAAGTTGATCAGTTGAGATCCAATGAGTATGCTCACTTGTTAGATTCAAAGGTATGTCTTGATTACTGTGGTTTTGGGCTTTTTTCGTATGTTCAGACTCTGCATTATTGGGATTCTTGTACGTTTAGTCTCTCTGAGATTACTGCCAATTTGAGTAACCATGCGCTTTACGGTGGTGCTGAGAGTGGGACTGTGGAACATGATCTCAAGACTAGGATAATGGATTATCTGAATATCCCTGAGAGTGAGTATGGTCTTGTTTTCACTGTAAGCAGAGGCTCTGCGTTTAGGTTGCTTGCGGAATCTTACCCTTTCCATACGAATAAGCGGCTTTTGACAATGTTCGATCATGAGAGTCAGTCTGTGAATTGGATGGCTCAAACCGCGCGGGAGAAAGGTGCGAAAGCTTATAACGCTTGGTTTAAATGGCCAACTTTGAAGCTGTGTTCAACGGATTTGAAGAAGCGTTTGTCTTATAAGAAGAGGAAGAAAAAAGATTCCGCGGTTGGGTTGTTTGTATTTCCTGCGCAGTCTAGGGTTACGGGTTCTAAGTATTCTTACCAGTGGATGGCTTTGGCTCAGCAGAACAACTGGCATGTGTTGCTTGATGCTGGTTCTTTAGGTCCCAAAGATATGGATTCGCTTGGGTTATCATTGTTTCGACCAGAGTTTATCATCACCTCGTTCTACAAGGTATTTGGCCATGATCCTTCAGGTTTTGGTTGCCTCTTGATTAAGAAGTCGGTGATGGGTAATCTTCAGAGCCAGTCTGGGAAAACGGGATCAGGAATAGTGAAGATCACACCTCAATATCCGTTATATCTTAGTGATTCGATAGATGGTTTGGACGGATTGGTTGGTCTTGAAGATCATGACGTTGGTACAAATGGTTACAAAGCTGCCACCACGGAAGCTGCTCGTAAAGGACCTCAGATGCCGGTATTCTCTGGTGCATACACTTCAGCTCAAGTGAGAGATGTGTTTGAGACAGAGCTTCTAGAAGATAGTATCTCTGATAGAGATGGGACTAGTAGTACCATATTTGAAGAAAATGAAAGCATTTCGGTTGGAGAACTGATGAAAAGCCCAGCTTTCAGCGAAGATGAGTCATCCGATAATTCGTTTTGGATCGATTTGGGTCAAAGTCCACTTGGATCTGACCGTGCGGGTCACATGAACCACCATAAAATTGCCTCTCCATTGCCACCATTTTGGTTTACCAGCAAACGGGAATCACCAAAACCGGTAGCAAAGAGTTACGGCAGTCCTATGTATGATGGTAAAGATGTCCTCTCGTTTGATGCTGCAGTTATGTCAGTTACTCAGGAGACAAACTCAACGCCATCGCGGAATCTGAGGAACTCTAATAAGCTTCAAATTCAAGAGATACAGGAAGAAAACAGTGGTAACAATGTGTTTCACGCAGGATCTGGTTTTGGATCAAATGGCTCAAGCTCGAAGATTTCCTCAGATATGAAAGACAATGCAATTAGACGAGAAACAGAAGGCGAGTTTAGGTTATTGGGAAGAAGGGGTACTGGTGGGAGGCTTATGGGTGTGGAAGATGAACAACCAAGCAGAGGGACACGGGTTTCGTTTAACATGGACCGTGTCAGTCATAGTCTTGACCAAGGTGAAGCTTCTCTGGCCAGTGTATATGACGAAAGTGATGGTGAAAACCCGAATGAAGATGATTGGGACAGAAGGGAACCCGAGATTGTTTGCAGCCATATCGATCATGTGAATATGTTAGGTCTTAATAAAACCACAACTAGACTCAGATTTCTGATTAACTGGCTTGTTATCTCTTTGCTACAACTGAAAGTACCTGAAGGAGGCGGTGACGGTAGCAGCAGATACATGAATCTTGTGCAGATTTATGGTCCAAAGATAAAGTACGAAAGAGGAGCAGCGGTTGCTTTCAATGTGAAAGACAAAAGCAAAGGGTTTGTAAGTCCAGAGGTTGTTCTGAAACTGGCTGAGAGAGAAGGTGTATCTCTTGGTATTGGTATCTTGAGTCACATACGCATAATGGATATCCCAAGAAATCATCGTGGGGGCACTAGGATCAAGGAAGATAGCTCGTTGCATCTGCAGAGAGAAGCTGGTAAGCGCGGTGCAAAAAATGGGTTTGTGAGATTCGAGGTTGTCACAGCTTCTCTCAGCTTTCTGACAAACTTTGAAGATGTTTACAAGCTATGGGCTTTTGTAGCCAAGTTTTTAAACCCCGGTTTCAGCAGAGAAGGCTCGCTCCCGACTGTAATTGAAGAAGAAGCAGAAGATTCAGAGACGTGATGGGGAAAACAAAAGCCTGAAACTTCTTGAAAACGACTCAAAGAGAGGCTTGACCGCTGCATCAAGAATTCGCCTTTTTTTATAACGCCTGAGCCACTAACATCCTAGAGCTCGGTTGCGCTTCTCGGAATGGGAGGAGGGTTAAAGTAAAACTGTGAATTGAGATTTGTTATATAGTTTTTAGTTTTTGCTCTGTTTCAATTGTCAGGAGTATAAGTTAGGAGGACAATTATTGTAAACTGGAAGGGAGAACATGTTTGGCCAAGATTCCACTTTTGGAGAAGAGAACACAGTTATAGCATTTGCTCTCACACTAAACCGAATCTGTATAGGGCTTTAGGTACATACAATAACTCTTAACCAATGTTGCACAACTTAAAGCCACATGATTATTAACTTGGAAAAACAAAAAGGAATTTAATGTTTTTGCGTTCTAAGCTTATCAAGATGTTGATGTTATTAATTTGTGGACATAGGCATGTTTGTGTAAATTGCTCACTCTAGAATATGCGTTTGTTTGTACAAAATCTTGAATGTGAATTTACTAATTAGAATTGTCAATGCTTAAGCTGCTTTAGAACATCTCGTATTCTGCTTCTTGCCTTGCCCTTTATTTAGCTTTCGCAAACAACATTTGATTCGAGAACCATTCAATGTCCATTTTCTTGCATTTTTAACAATAAAACATCTTTTTGACTACTTAATGTTTCAGCTTGATGGTAGAATCATTGTTTTTTTGTTTGTTTTATGATTTCTCTGATAAAACTGTCACCAATCTGTATCATGTTAAGGATACGGTGAATATCATGTTTATTGTCACAATATTCAGTTCATGTATGATATAACATGTTATATGTTATATATCATGTTTTCATATGATTATCTACAAGCATAACAGTATATATTTAAAATTATTAAAATATCTAGATAAAACTCTAAGTTCTAAACTCAATTACAAAACTTGATGACATACAATACAACTGTATTAAAACTGAAGACGTCATTTTTCTCGTTATATATATATGATAAAAATTTGTATTCCTGACTTAGATTATCACGGTATTTTCACTTTCTTCCTTTTATGTTTGTTGATAGTTCTTGGTTATGTTCTGTTTATAGGGATTTTCTATTCCAAGGGGAGATTTGGTTGTTTAAAACTAATGTATTCTCTTTCGATTTGGGATACTGCGAGGGATAAAGTTCATAAAGTGGTTGTCTTTGTCTTTGGAGGAACGACTCTCTTTGGTGGATGAGGTACAAAGAGATTTGGTTTTGAATTTCATTGTCGCCGTGTGTGTAGATTCCTTTTAGGAAACGTGGGTAAGGCGGCCGCCTCCGCGCCGGTAAAGCGCTCGATGACACACAGCCGCCGTGAGTATGGAAAATTTTGCTTGAAAATCGGAAAACTAAAAAAAATTGTTGGTTTGATGGTAAAAATGAGAAGATACTGGATGGATCTAATATATGGATTGATTATACTATGGGACATTTTCTTGGACTTTTGTTTTTAAGGGGACACTTTTTGTCGTATACACATTTTATGTTGTAATTGTAAAAAATCTAACAAAAATATCCTTATTTCAATTCTAAAGGTGCGGATAGACAAGTTTTCCGTGGACAAACTGTAGATAATAATGCACAGACATAAACTAATGGATGAGAATTAAACCATTAACATGTAAGATGAAAATAATCGTGAACATGCAATAATTTTTATATGGTTATAAATGAACATATAGTTATTATTCATTTTAACTATGATCATCTATGATAATGTCCATGATAACTAATCCACACATATAATCAGTAACTGTTTATTATAATTGTCCACCATAATCTATCCACCTAGTCACACTAACGGTGGATGCGTTATAATGGACAGAAGAAACAAAAACTTCTACAAAATCATAGTGAATCAAAACTCGATAATCAAAATCAAACCAGAAAATGAAAGAATGGAACCCATAAAAAAATTTAAAACTTTCTGTAGATAAAAGCCCTAAATATACAGAGCTACATGAATTGTAGATAAAAGCTCTAATTGTATAGAGCTACATGAATATAACTAAACATTACTCATATCCCTAAAACTAACATCTTCTTCAACCACGAAGGAGGAAGACGAGAGAGTAATTGATATATCATGGTTTTTACCCATTTTCAACCATGATATAAGTCCTTTTTATAGAGTCTTTTTGGTGTTTCTCGAGTCTTTCAGAGTCTTTGTAGGTTGAAGATTGATTGGAGCTTAATGGAAGCTTTTGGAGTGTTTTGAAGCATGAGGAAAGAAGAGCTGAAGAGATCAAGTCGGAATCGAGCAGATGAGCTCGTGTCGATCGACACTACCTACTCCTGTCGATCGACACGGGGCTTCCTGACACAAGTAGAAATTCCAGAGAGGTCTATGTCGATCGACATGACCAACCTCTGTCGATCGACACGTGTTTGACGAGAAGAACAGTTCCGAATAGTGAGAAGTTTGGCACTCGTTGAAGCCCTTCCCACCGACGGATCGAGCTGATATTTTGACACAAGCTAGAGCAGCGAGTTAGCTTTCATTTGAAAGAAATTTGAGGCAATTCCAACGGTGCGATCGAAAGTTATGAGGTTTTAGTGAAGACATGTCGGTCTGGCTAGAAGATGTCAAGCTTGAAGAATTTCCTTTTTTGCCCAAAAAGCCCAGAAGTTTACAGAAAAAGCCCAATCCGATTTTTACACATTATATATAGTTTTCCCTTAGGTTTTTATGATTATTATCTTGTTTTTCATTGAGACCTTGAGAGAGATTGCTTAGAGAGCTTTTCAGAGAGATTTCACAGATCTTCAGCATACAAACCCTCTGTATCTCTAACTCTATTTTATTTATGCAATTCTATTCATATATGAGAATGATTCCATCATCTATGTCTGAGTAGTTTGCTTGTTAGGTTGTGGGGAATTCTAGGGTTTTGATGAGAAATTGTTAGGATTGAAAATCTGTTAGGGTTTATCTTCTGGTTCTTCATCTAGATTGTTTTCAACGCTAGATCTAGGCTGTACACCTAGAATCTAGATCTTAGGTTGCTTTAATAGACACGGAAGTGTTATTAACAACTTGAACTAGTCTTAGATGAGCAGAATTACCTCTTCGCAAAGGAATTTGGTTTAGGGATTCTGTGAACAATTGAACCTGAATGTTAATGCCTGACTTGATTCTCTAGGTTTGCAAAGGAATTTGGAATTTAGGCTTCTAGTCATAGATAGTCTCTGCAACGGAAGTTGATTGGCTTTACCTTCGTGTTTGAGTTCTAGAACGGTGCCTAATCAAACCCTAACAGTAGATTATCATCAATTTCGATTCATTCCCGAAGAATTACCCATCGCCTAGCTTTTTGTCTCATTGATTTACTTGAATTTGAACCATCTCTTACTTTGTTTTATTTCTTTGCTTTACATTTACTCATTTTGACTTAGCATAATTTGAATTCACTAATTGATTGTGTGAATCTTTTCCCTGTGGATTCGATCCCTAAGTACTACATCGATCTCTTAATTTGAGAGAGTAGCTCAGGGTAAATTTGAGCATAACAAATTTTGGCGCCGTTGCCGGGGAATAGATTTCACCATTCGATTATTGTTAGTAGAATTTTGTCTAAGTTTTTAGTTTTTGTTTTACTTACTTGATCTTTTCTCTTTGTCTTGTGTGTTTCAGGTTTATGCCTAATCGCATTACCAGGAGCAACCAGAACGAAGAGCTAGTCAATCTCAACCTTGAGATTGGAAGGTTAGAACGAGCCAACAGAGCAGCGACAAGGATAGCCAGAATGAATCCATTAGTATTGATCAGGGGTGAAGATGGGTTCTTTCAGGATGCTGAGGGTCGCAAACACAACGCTCAGGGTCAGAGGCTGGATGAGAATGGGGTTGTGATTGTGGAGGAGCAGCATGTCGAGCAGCACCAAGAGCCAGCAGCAGTTGCTGCGCGTGGGCGTACTCTGGGAGAGTACAACAGGCCTGATGAGTTCTATGCTAACAGGGCTGCGATTCGTCCTCCTGCTTTCCAGAGGAACGATTTCGAGCTAAAGCCTGCGTACTTTGCGCTTGTAGCTCAGCATCCTTTCCATGGTCTGTCGTCTGAGCACCCCATGGATCATATAGAGAGGTTCGAGGACTTAGCCTCTAGCATCAAGGCTAATGGAGTCTCTAGCGACTACCTCTACTGCAAGCTTTTCCCCTATTCACTTAGTGGAGAAGCAGCCTACTGGCTGAAACAGTTAGAGCCAGGCTCACTGACCACTTGGGAGGACACCAAGAATGCTTTCCTCAACAACTTCTTTGATGAGGCAAGGTCCGAAGATCTGAGGACAAAGATCTCCATGTTCAAACAAGGACCAACTGAAGCATTCAAGGCTTCTTGGGTGAGATTCAAAGCCTATCAGAGGGACTGTCCACATCATGGGTTCAGTGATGTTCAGTTATTGGGTATCTTCTTCAGAGGAGTAGATTGGCGCTATCAGATGGCGTTGGATGCTGCATCAAATGGGAACTTCAACACTAGATATCCAGAGGATGCAATTGTGCTCATCGAGAACTTGGCTTCTAGCAATAGTACCAAGAATGCAGACTTCGAAAGGAAGAAGCTGGGTGGCAACATGGATGGAAGCCAGATTGCTGAAGTGAACGCTAAGTTAGATTCAGTGCATCACCTTCTAGTGGGGAAGAAGACAGTGCAGTTTGCTCAAGAAGTGGAGACTTTCGAGCCAGAGGAAAGGGATGTTAACTACATCAATGGAGCTGGTTATCAGGGTCAGAGGTTTGGTAGTCAGCAAGGGTATCAGAGGAATGATTTCCAGAAGCCGTTTCAGAGCAACAACTACCAAAGGAATTACAGTTCTTCTTCTTACCAGACGCCTCCTGTTCAATCTACGAATAGCGAGATGAAGTCTATGCTAGAACAAATCTTGGAGGGTCAACAGAGGATGACAGTGAGCTTCAATGGGAAGATGGATGCCATGTACACTGATCTGAATGGGAAAATTGAGGCTCTCAATCTCCATGTGAAGAAGCTAGATACTCAAGTTGCTCAAACAGCGGCGTCGGTGAAAAGGCAGGAAGGATTTCTACCGGCTAAGACTGAGATGAACCCAAGGTTGCATATTAATGCAATCACTGTGGGGAATGAGGAAGAAGTCGCTGATTTGGAGACAGCAGAGGTCGTGTCGATCGACACAGGGAGCATGTCGATCGACAGGAAGTTATGCCATCGTTGATGCTTCGGACAGGACGTCTCCTGTCGATCGACACACTGCTTATGTCGATCGACACGCTGCCCAGAACAGCCCACCTTCTTCAAAACCTTCGGTCAAAGCAGAGGAAAAGGTGTACAAGCCTAAGCTTCCATTCCCACGGGCTATTAACATCAGATCACCAGAGGAAAAAGGGAGACATGCTCAACCACAGCTGAGGAAGTTGCAGAAGATAACAAATCCAGGGATGTTCATGGTTCCTTGCTCAATCAAAGGTATGGAATTTAAAAATTCACTTTGTGACACTGGAGCTAATGTGAATGTCATGTCTGAGTCTGTGGCAAGGAAGCTAGGGATTAAGGATCTGCAACCTTCGAAGATGTCTATCACACTGCCTGATTCTTCTTCACCGTGTTCGAAAGGATTCATTCCTGACTTGATGCTTCAAGTAGGAGATTGTCTGGTTCCGGTAGATTTTCACCTTATGGAGACGAAGAATGACAGGGAAAGACCATTGATTCTTGGGTCATCATTCCTTGCCACGGTGGGTGCAATTGTAGATTTTCCCAATCAGAGAATCTCTTTCTCCAAGATCAACAAGGATGTCTTCTACCCCTCAGCTCGGTTTGAGAAGAACTCTTGTCTGACTGTTACAAATGAAGAAGAGTCGAGTTCAAACCTTGGAGATGACACGAAGGAGATCCCGTATGCCCCACCCTTGACTTCACCACCCAGCCCAGCTAAGGCCAAACGCAAGAAGACTTCCAAGCCATTCTCCAAGTTCATAATTATCATTCCTATGGAGTTAAGTGAGAAAGGAGAGGAAGTGATCCAGGAGATGATGTTAAACACCATGAAGCTGCTTCCCGGTGCTGTACCCTTCACCGACCCACCCAAGACCTGAGCCTGACACAGTCAAGCTAATGACTGAAAACAAGCGCTTAGTGGGAGGCAACCCACTTAAAACTTGCAGTCTGCGACAGTGAGGTATCTGTCGATCGACACGAACCTGTGTGTCGATCGACATGACCTTCAATTTTCAAAATTCTCGACATCACAACGATCCGACCCCGCAGACCTCGTGTCGATCGACATGACTTGTTTGTGTCGATCGACAGGGTCCCCACTTTGGTAAATCTCGTTTATTTCATTCAAATTCAATTTTTCTTTGATTTCTTTTGCCAACTTCAGGCTTGACAACACTGGGGACAGTGTTGGTTAAGTCTGGGGGAGGAAACTACTAACGTGTTTCTTTTTGTTTTGGTTTGTTTGGAGTCAAATTTTTGTTTTTATTGAGTCAAAACTAGTTAGGAACCCTTCTTTTGGTTCAGTGGATTGTCTTTGCCAGCATGTGACCATTCTTCCAGGAACGATTTCAGAGTCAAACTAATGGGAAATCCTAGGATTGACCAGTTGACTAGAGAAGTCTGCTATTTCCAGTATAATCCGCCAAGTCAGAGCTACTGCACGGTTCTCTTTGGGATCGATGTCCATAGAGCTTGACTCCTCATTCATACCTGACAAGTTCAACCCCTTTTTGAAAGTGATGGTACTCCTCTCCCTCTATTTCCTTAGAAAAAATATATATCAGTTATGTTAGGATTGGGGTGAAATGATAGCTCCTGAGTATAAGACGAGGAATAAAATCCGGTGAGTTTATACTCAAGAGGTGATCACCCAGCTCAAAAGCAGCAGTCTGAGTCCCGTAAAACGGATGAAGAAGACGAGCAATCTCACGAGCCTGTCTCCTCACAAGGAACAATAGTAGTGAGTCACGACCCTGTCTCCTAACAAGGAACAACATTAGTGAAATATGCACTGCTTTGAGTTCAGCAATCATGAAACAATACGAATAGAAAACAAAATAAGTCTGGGGGAGAGGAGAATACCAAGTGTTGTATAGGTTGATTTGTCATGGTATAGTCTGGGAATGAGTCTAGAAGGTTCTTGGCATTGAGAACATTGAGACCAAGCTATGAAGACTAACGGATTATGTTGCGAAGTGGTGGATGAATTTGGAAGGCTGCGAATGTCTGTAGAGAAGTACATGGTGGTCTGATTCTGGTTGGTTCTGGATTATGTGGTTCACTAGTTGGAAGGGTCAATTCAATGCATCAAGGGAAGCTAAATTCTGTGTTTTCAAACCTCTTTCACATTCTTGGTTTTAGTTTTGCTTGAGGGCAAGCAAAGGCTAAGTCTGGGGGAGTTGATATATCATGGTTTTTACCCATTTTTTAACCATGATATAAGTCCTTTTTATAGAGTATTTTTGGTGTTTCTCGAGTCTTTCAGAGTCTTTGTAGGTTGAAGATTGATTGGAGCTTAATGGAAGCTTTTGGAGTGTTTTGAAGCATGAGGAAAGAAGAGCTGAAGAGATCAAGTCGGAATCGAGCAGATGAGCTCATGTCGATCGACACTACCTACTCCTGTCGATCGACACGGGGCTTCCTGACACAAGTAGAAATTCCAGAGAGGTCTATGTCGATCGACATGACCAACCTCTGTCGATCGACACGTGTTTGACGAGAAGAACAGTTCCGAATAGTGAAAAGTTTGGCACTCGTTGAAGCCCTTCCCACCGACGGATCGAGCTGATATTTTGACACAAGCTAGAGCAGCGAGTTAGCTTTCATTTGAAAGAAATTGGAGGCAATTCCAACGGTGCGATCGAAAGTTATGAGGTTTTAGTGAAGACATGTCGGTCTGGCTAGAAGATGTCAAGCTTGAAGAATTTCCTTTTTTGCCCAAAAAGCCCAGAAGTTTACAGAAAAAGCCCAATCCGATTTTTACACATTATATATAGTTTTCCCTTAGGTTTTTATGATTATTATCTTGTTTTTCATTGAGACCTTGAGAGAGATTGCTTAGAGAGCTTTTCAGAGAGATTTCACAGATCTTCAGCATACAAACCCTCTGTATCTCTAACTCTATTTTATTTATGCAATTCTATTCATATATGAGAATGATTCCATCATCTATGTCTGAGTAGTTTGCTTGTTAGGTTGTGGGGAATTCTAGGGTTTTGATGAGAAATTGTTAGGATTGAAAATCTGTTAGGGTTTATCTTCTGGTTCTTCATCTAGATTGTTTTCAACGCTAGATCTAGGCTGTACACCTAGAATCTAGATCTTAGGTTGCTTTAATAGACACGGAAGTGTTATTAACAACTTGAACTAGTCTTAGATGAGCAGAATTACCTCTTCGCAAAGGAATTTGGTTTAGGGATTCTGTGAACAATTGAACCTGAATGTTAATGCCTGACTTGATTCTCTAGGTTTGGAAAGGAATTTGGAATTTAGGCTTCTAGTCATAGATAGTCTCTGCAACGGAAGTTGATTGGCTTTACCTTCGTGTTTGAGTTCTAGAACGGTGCCTAATCAAACCCTAACAGTAGATTATCATCAATTTCGATTCATTCCCGAAGAATTACCCATCGCCTAGCTTTTTGTCTCATTGATTTACTTGAATTTGAACCATCTCTTACTTTGTTTTATTTCTTTGCTTTACATTTACTCATTTTGACTTAGCATAATTTGAATTCACTAATTGATTGTGTGAATCTTTTTCCTGTGGATTCGATCCCTAAGTACTACATCGATCTCTTAATTTGAGAGAGTAGCTCAGGGTAAATTTGAGCATATCAGTAATGATGAGTCACGAGCGAGAATCCAACGAGTCGCGACGGTGAGGTAATTGAAATACAAGCATTTCCGTTTGACTTCATCGGAGATCAATTCTAGTTTGGTTAATGCAGATCGATCCGCGAGCTCAGCCTTAAGACAACGTTGAGAGATTCCGTTTTCGGCGGTATAGGAGAACCGAGATCTGATTGGTGAAAACGCAAAACGTTGTAGTTGCGATTGGTGGTTGAAAGGTTTGAGAACTGGAGAACGGGAAGATTGGAGGGGCCGTGGAAGCCATTGTTGTTGTAGAGTTTTTAGATCAGAGACGAGAGGAGAAGATAGAGAGAGAATAGCGTGAGATGTAAAAGAAGGAGCTTGAGTTTATTTAAGGGTAGTTTAGACTTTTGTCTTGTAGAAAGAGTGTCTTCATCACAAAGTGTCTCATTGTGTGAACTGTTCACAATAAAGTGTCTTTGAGTGCTATTTTCTCATCGATGGCAACTAAAATCCCAGATTTGTCTTCATCAGCGTCGATGAACACTCGAGTGCTGCATTTACAAATGTTCAATTTCTGGTAATGTTCATTGATCTCAATACTCTCTTGCCTCGAAAATTCCATTATGGTGAAACATGTCTTATTGTAAGATCATATAAAGGCAAATTCATGGGAGCTTTGTACCTTGTTCTAACATTTTGAGTAGTCTCTTCGGTTTCGCCTATTCTTAAAGCAAGCATAGAAGGCTTAAGCTTAGGCTTTGCGATATCGATTATGGCTTCACATTGGTGTTTCGTTGCGAAATTAGGCAAGTAATTAAAAAGCCCAAGGTTTCCAACTTAAAACCTGATTAACCACATCAAAACATATGATTTGCACTACCAAATCGTATCATATACTTGTGAGAATCTGTGATCATTTAACCTGAAAGGGAATGTTAGAGATAGAACCATCTCCAATTTCTCCATGTTCCAAAGAAATTGTGTCCTCGTTTACAGATCTTCGTGTCAGGATCTCACTGAAAATCCCTATTGATAATAGAGAAAACAGAGCTTGGAATGGAACTTCCATGGAACTCGATGATCGAGAAGATAAGAGAAAAAAACAGAAAACTTGTAGAGAGAAGAGATAGAAGAAGAAGAAACCGATGATGGAGAAGAAGAAGCAAGACGCCATGAAAACGTACATAAACCCTAACTTCTTCTCTTTGCCATAATAGGATCTCATCTCGAAGAAGAAGAATGTTAAGTGATATTGTCCCACATCGGAAATTGGAGAATTGATTAACTAATATATAAAGGCTTAGGGCCAATCCACTCATTGCCAATTGGTTTTAAGTTGGAAGCCCTAGAGAAAATCCAAATTTAATATGGTATTAGAGCCACCCGATCGTTGGACCACCCCGTGGATGTTGTTCCTACAATTGTCCACGCTTCAGATGATAATACATGAACGTGAGGGGGAGGTGTTAAGTGATATTGTCCCACATCGGAAGTTGGAAAATTAAATAACTAATATATAAAGGGTTATGGCGAATCCACTCATTGCCAATTGGTTTTGAGTTAGAAGCCCATGAGTAACTCCAATTTAATAAAGAAGAGAACAATTCCTTCGTGTAGAAACTTGAGAGAGAGAGAGAGAGTTAAGATGAGTAATGGTGACGTCTACCTTTATAGAATTCTCAATTTCCAATGCACATTTTTTCTATGGACATCTCTCTGCCTTTAATAAGTTTTTCAGTCTTAGATTCATACATTTTTTTGTTTTGTAGATTCGTACTTTTTTTTCAGCTTTGGGGTTGATTGTTCATAAATTTGACTGCAAAAATTGGACTTAAAAATTTAGTGTAATGAGTATAAACGAAAAAAGCATAAATCCATGAATTATTTATTTAAAGAAAAAATTTAAAATATAAAAAACATAAAAACATGATTAGAAAAAATAAAGATTTAAAAAAAAAAAAACTCCCTAATCCCATTTTAAAATGGGTGAATAACAACTCTAAAAAAAAAACATAACGGACAAATAATACTTTAGTTTAGTTAATTGAATATCTAACATAGTCAACCCAAAATAAACAAGTTATTTTCCAGTTTTACCCTCAAAACTTTAACACCAAAATTTCTCTCACTTTCACCTTTAATTATTTCTGGAAAATCAATTTTAGTTTTATTTTTGAATAGAGATATTAGAATGTGAGCTTAAAAAAATGATAAAGGAGAGAAGTTTGTAGATCCTGAATGTGAGAGCCTAAACTTAAGAGGTTCCAGACCAAACGGAGTCACTTGTCGAAACTGCCTGGTTTTTATCTTGAAAATGATCAACCCGTAAAAAGGCAAGGTTCATAAACTGAAGTGCATCAACTAGGTAAAGCTCACGAGAAAAAAATTAGAGATTTACTCACCAAAAATAATTGACATATTAAAAATTATGTTCAAGTAACAAAACTTTATATATATATATATATATTCAAATAACAAGCCTTTATGTTCAAGTAACAAGGCTTTATCTTCAAGTAACAAGCCTTTAAATATATATATAACACATATAAAGTTTTTTTTTCTAAAAATATAAGACATTTAGAGTTTTTATATGATTGTTATTTTTTTTTCTTTTGCTTGAATCTCATTAACAATAAATAACACATTACCTATTCAAAGAAGATTTATTTTTATATAAAAAAAAGGTTGGATTTCGTAAAAGATCATAACCAATAGTTTGTGTACAAATATTTTCCAAACTTTATTCAGCGTCATATTCAAATTGGAGGATGAGAATTTAAATAACAATTTCTTCATTTGTTAAATTACTATAAATCAGAAGATTTCAAGTGTAGTAAGTTTATTTCTACCACACGCAGGTCTAGAACTTTTGGTTTGGTTGAGGGGAAGGCTAGATCAGTCGTCGATGTGCTTATGGACTACGTAAGTCATTTTCATTGTTTGTCTTTTTGAATTACTAATTACTAATTTTCTATATTGTAACTAAATTTTGTTATAAACAGAACGGGTGGGCGGAAGATATGATGACAAGGAGCATTAGAGACACATTTGATAGGCAGTGGGACTGATGGAACCATAGATGGCCAACTTTAACAAATGAAGTGATATTACTACGTTACTGCAAACGTAAGGGTAGGGACTGGATGGTGCTAACGTAAGGGTAAGGACTGGATGGTGGTAGATGTCCAGTAGATGGCTTCGGAAACTATACCGAAACCACTTCACCGTTTTTTAGACGGCTTCCATCTGGTTGTGGTGGGAATGCATGATAGGAAACATTCTAAGGTATGTACTACAAAAATGAATGCTTACATATTTTTTTTTTTGTTAATATTTTTCTTTGGTGTAACAAGTGTTACTTTTTTCTTTTCTTTTTTTGTTGCGCAGATCACGTGTGTGAAAGTGTTTGAGTACGATGGAACTTGAGTACACTAAATTCACCTGCCAATTCTAAGTTACGGTCTACCTCACGCAATGGGGCCGGACTCATTTATGTCAGACAATTCGAGTGGAAGGAAGCACATATACCTACGTGAGATATGGAGAACACTATCTATGTGCGACTAGTATTTATCCCATTATTTTAATCTTGGAAGTTTTGTTGTTACCATATTGAATTATTAGTAATTTGGTTATAAAACACATGTTAAAAAAAAAAAGAACAATGGTTTATAATTTTACGTAATTTTATTTATGTTTTGTTTAGGTTTTACTTATGTTTTGCTTATATTTTGCTTATGTTTTGCTTAATTTGTTTTTAAAATTAAACCCTACAAATTTAAAGCAATATTAAGCTCTGTGTATATTGGCATTTTTATTCTAGTTTCTTGAAGTATGTTTGGGAACTTATAGCTAGATATCTAGAGTTATTACAATTTTATGCCAAATTTTAATTGAATGCCATGCTACTAATCATTTATTGATTATTATGTATTATAGTTATTACATTTTGAGTCAATCAAATTAACCAATCATAACATTTCAATTAATTTTATATGCTATGATGGAAATCTGTACATATTTTAGTTTTTTAACATGAACTAAAAAATATATGTTACAAATTTAAATCCAGATATAATATGACAATTTAATATTTTAAAATGTAATATAACATAATGTTTTACGATAAATCATTTACGAATATCAATGACAAAAAAAACAAAAAAAATGATGAAATTTGCAAAGAAAATGAAGTGGCTGCGTTTGAAGTTTCATATCTAAATTGTATTCATTAAAATTGCAATATATATATATATATATATTTCGAGAGATTGAAGACATGGGTAAATTTATCATTTACCATTCATTAAACCTAAATTCAAAAAAAAACACAAACTTAGATATCGGAGTCTTCGAACTCACGAACAACTCACCGCACCATGATACAATATTGATGTTATTGAACAATATAATATATAAAAACCAATAGATATGAGGTTAATTCTCAAATATTGATATTTATATATTAACACTTATGTAGATTAATAAATACAAGTTTACATTAGATTTTCAATGTTGTGCAATGATTACACACCTTTAAACTAAAAGGTGTTACTCACGAACATGTAGTAGATAGTGTTGTTTGTCGTATATCTAATTATTAGAATCGTGTTTGTAAGATTTTTCATGAATTTCAATAATAAATCATGATTTCAAACGATAAAAGATACTATATATTATGGATACAGACACTCACCGAAAATACGCTAGTATTTACCTAGATACAAAAATTCAAAAACAAAATTAAATTCAGGAAATTATCAAAAATATCACACTTTTTGAATTTTGTTTTAAAAACTGATAACACTAGTTTTATTTTTCAAAACTACCACTGCAAGATTTTTTTTGTTAAATACCAAGAAACTAAACTTTTAAATTTTCAAAAATAACCCTAAACCCAAAAATTAAACTCCAAACCCAAAAAACTAACCCCAAAATCAAAATTTTAAATAATAAACATTTGAAAATTATTTTTTGTAGTTGTAGAATTTTTGGAAAAGATTAACCTTTTAGGGTACTTTTTAGAAAAGAAAACTGATAATAATATTTTTTTAGGAAAAAACTTTAGTTAGTTAGTACTTTAAAATTTTTAGAAATTCGAGTCTGTCTTTTTTGTTCTAACACTGCATTTTTATTATTAATTATTTTACAAATTCGAGTATGTATTAGGCACAAATCTTTCATGTACATAAATTAGCTGCTTACCCTTTGTTATGGAAACACAAGCATGGGCCGGCCAAGCTAAAACCCATGTTCAGCCCAGTACATTAGAAATCTGTAAGACTTGCGGAACGAACGAGTGAGGCGCCTATTTCCATCGTTAAACCCTAAACCTGCCGGGAAAAAAACAATCAGAGGCAAAACTTAGTAACCGAATACGCCGGAGAATTGTAATAACAATAAACCTCTCAAGAACTCTGATGCATTCATTTCTGAAATCGAATTCAAGCTCTTGTCTTTCTCTAAACCCATGTAAACCAAAGATAACCCAATACCCAGTCTTCAATTTCCCCCAATTTTCTCCGAGAAAATTCGCCAACAAGTCTCTGAGAACTTCCATTGAAATCGAGCAAGAAGGAGTTTCTAAAGAGGAACTCGTCGTCCCCAGTGACGCTACTCGTCGGCTTCCGATTGTAATTAAAAGGTCTGGTAGAGTTTCTAGGTACTTTCTTAAAGGAGACTCATTGGAGTTGGTATGTGTTGATGAAGATGATGATTCGACGTCGTTTTCAGCTCTTGGCCTCGACGATTGGTTCTGGAAATTGATAAGAGTTTCATCTTCCGCTGTAAAAGACTTTTTCATACCGAAACAAGTGAATGATAGTTATATAAGTTATGTGAAATGGAAGTTCTTGCACAGAGTTTTCAGCTCTGCTCTGCAAGTTCTTGCCACTCAGGTAACAAACAATATTGGAATTGATACAATTCTAGAGTTGAAAAATTGAATTTTTGTTACATATTTGAGTCGATGTTTCTTGGATTTTTGTGGCTTTAGGCCATGTTTCGAGCCATAGGAATTGGACAATCTCGGTCACTTGCTTCATCTGCTGCTTTTAATTGGATACTTAAAGATGGGCTTGGACGGTTAAGTAGATGTATATACACTGCAAGTCTTGCTTCTGCTTTTGACACAAATTTGAAGGTATATTATTGACTTTGTGGAGTTATATATTCATCAAATTGGACTAGTTCTTGGAGCTTTTGTAACTTATATACTCTTTTGAATTTTTGAAAGAGAGTTAGGTTCTCGACGTCTTTACTCTTCAGTCTGAGCATTGGTGTTGAGTTAATGACTCCAGTTTTCCCACAGTACTTCCTTCTGCTAGCTTCTGTCGCCAACATCGCTAAACAGATTAGCCTATCTTGCTACTTAGCAACTGGTGTAAGGTTTCCTCTTCTTGATTTTCCCTGTGACTTGGTGTGTTTTGTGTTGGGCAACGAATGATTCCATGTGTGCAGTCTGCTATACATCGAAGCTTTGCTGTAGCAGATAATCTCGGTGAAGTCTCTGCAAAGGCACAGGTTTTTTGACAGAAACCTACTCAACTTTTCTCTCGTTAGCGTCGCATACATGCCCTGATTTTTATTTGTGAACTGTTAGATTCAAACCGTGTGTTTCGATAACCTTGGTCTCTTACTGGCGGTTTTTCTAAATATGCTATTCCAAACCAACCAAAGGTTAGATGATTCTATTACAGTTTGGGTTATTTCATTCGCGAGATCGTTGCAGAATCTCCTGACTTGCTAATGCGCTAGACTGCAGGCAAGTCTACCTTTTGTTCTATATCCGATTTTCTCCACGATTGATCTCCTTGGCATTTATCAAGGGCTTAAGCATATCAATCTGCAAACTTTAACCAAGGTACCTTTTTCTTATCTCGGTGAGATGAGATCCGAACAATGAGACTTCTCTATGTTATAAGTTTTTTTTTTTTCTGATCAGGATAGGCTTGAAATAATTCTGGAAAGATGGATTGAATTGAGGGAAGTACCCTCCCCTGCCAAAGTGAGCGAAGAGGAAGGAATTGATCTTTCAGGGAGCAGAGGTAAAAAGCGAAAACCTCTAAAGGCTATTCACTTTTTTGGATGGTTTAGCTATCACGGTTTAGTAAACTGAATCCTTCGTATGCTGTTTGTAGCTAGCAAAAGGGTTTGGCCTATCAGAATCGGATGCTTAGATCCAAAGGCTCAGATTCCGACACTATCAATGACAGCGATGCAATCACTGTGCAATGATGACAAATACTTCATAACCATGGAGCTTTCTTCTCAAGGTTTCAGAAGAGCGCCAAAAGTGCGTATCTTTTTATATAAGCTAGCTAATATGTCCTCATATCCCCATGATTCTCTTGTTTGATCCTCGCACTTGTAAAATATTTAGCAGGGCATCGTTATTTGTCTGCGTGAAGGAGCCAACAGTGTAGACATTATCACGAGTTTGTTACAGGTAAAGGATTCAACTAAATATCATCAATGTATAGTAACTTTATAATGTCAACTGAAATAACACATTTTGGTGGTTTGTTTCAGACATGTTACATACGTAAAGCCTTTGGAACCAATAGAATCGAGAGAATGGACACATCATTTTCAGACATGACGCTACAAGATTGGTCCTTACTCGCAGGAGAGAGTAAGCGAGCTGCGCGGGATGATTTTATAGCACTGAACAAACAAATGCAACAACAAGGTTGGATTGTGAAGAACGTCTTGTTGAGTGCAGAAGAGCAAGTCCGATACATTTTTGACAAAAACCAATCCCACAAATTGTAACATAAAAGAGAAGAATCAGTTGAATTGTAACTGTTTACACAGAGATTGGTTTGTAAATTGAAGCTTGTTAAAATCTACGTGGTAATCTATACACAAGAAAGTCGTTACCATTTACATTAGAATCTTGTTTTATCTTTCTAATGTGGAAACATCAATTTGAGAAGGAGCTTGGCTCAGTGCTGTACATAGAGTATTCACTCGAGCAGATGTTTGTTCTCTCCTCACCCCATTTCAGAATCTCCATAGCAAACTTGAGTGATGAATCGACACTGTTTGGGTCCAAACTCTTGCTCGAAGAAACAAACAGCTTTTTCCCAGTCAAGGAAGAGTAAAACCGCTTGAATTTGACCGCCATGTAATGGAAAGCTAGCTGGCCTAAAGTGGGATTGCCGTTGTTGGAACGGTGACGACTGACCACAGGATTGAAGTCTTGGAACCACTCGCAGCGTGTCAAAGGAACACGTTCCACTTTTTCTTCCAAAAGATCGGATTTGTTGAGTATCAAGAGGAAGTCCATGTGCTCAAAGATGGGATGGGTTATAATGCTTTCAAAGAGTTTCTTGGTGAGTAACATTTTGTTGGTTCCGTCTTCAGAAAATTGGTCGTAGTCACTCATCGAAACAACAAAAACAACCATCCCAACGTCTTCAAACATATCTATCCACTTGCAGTTTTCGCCGAGGCCTCTTGAGGGTACTCTTATTAATTGGTACCTGAAAAAACAAAAACAAAATGTCTTAACACTTCAACATATTGGAGCTGACTGAATATTATAAAATTAAAAAGAATCGCACTTGCCTGAGCAAAGAATCATGGTGATCAGATGGATCAAGATTCTCTTCAGATGCAGTCTGTGGAAATGAGAAATCGAGACAAGCTAGACCACTAGATGAAGTGACTCCCTCTGCATATAATATATCCAAATCCGATGGCTCATAGTCTGGTGTCAATACGTCAATAGCCTGAAGAACAGAAAAGCAGTTTCTTAGAGACTATAACTTTTAGTTCCACTTTCCAGAAACCAACAATCAATGGAAAATTGAGAGCACAAAATATAGTGAAGCACTTATTACCCGTTCCAAGAAGTAACTAGCGACACTGGGAAGGAGTCCTAGATCACTTCTTCGCTTGTATGTAGCTTGGATCGCTGCATCCCTCCATAACTCTTCAACCAGTGGGGCATACTCACGAGTAGCTGCAGGGAAAATGACACCGAGATTTCCAGCAGCCATAGTCTTTAATAGCCAATCAGAAAATGCTTTAAGCCTTGGACCAATGGAGTACAAAGTTTTGGTGTTACTATTAGCATCTCCTGTTAGTACACAGAAATTATTTAATGATATCACATAGAGATTCATGATTACTCTCGTACAATAATAAAGTTTCCTCCGAAAAGAGAAACTCAAAACCAAGTAGGAGCCGCAAAATTTGTGCACCTTCATCTGCAGGACCATTTTCAACCACACACTGTTTAGTGTTCATGACAGCAAGAGCCTCTTCTTCGAATCGCTCTCGGCCCTCAAGAAGCATACCGAGATAACCATAAACATTGGTCTGGATAATCACCTTTATATTTTCACGCTCATCCTCCAAGAATGGTATGTCCTTGTAAAGGATCTTTGCCTGAACGAGAGAGTGATTCAGTTGTATTCAAGATTTTGAAGCTTACACTAGTAAGCAGTCAACATGTAATAAACGGATCCCGTAACCACTAACTAACTAGTGGATAAGATTTATATACAAGAAGCTCATACCTGCTTGAATATTGTGCTAGTTCCAGAACCTCTGTTTCCAACCAAAAGAATTTTTTGCAAAGTTCTATGCTCAAGAAGGTCCAAAATGCTTCTGCTATTCGCACTGTAGGCTAGTTCCCCAGAAGCATTCGCAGTAGATTTGGATGGAACAGGAAGCGACAATACAGCACAGAGTAACTTGGTCCCAGCCTGAAAAGCAGCACAAGCAAGGAATCTTCTATAAAAGAGGAAAATGCAATTGAAATAAATGTAAGATAGATTTTAGACAAAACAAACCTTGCCCCATATGTATCCTTTGGTATTCTTTTGTCCTTCTTCTTGATATGATCCATCCTCGTTCACCCAAAAATGAGGATTGCCTGCACATTGAACTCCTGCCAACTGCAAGATATGGCAATAGAAAGAAAGAACGTTAGTGATCAATGACATCCAAAACCTCTCTCTTGAATCAGGAATTGTATACTTCAAAGATTGCAACCTGCAGCATTCGTAGCTCCACTTTTGTAATCTCGCGTCCGTTTATGAAAACTTGAGTATTTCCGTTGCTAGCTTCTGGACTAATAGGACCTCCAACATTCAGATGGGGACTAATTATCTGATAAGGCTTCTCTCCTTCCTGTGGAAACCAAACATAATATACATAAACGTTCTTGAAAATGCTATTACACACCACAAACTAAAAGACAATGACAGACTAATATTCACCTTTCCCCAAAGTCCAGACACTTTGTCATACCAATAGTCGCCCGGTTTCAGCTTCTTTGGAGGATTAGAGCAAGTCTGAAGCGTAACCAGTTCTTCAGGGTAAAGAGGCTGCCCATTTACGTACACATACTCAGCCGGTAATTGATTTGCTTCACAAAACCTCTCAGTCTTCATTATCTGTTTAACCTCCAAATCATTGAGCAACCTCTTAAGCATCCTAGAGCATTTCCCTAAATTCCCTCGCTTTGATTCGTCAATCGGACACCCAATGCAAGTAACACATTTCCTTCCTTCAGGCATAGAACCCATAGCTCGAAGCACGCAGCTGCTACAATACTTGGCATCACAAACAAGACATACTTCCTTCTCCGTAAACCGGCTTCCTTTGAAACATCTATAACAAGAACCCTTTTTACCTTTGGTTTGAGGCTGTTTCTTAACCGGCACAACCCGAATCCGCTTCTGATTACAATCCTCTTCCTCAAAGCCATCATCAGAAGCAATACCCAAGAAAGTAACAACAGGTAGCTTCTTACCATCTCCATTAGTTTCACTGACACAATCCCCTGTAGTAACCCTTGAAGATGGATAATCCATACTCAAAACTGAATCATTAGATTCCCAATCCTGTAACGGGTTAGATGATTCATTCAAATCTAAGCTCTCTTTACCTTCTTTAGACCTCGATGAACTAACCCTAGACTGATCAAAACTCGACTCCTGATGATGATTAACCGAACAAGACCTCAACAACAACTCACCAGACAAACCACAGTTAGAGCTACTCAACTCACCAGAGTCCGCACCACCTTCTTCCTCAGTCTGTTCCTCGAAGACAATGACAGAAGTAGGCGAAACAGTAATGGAATCAGAGACTAATTCGAGTTCAGTAGATCCGCAATTACCAATCACAGAGGTTGGAGAAACCGAAGAAGCAACAACCATATCTCTTATAAACTTGTTGCTTAAAGGATCCACAGACAAAATCGGCTGAATCACAGGAAAAGACATGTTGTCGGAGAGACAGACCGGAGAAACAACGGAAGCGACAGGGATTGTCTGAACGTTAATCGGAACAGCACAAGGAATATCGTAAGATAATGGTGGACCGTCGTATTCAACAGCGAACAAACACTCATCTTCTTCACGGATCGAATCTGGTTTCATCTTATTCAATGGCATTTTTTTAACACCCAAACCCTAATCTTTTGCTTCACAAGTAAGGAAACAGTACTCTGATACAATACAAAGCAACAAGAAAACTTACAGGTACAAACAAACACACACACACACACAAGAATCAAAAGAAGAATCGAATTTACATTGATGAGTTTTTAGGGTTCTTGTTGAAACGAGAGAGAGAGAGAGAGAGAGAGAGAGCACAAGTGGGTGAACAAAAAGGGGAATGGAAAAGAAAGCGATTGAGAAAAAGATGAAGAAGAAGAACCACCACTTAGCTGGAATCTTGTGCGATAATTTTTTTTTTTTTGTTTTTCACTTTTGCTTTTCGAATTTTTTTTGGATCGAGGGAAAAAAAAAGAAGTGGGACCCATGAAAATGGATTAGGGACAAAACCGAAATTGTCCTATTCGACGTCGTAACGAGTTTGGAATTTGAGATGTCTCATCACGTGGGATCCATGAACAGTGAAAACACTGATCTTTTCTTGCTTTTTGTCAAATTTTCACTCTGATTTGGTCCGAAATTTGCGCTTCTTTAAAATATAAGATTTGTTGGGTTTGGTAATCTTCAGATTTGATATTTATGTAGGTCCATTAGCCCATAATATTGACCACTTGCTCATAGATTGTTTCGAGGGTTCGATATTTGTAGCCCATGAAGTTACCCACTGGCCCAGTTAACTTACTTAGACATGTACATTTTTTTTTTCTTTTTTATTGTCAAAGACATCAACAAGCAAAAACAATAATATTTCGTCGACTCTGTAAAAATAATAAATGAAAAACTTAGACTACAAAGGTATGAACTGAAAGCGTTTGGTAGATATCCTCGTGATTATTACCTTCTCTTCTTAGAATATACCAAAATTAAGATAAACATTTGAGTATGCTAGATCTTTCATTTGGAATTCGTTAGGCCGTGTGATCTGTTAGAAATCAGAGCGGCATCGCGACGCATGGTAGTCCTATTTTTGATAGATGTTACAGAGCAGTTAAAGGTAGATCGGTTATTGAAAAATGAGAAATTTCAAAAAATGCCACTTTTCAAGTACCACTTTACAAAAATGTCACACTTTTGAAATCTTTACAAAAATGCCACTTTTTCAAAATTATTTTTTGTTTATATTATTTATGTTTGGGTTAATTATGTTCTATTAGGGTTTAGTTTTGAGTGTTTAGGGGATTTTAGGTCTCAAAACATTTTTTACGATTTAGAATTTTAAGATATAGGCTTTATAAATCTATAATTAGTGACATTTTTGTAAATGGACACCCCTAAATGGCATTCTTGCAAATGTGCACACAAAAAGTAGTATTTTTGTAATTGTTCCGAGAAAAATTGGGTTAACTGCCCAAAATCTTGATGTTTTGTTTATCTATTTTAACAGTTCCTAAATATGCAAAACTATATCTTTAGCTTCGTTGAATATATGCAGCATGGATTATTCCTTTCACCATTTTGTTTACATATCTATATCATTTTTTCCAAATATCAATAATTAGTTGTTCAAGTTTTATTTTGTTTGTGGCTTTCAGATTCCGACACTGATGATGTTGACAAGAAAAAAATTTAGATGTTACATGAAGTAGTTTGGAACTTTGGATAAAGAGGAAAAAGAAGAAGAGAGATGAGATAGAAAATGAATACAAGATAAAGAAGTACGAAAGCGTAGAGAAGAAGGGGTTTTAAAAGTTGGTGAGAATAAGAACAAAACTGATAAAGTTTATTTATTTATTCATGTGTGATAAAAACAGTGAAATATCATGTAATATAGAATATCAAAGTAATATTAAATTTATTTATTTTTTGGAAACTAATGCTTTGAAAAAGATCAATAAACCTATTTATACAGTATGTGGTTTTTCTTAACCAAAAAAAAACTTATTAACGCTTTTGCATCGACCATGGCCACCATTGAGAATAACGAATGAGCATAGGGTAGAAATCTTATCCATTGAAGAAAATTTATGTTCCATCTAAGGTTGACCTTTCACGGAGACGAAGTTGTGGGGTTGTCCAAAAAGAGTGAAAAACCTACACATGTGCATGGTCATGGATAGTTTCTTTAAGGGCGATGATATTTTAAAGTTTTAATCATAGAAATATGCTTTAAGTGCATATAGGATGATGAGGTTTGTTGTTATTGTTTGTGAGTTTTTTTAAATATGTATTTCATCTAAATATCATGTTGTTTGCTAGTTAATAATAATGATTATTGTTTGTGTTGTTATGATCTGTGTGATGATAATAATAATAATTATCGTTGTTTATTGCTTATGTTGTTACTAAAATTCCATTGTGATTGTGACTCCATGTCTGTTTTTCAGAACGAATATAGGATGAGAGAAGATGATGAGATTTTTTGTTGTTATTTATGTGTTGTTTTATATATGTATTTCATCTTATTATCGTGTTGCTGCTAATTAATAATAATAGTAATTGTGTATGTTGTTATAATCAACTCAGAGAGCAAAAGGGTCGTCTTTTGTTCAGTCTCTTCAATTTTGTGAAAGGTATGTTTGAATTCTTTTCATTGTTCAATAATGTGATTTTTGAAATTGATGGATTGCGGATGTTATTATTTGTTTCGTCTATGTTTATATTCTGAAATTTTTTTGATTTGTTTTGTATCTTTTAGACGTTTCATCTTTTAGGATTTTTTTTTTTGATTTTTCAATTCATTGTTAATTGGGTCTGTTTTCAGTTATACTATTCTTTAGTCTCACTCAATTCGTGATTTTACTTTTCCATACAATGTCAAAGTTTAGACTTTTCTCTTCTCTAACCATTTTCTCAACCATTTTCTCAATGGCCTTACTTTGAATAGTTCTTCTGATAAGCTAACTACATGACCACTAAACAAATTAATTTTTATCTACCTTTTAGACCCCAACTAGGATTTTAGAAAAATGGATGGCGAGGGTGTTGAGTAAGAAGACTTTGCAAAATAATATGGAGAAAAAATCATGAATGTTACACAGATGATTGAAATTTGGTTTGTTCGTCCGAGATCTTTCTTTATGTTAAAATTACGAAGATAAACGAGAATATCACACCGGCCAATCATTTGTTTATACATTCATGAAAAATAGATCAGAGCCAATGAGACAGTTTCAACTGAGGGTTATTTATCACGTATACCTAAGATATTGGAAGAGCATTTCTTTAACGAAGTTTTGGCCTGTTCATTGGAGTTCTGTCACGTATAGCTAACAATAACTTAATCACACAACCAAAACTCTAGATCATCTTCTCTTCCCAGCCATGATTCCACGATTACATCTTATCTTTACATGTATCACATGGTTATAAGAGATGCGTGAGTATTATCACAAATACACAGTGAGACGGTCATCCCTTCTACTTGTTGTACACATAGACACGATGAAATACCAAGACACACAACATATTCAATCGTCAAAAACATCACCTAATACATGAAAATGTCGGTATCGATCGACACCAAAATCTCTTGTGTCGATCGAGGCAAGCTGCATAATCGCAGAATCGAACCTTCTCCTCTCTGATTCGATTCTTGACTGCACTACATCGATTTCCTGCAAAACAAACGTCAAACACCAAACCAAAACAACACGAAATCACAGAGGCAACATCCTCCAAACAATCAATCATCTCAATCCACACAAACACATCGTATCATGACATTCTATCCACCCAGATAAGCCATGGTCACGCATTCACCTCGATTTCAGAATAAAAAGGGATGAGAAACAAAAAAAACATGACGAAACCGAGATCCAGCTCCCTAAATCTGGATTCTCTTGTTCCCTCGCAAAGAACATGGATCAAACCTCGATCCTTTCTCTAAAAACCTCCTAAACCGAATTAGGGTTTTAGAAAACAGGAACGACATGCTGATTTCGAAAGCACACTGAGAACGGAGATTACCTTAGAATCATGATCGGAAACCTGATCTGGAAACTTGAGACCAAGACCTTTCCAACTCCATGCAGATCGCCTCCTAACTCCTTCAGGTTCGATAGAAAAATACCCACGAAGTGGACTGTCGCAGATCCAATTCTGCACGAACCACTCTCGGGAAAACAACCATAACTCTCAGAATACTAATCTAATTGACAAACCGATTTCTCCCAAAGCTAAATATGAGAGTGGAAAACTTACCCTAGAAGTTTCACTCCAATGCAATCTGATTAGCCTGTCCGTTCCTCAACTCTTATAAAACGGGCCAGAACTGTCATCATCTCCTTCTCCTCTTCTCTTCTCTTTCAATTTCCTCTCAAACCCTCTGTTTTCTCTCTGTTTTTCTGACCAAAAACGACACAAAGGTGCCCTGCATGACTTATATAGTCGAAACCTAGGGTTCCCTTAACCCGTCCGCCAAACCGAACGATTGAAAACCGTCGATCGACACACATACCCTGTGTCAATCGACGCAACACCCAAAATCGCGACTTCTCACAAGTCGAAACACTGGTGTCCATCGACATACACCCTGCGTCGATCGACGCACTGCCCAAATATCCTATTTTTGGTTCACGGGCGTTACAATTCTCCCCCATTAGCACGAATTCGACCTCGAATCACGCAACTCCATCTCACTATGGTAAAAACTCCTGACCAAACCTGGCAAGCACCACTTGAGATCATCCACCGATCCCTGAGATCATCCACCGATCCCTGAGATCATCCATCGATCCCTGAGGCTCCCATCTAGTCTCATACTTACGAACCACGTTCGGACATTAATTGCTCACTTATACATATACACCCCTCCTCTTCTTAGGGTCGTCACGCTTTGATCCCTTGGTGTATCATACCCCTCCCACCTTCAGGACCGCCGTCCGTCAAGCTATTGGTATGCTCCATGCCCCTCCCACTCTCGGGACACACAGTCCGTCAAGCTATTGGCATGCAGAAAACCCACTATCCCCTGGAGAGAACCATGTCCCTCAAAGTAAATGCAGGGAAACTCACATTCCCTGGGCAATCAATTCCTAACATGAATGATAAGCACCTGTCGACCAGACCTACCTCCCGTGGTATCACCATGACATTCCCTATCCCGGAATATCATCTCAACCATAACCAATCACTTGGCCATTCGAAACAACTCAATCACACATGGTGTTTCTACTCGAGTCACTAGGGAAAATAGACAGTTGTAACTCACATAAAACTTCTATTCCCAGACTCCCAGAAATACACAAGTCTAACTCATATAAACTTTCTATGTCCCTCCTCACACATAACCTATGACTCACCCGTCATACCATAAGAACTCACATCTTATGCAATTCAACCATAAGAAATACAAATCTTATGAACACATTAATAAGAAAACAAAGCTTATTAATCTCAAAATGTATAAATCGTTACAACCCCAAACGAAAATACATCAACAAACTCATAGCAACATGCTATTACAGAAACTGAATCAGAAACACAAATTCAAGTCTCAACTTGCTTCTCAAACCACTTCGAGAACTTTTCCTTCATCCTCTATTCTGGTTCCCAAGTCTCCTCCTCAACACCGACACAATCCCACATGACTCTCAACAACGGTATCCTCTTCCGGTGTAGAACCTTAACTCTCCTCTCGAGAATCCTCACAGGTCTCGCTGCCAACATCATGGTGGGCTGAAAATCCTCCGGAATCCTAGCCAACACCTCCTCAGACTTATGAAGACACTTCCTCAGCATCGATCTATGGAAGATTTTATGAAATATCTTCATACTTTGAGGTAACTCCAACAGATAAGCCACTGGTCCAACCCGTTCCATAACCCTAAACGGACCCATAAACCTCGCACTTAGCTTATTCTCTGAAATAAATCTGTTAGGACCCTTCAACATCACTGCCTTGAGATACACATGATCTACCGGCTCAAACTCCAACTCTTTCCTTCTCTTATCAACATAACTCCTCTGCCAATCTTGAGCCTCCTTCATGTTCAACTTCAAAACACGGATCTCCTCTGTCGCTTCCTAAACAAAGTCTGCACCAAACATGCTCCTTTCCCCCACTCGAGTCCAGCATAATGGTGTACGACATGGCCTCCCATACAGAGCCTCATATGGAGCCATCCCAATACTCGTTGATATAATGCTTTTTTGGCGCATTTTAACCCTTGTTTTGTAGGTTTTTATCGAGTCTTTCACTCTCTATCGAGTCATTCTAGGTACAAAAAATGGCTGGAAGCAATGACTGGAACTTGCAATAGGAATTGGTTAGAAAAGAATGAAGTTGGGCCTTTTTTGGACATTCTGGAGAAAGGGAGCACCTAGTACGAAAGAGAGAGCACCTGCTCCCAACAGAGTCATTAATGGGCTTTTTCCTAAACCTAATTTTCCATCCCTGTTTTTGGGTCAGCCGTAATGGACCTTTAAATAGGTCTTTTTGCTGATCTTTTGGGAAGAGGATGCCACAGCCACAATCACGATTCACGCAGCAGCAAGGCATCACGACGAGAGAGAGAGAAAGATATACACTTGTTTTTGAGAGAGTTTGTAAGCTTGGAGATTGTCTTCAATACTTATCAAAGTTTTCTTAAACCCTACTCTTTTATATATCGATTTCAATGCAATTTATCATGTCTCTTGCTGCTGTTGTTTGTTTGCTCATGAGCGAGTAATCCATTTGTTAGGTTAGGGGTTTTCGATGGGATTTGATTCATGAACTAAGCATAGATAGGTTTTTAAATAATCATTCGATAGTCTCCACCTATTGTCGATCATATTGCCTAGGTTAGATTGATCACCTAGCCTTTGATCTTAGGTTGAAATTACTTATCAAAAGTTTGTAAATCGCTGGAAATGACTTAGGTGGGCGATTTGATCCTTAGCCAATGAAAGTTGAAGTTAGGGCATCTCGTGAACATATCAACTCTAATCGATTAATGCTTGATAATCTTTGTAAACTCAACGACAGTTAGGGTGTTAGATTGATTGTTAAAGTTGTAGATGCCACGAAAGTGGATCTCCTTATATTTATGGTTGAGTTCGAGACTTGGTCATAATCGCTTACCTGAATAATTGCTTGGTTCCTGATATTCGAATCCCTGAGAATTATCCCTGACCTAACTCCTTTCCACTATTGTTTACAACCGATTTTTACTTGTGTTATGTTTCGAATTTATTGTGACATTTAAACCCCAATTTGAATTGCTTAGCTGAGATTGTGTTCCATAGAATTAGAGCGTATTGCTGGTCCCTTAACGAACTTACTATTCTACATTTGGATTAGTGATACCTAGGTTTTAATAATAAAACCGAGAAAAGGACTATCATCAAATTGGCGCCGTTGCGACGGGGACCAACTCGATACCTCTACTTCTCGACTACGATTTTAGACTAAGCACTAATCTCGTTCTTTTGTTCTTCTTTACGCGTGTTTCAGGTGCATGAACTCAAGGACAACAAGGAGAAATCTTCAGACTCCCCTTGTCACTTTGACTAACCCAGAACTCGCGAGACTAGAACGAGGAAACAGACGACAAAGGCCTAATCCCGCTGATATGGTCGAACAAGGCAACAACGACATGGCAGTTGAGTTGCAAAGGTTGCAAGAGCAGATGGCTCAAATACAACAGCAGCACACGCGTGAACTGCAGCAACAACGTGCACGTGAGCAACAACGAACTATAGGGGATATGGACAATCCCCATGCCTATTACCGAAACCGAGCTGCGATAGTTCCCCCCGCTGTTGAAAGGAATGATTATGAGATCAAACCGCAGATGATATCGCTGGTTAAGCAGCACTTGTTCCACGGATTGCCTGCTGAAATTCTGATGGACCATATAGAGAATTTCGAGGAGATTTGCTCCACGACAAGCTCTAATGGGATGAACCCGGATTTCGTGAAATGCAAGCTATTTCCGTTTTCACTCGCGGACAAAGCTTCTCGTTGGCTTAAGTCTTTACCTGCTGGATCCATTACGACTTGGGCACAATGCAGAGCTGCGTTTTTGGACCATTTCTACACAAAATCCAAAACCGCGAGTTTAAGGAACAAGATATCCTCCTTCCATCAACATTCCGGAGAGTCCTTCTGTGAGGCTTGGGAAAGGTTTAAGGAGTACAAGAGAGAGTGCCCACACCATGGGTTCACTGATGAAAACCTGCTGGGAATTTTCTACGATGGTGTGGACTGGGATTATAGGAATACGCTCAATGCTGCTAGCGATGGTGATTTCATGACCAAAACCAAAGAGGCTGATTGAGAACTTGGCTGCAAGTTCAAGTAACAAGTCCCAGGAGTATGACAGGACTACGAAATCCAATGGAACGGATCTGCTAAGATCGATGACCTTGCGGCCAAAGTCAACTTGTTGCTCAAGGTGAACCAAAGGATGGTTCATTTTGCTGATGAGGCTGGCGAGCCACTTGCTGAGGAAATGGCTGAGGAAGGAGACAATGCTTAGGAAGAGGTCAGTTACGTTAATGGCCAAGGGTTTGTGAGGAACTGCGGTTTCAACCAGAACTACAGGAATCATCCCAATTTCTCCTACAGGAGTACGAATATTGAGAACCCGCAGGACCAGGTTTATCCACAGCAAACCGGCTCTCAAAATACGAAACCTCAGGATCAAGGTTTCCAGAAAACTTTTCCTCAAGGTTTCCAAGGGAAGTCGTTCCTTCCCTTTCAAGGTCAGAAACCGCAATACTCTAACTTTCAGGCTCCTGCGAGTTCTGGAAGTACTTCTCAGGATGAATTAAAGAGTATGATGCAACAATTGATGGCAAATCAGTAGAAGTGTGCCACTGATATGAACACGAAGGTGGATGGTATGTACTTGGACCTTAATGGTCGGCTCGAAGCAGTTTGCAACCACGTAAAGAAACTCGACACACAAGTTGCTCAGACAACAGAAGCAATTAAGAGACCACAAGGGGTATTACCTGGTAAAACTGATGCAAACCCAAGGGAATTTGTGAATGCAATAGAGCTGAGAAGTGGGAGAACTTTACCTGGAGTCGTAAGGGCAGAAGCTGAAAACTGCCCAGAAAGAGCACCTGCTCCTGTTCCTGGAGCACCCGTTCCAGATGAGGGAGCACCTGCTCCTGTTCTTGGAGCACCCGTTCCAGATGAAAACGATGAAGATCCTGCTGAGCCAACTTCTAAGGTATTAAGACCAAATGAGATTATTGATAAGGTTCGTTCTCGTGTCTACAGGCCCCCTATCCCCTACCCAGTACCTCCAAGGAAATCACAGAAAGATTTAGAGGAAGCAAAGTGCAAGGAAATGCTGCAAGATTTGACGGTTAAGCTGACATTGACGGACGCGATTCAGATGATGCCATCCATGAAAAAGTATGTCAAGGGTCTGGTTACTGGACGGATTCCTTCAGAGCAAAGCGCCATGGTTGTAAGCAAGAATTATAGCGCTTTGCTACAAAACAAAGCCATTAAAAAGCAAGAGGACCTAGGTAAGTTCGTTCTTTCGGTTGATATTGGTCCTATGCGATTCGCTTGTTCTTTGTGTGATTTAGGTTCCAGCGTGAATCTAATGCCCTATTTAGTTGCAAGGAAACTCGGGTACACAAAATTTAAACCAGCACGAATTTCATTAGTGTTTGCTGACAGATCTATCAAGTTGCCTGTAGGAATTTTGGAAGATTTGCAGGTCAGGATTGGGAACATCTTCATTCCAGCGGATTTCGTGGTGTTGGAACTGGATGATGAGCCGAAGGATCCTCTGATTTTGGGACGTCCTTTCTTGCGCACAGCTGGTGCGATCATTGATGTGAAGAACGGAACAATTGGTCTCCACCTGGGGACATTATTCTGGAGTTTGAGATGGATCGGATGTTGAGAAAACCGACCATTGATAGGCAGACTTTTGCCGTTGAGGATAATCTCGAAATCTCAGAGGGAGAGATTGAAGAGATCCTTGCTGATGATCCCTTGGATGTTGCATTAACAAAAGCTTAAAGCGACCATGGTTATTTGAGCGAAGATACCATTGGGTTCGCAAGAATATTGGATTTTGGGCAGATGGAGAAATCAACAGACTTTTTGAGACTCAACATAGAGGGAGAAGACAGAGCACCTGCTTCTGCTCTTCGGAACCTTGCTGATGATCCATGGAGCAAGCTGAAAGCTCCAAAACTTGAGCTCAAAACCTTACCAGCTAGGCTAAGGTACGCGTTTCTCTGTCCTAACTCCACGTACCCTATTATAATAAATGCTGATCTTAACAATGTGGAATCCGCCTTACTTTTATGCGAGCTTAGGAAGTATAGGAAAACTTTAGGTTATTCACTAGATGATATCCCTGGAATCTGACCTGATTTATGCATGCATAGGATACATTTAGAGGATGAATCTAGGACTTCTGTAGAGCACCAAAGGCGATTGAATCCGAATTTGAAAGATGTTGTTAAAAAGGAAATAATGAAACTCCTAGAAGCTGGTGTTATTTATGCTATATCTGATAGTAACTGGGTCAGTCCTATGCATGTAGTTCCTAAGAAAGGCGGAATCACTGTGATCGCCAATGATAAGAAAGAATTGATACCGACTAGGACTGTTACCGGGCATAGGATGTGCATCAATTATAGAAAGTTAAATGCAGCGACTAGGAAGGATCATTTTCCCTTACCATTCATTGATCAAATGCTCGAAAGACTCGCTAACCACCCTTACTACTGCTTTTTAGATGGTTATTCAGGTTTCTTTCAGATACCTATTCACCCGGATAATCAGGAAAAGACGACCTTCACGTGTCCCTATGGCACTTTTGCTTATCGCTGGATGCCTTTCGGACTATGCAATGCCCCTGCGACTTTTCAAAGGTGCATGATGTCCATTTTTACTGATTTAATCGAAGACATAATGGAAGTTTTCATGGACGACTTCTCCATCTATGGAAGCTCTTTTTCCGTGTGTCTGTCTAATTTGTGCAGGGTTTTGGAGCGCTGTGAAGAGAAACACCTAGTGCTGAACTGGGAGAAGTGCCATTTCATGGTGAGGGATGGTATAGTTTTGGGTCATCGAATTTCAGAAAAGGGTATTGACGTTGACCGAGCAAAAGTTGAGGTGATGATGAGCCTGCAGCCACCGGATTCAGTCAGAGGAATAAGGAGTTTCCTTGGTCACGCTGGCTTTTACAGACGTTTCATCAAGGATTTTTCAAAGATAGCAAGACCTCTAACGCAACTCTTGTGTAAGGAGACCAAGTTTGTGTTTGATGGAGCTTGCTTGGAGGCATTTCATACGATTAAAGGAGCATTGGTGAGTGCGCCCATTGTTCAACCACCAGATTAGGATCTACCATTTGGGTAATGACGGAAGCTAGTGATTACGCTGTGGAAGCAGTTTTGGGGCAAAGGAAAGATAAGAGGCTCCACGTTATCTATTACGCGAGTCGCACGCTGGATGAGGCTCAATGCAAGTATGCAACGACTGAGAAGGAATTGTTGGCAGTCGTTTTTGCCTTTTAAAAATTCAGATCATATCTCGTAGGCTCAAAGGTCATTGTTCATACCGACCACGCAGCGTTGAAGTACTTGCTCACCAAGAAGGATGCAAAACCTAGGCTTTTGAGATGGATTTTGTTGCTTCAGGAGTTTGACCTGCAGATTGTTGATAAGAAAGGTACTGAGAATAGAGCTGCTGATCATTTATCCCACCTGAAAGTGGATGAAACAGTCCCGCTTGATGATGCGCTACCGGATGAACAAGTGTACGCTATTGGAATCTGCGTTCTGGAGCACCCAGTCCAGACTGGAGCACCCGCTACCCAGAACAGAGCACCTGATCCAGACTAGGTTTATGCGGTTGTTTCAAAAACAGTTGCTCCGAGTTTTCCGTGGTTTGGTGAGATCGCGAACTACCTAGCTGCTGACCAGGAACCAGCTGACTTTGTGGGAGACAAGAAGAGGAAATTCTTGCGCAACGTAAGGAGAACTTTTGGGATGAACCATACCTTTACAAACAATGCTCTGACGGTCTTTTCCGGAGATGTGTTCCCGATGAGGAAATCCCGGGAATCTTGTTTCACTGCCACTGTTCAAGTTACGCTGGACACTTCGTGACCTTCAAGACAGTATCAAAGGTGCTACAAGCGGGATATTGGTGGCCAACGATGTTCCGCGATGCACACGCATTTATCTCACGATGCGACAAATGTCAGAGGCAAGGGAACATCTCACGACGGAACGAGATGCCTCAGCACTTCATCTTTGAAGTTGAAGTGTTTGACGTATGGGGAATAGATTTTATGGGACCGTTTCCATCCTCCGATGGGAACAAGTACATCTTAGTGGTTGTTGATTACGTGTCCAAATGGGTTGAGGCTATTGCTTCCCCAACAAACGATGCCGCTGTGGTTTTAAAGATGTTCAAAACCATAATATTCCCCCAGGTTTGGAGTTCCGCAGGTGGTGATTAGTGATGGTGGGACCCATTTCATCAATAGGGTTTTTGAGAACCTTTTGAGAAAGAACGGCGTAAAGCATAAGGTTGCAACACCATATCACCCGCAAACTAGTGGCCAAGTTGAGGTTAGTAATCGGCAGATCAAGGACATTTTGCAAAAGACCGTAGGCACAACAAGGAAAGATTGGGCCGCCAAGTTAGACGACGCAGTTTGGGCCTACCGAACCGCATACAAAACGCCATTGGGGACAACGTGATGCATTCATATTTTAGCATATTTAGTATATATTTTCTTTAGCTTTTGTAGTCATTAGACTTACATTTTTGCATATTTTTCATCGTTTTGAGTCTCATTTCATACTTAGGATCATTTTAGAGTCTAGGATACATTTTTTTGCATTTCGTGCATTTTTGGTTCCTTTTTAGGTACTTTGGAGACATTGGAGTGAGTTGGAGACAAAGCGGCTAGAAGAATTGATCAAATGGGCAAAACACATGCAGGAGAAGTACAAAGCGGCTGAAAGATCATCTCTGTTGAAGGTCTTACCTTGATCGGATTAATCTGATATTTTGTGACCAGGAAGGAAATTGAGTTATCTTTCCAATGGAAGTGGTTTCAACTCATTTGGAGCTGTATTGCGAAAGTTATTGAAGATTTAGTGAAGACATGTCCGTCTGGCGAGCAAAAGAAGCAAGTGCAGAACTTTAACAAGTGGATCGATCGATCCATAACTGGATCGATCGATCTGATCATCCAGATTTATCCGCGGGATCCTTGGATCGATCCAGCTAGAGGAGGATCGATCGGGCAAAATCTTTAGTAACTGGATCGATCGATCCACTTACTAAAGGTTTGGATTGATCGATCCAGTCCTCAAGACAGCACTTTTTGTGACGAAAAATCAGCCACCTACTCCTACTTTATTTGGTCAAAAACGTGTTTCATGGCAAAAAACCTTTATTTTTCAGCCATATATATCTGTATCAACCTCATTATTGAGGAAAACTTAACTTCACTTTACTTTTTCTTGTTCTTGAGTGGAGGAGACTTTTATTTTTGATGGAGGAAGTTTCCCTTCCTCTTGAGTTGGTTTTGATCCAAACTCTTCTTTGATGTTTTGGATGGATTTTCATCTTCATGCAACTCTAGAGAAGGATTCTTCACCTCTATCTTTTATTCTTATGTTTATATATTTTGTTCATATCATGTTTAGCATGTAGTCTTTGTTGGATCATGGATTATGCTAGATTAGGATGCTTTGATAGTTAGATGATGATAATTATGGCTAATCTTTGTTAGATCCTTCACTTAAGTTGTTCTTAATGCTAGTTTTGACTTATCCACTCAAAATCTAGATCTCTAGGCATTTTCATACCCGGAAGGTGTTTGTGGAAATACTTGAACTAAACTTGTTGTGAGCTTGGGTCACATAGCTACTTGACCGTGGTTCTATGAACTCTTGTGACAAAAATGGGAGAATATTAATGCTTGTCTAATCATTGAGATGGAATGCTTGACCGCAGATCTTGAATGTGATTAGGGAAAGAGGTTTTTACCATTGGCGTGGACTAACCTTAAAAATGAATATTCCATTGTCTAGGATAGTGTTTGATTCAACCTTTGACATCATTGTTGATTGTTAACCCATTCTTATGATAGTTAACCTCATGATCCAACGTTTTTATTTTGTTTATCTTCTTTCATTTCATTTTCTTGAATTTCTTATTTTGTTTCATATTGAATCCATGGGTTAGGATGATCCATGGGTGATTAGTTGAAGAGTTAAGGTGTTTTATAGTTAGATTCTTAGACTTCTATGCTTGCTAAGTGTTCTTAATGCTAGATTGAATTTGATCACCTTAATCTAGATCTTAAACCTTCTATAGCATCGAAAGTGTTCATTGAAGGTTTGATCAAACTTAGTATAGCTCTAGCTTGAATAACCAAAGGGATTTGATGTTAGGATTGCTAGATGGTTAATAGACTTGAGCTTAATGTGTGTTTGAGTGAACGAAACCAATGGGAATTGATGTTTAGTTCATGATTGCATAAGGGTTTCTACCTCGGGAGAGGATTGATCTTCATTAGTGTTCTAGACTTATGGAAATTTAGGATTGTTTAAAGTAAGCACCTTGACTTAAAGCTAATTGCCTTGGATCAACCACCATACCCATGTGTTCTCTTTTAGTTAAATTAAGTTAAAACTTGTGTTAATTGCTTAGCTTATTCGAATACTTGGATTCTTAGTGTTGCTATTCTTAACTCCTTGTGGTTCGACCCTATGCTATGCTACAACAACTAGAGTGTGTTGTTAGCTAAGTTTAGGAAAATATAAATACAATTTGACACACATCAAATTTGGCGCCGTTGCCGGGGAGTTTAGCAATAGCCATTAGGATTTGGTACTTGATTAAGACTAAGTGTTTATTTTTCTTTTGATACTAACTTTTCTCTTTAGAAACTCCGTCAAGCTAGCGACGTTAAACGCGCCTCTTGGGACCTCCCAAGTCTATCCATTGTCAAGCTAGTGACACTAAACAAGCATGAATAATGGTCAACAAGCACTCTCCAACAAGCCGTCACACCATCCTTACTCTCTCTTTCTCTCCAAGGTACCACCATTTTTCCTTTGTACATACCATTTTTATTCACTTATTTTTCATTCTCTTGCGTAATGTCTTTCTCTTTGATTTTACTTTCTCACCGAGACGGTGAGAAGTAAGTCCGGGGGAGGGACATTATTTGCTAATGAATCTTTTAATTGTTTTGTTTTTATCTTTGAGTCTCATGCATTGCATTGTATATACGATAAAAACGCAAAAATCATAAAAATTTGAAAAATTTCGAAAAATACAAAAAGATTTTTCTTTTCATTTAGTTGCATCATTCATATGGAGAACAATGATTGAAATGCCTTGTAGAAATTTTTAGTACATAGCTCTCTTTGTGAATGTCTCGATAATGCTCTCTTAGACTTCATAAACCGCGAAAAGCATGCTTCTCCATATCTTTGATCTCTTCGCTCTAGATTCTCTAAGTCTTGTTGATTAGTTGTTTGAATTGAAACCAACTCCACCTTATTAGACCATAAATTGAATTTTAATTCTCTTGCTTATGAGTTTTAGACCTTAACCATGGTTCACTTATACACATTCAACCATTTTTATCCCTTTTACCACTCTCTAATGGTTGGAATGGTCATCCCGATTCAAGTACATGATTTGAATGAGGATGGTACCACACCTTGATTACACCTAGCTTTTCTTTGAAACCACCATTAATTTGTTGAGTGAGGCCTTTTTCTATTTGCACCTCATGCATAAAATCTTTAGAGATGGAAACGACAAGTTCTTTTGTTCCATTATGAGTAGTCTCATTGGCTAGTCTAGGTGGGTTGAGAGAATTTTGGAGTCTCATTGTTTTATATTACGGTTTTGGGAATTGGTGAGGGTGAGTAAGGGTGTGAGCTTAAGTGAGGAATTGGAGAGATGAAAAGGAGAGAAGTGAAACCGAAACGGTTTAGAGAACGAAAATCGGATGTCTAAGGAGAGAAAACAAAAAGAAACATTACTCTTAAGTTAAGAAGTAAAGAAGCTCCTAGAAATGAAAAGAATATATATAGAGGATCAAAAGGAGTAGAGATAAGTAAAGCAAGAGTAATTGTCTAAGTATAAGAAAGATCTCCCTAGGTTCTATCCTTGAAATAAAAGAAAAAAAAAATGAAGTAATTGGTGTAGAGAACAAGAGTGACTTTGAGTGAAACAAAGAGTATGGGGTGGGTAGAATGGAAGAAAACATCTTGTATGCATCAATTGTTTCCCTTCTCCATTGCTTTTGTGTGTTGACTTGTGCCATATGTTGAGAGAAGTCACTAAAATGTTTTAAAAACACCACTTCACTTCATATTGAACTTATTCTCTTACCAAGCCGCCGATTGGATTAGGTCGAATTCTCATTTGCAAGACTACACGGTTTTGAATCTTAATGAACATAAGGAGTTGGTAGATAAGATACATTTGATCACTTGACATTGAATTTAGAGGCAAAACATTGAAGTTGCGATGAGAATGAGAAGTTTGATTGAGTAGATGGTTTATTTGTAGCATTGAGATGTATTATCTTGCATTAGCAACTTGATCTTTGGAAAACAATCTCTTGGCTATGAGTTCTCCATTTCAAACCTCTTCACCGGTTTGTTCTCTTTGTTTGCTCGAGGGCGAGCAAAAGGCAAGTCCGGGGGAGTTGATGCATTCATATTTTAGCATATTTAGTATATATTTTCTTTAGCTTTTGTAGTCATTAGACTTACATTTTTGCATATTTTTCATCGTTTTGAGTCTCATTTCATACTTAGGATCATTTTAGAGTCTAGGATACATTTTTTTGCATTTCGTGCATTTTTGGTTCCTTTTTAGGTACTTTGGAGACATTGGAGTGAGTTGGAGACAAAGCGGCTAGAAGAATTGATCAAATGGGCAAAACACATGCAGGAGAAGTACAAAGCGGCTGAAAGATCATCTCTGTTGAAGGTCTTACCTTGATCGGATTAATCTGATATTTTGTGACCAGGAAGGAAATTGAGTTATCTTTCCAATGGAAGTGGTTTCAACTCATTTGGAGCTGTATTGCGAAAGTTATTGAAGATTTAGTGAAGACATGTCCGTCTGGCGAGCAAAAGAAGCAAGTGCAGAACTTTAACAAGTGGATCGATCGATCCATAACTGGATCGATCGATCTGATCATCCAGATTTATCCGCGGGATCCTTGGATCGATCCAGCTAGAGGAGGATCGATCGGGCAAAATCTTTAGTAACTGGATCGATCGATCCACTTACTAAAGGTTTGGATCGATCGATCCAGTCCTCAAGACAGCACTTTTTGTGACGAAAAATCAGCCACCTGCTCCTACTTTATTTGGTCAAAAACGTGTTTCATGGCAAAAAACCTTTATTTTTCAGCCATATATATCTGTATCAACCTCATTATTGAGGAAAACTTAACTTCACTTTACTTTTTCTTGTTCTTGAGTGGAGGAGACTTTTATTTTTGATGGAGGAAGTTTCCCTTCCTCTTGAGTTGGTTTTGATCCAAACTCTTCTTTGATGTTTTGGATGGATTTTCATCTTCATGCAACTCTAGAGAAGGATTCTTCACCTCTATCTTTTATTCTTATGTTTATATATTTTGTTCATATCATGTTTAGCATGTAGTCTTTGTTGGATCATGGATTATGCTAGATTAGGATGCTTTGATAGTTAGATGATGATAATTATGGTTAATCTTTGTTAGATCCTTCACTTAAGTTGTTCTTAATGCTAGTTTTGACTTATCCACTCAAAATCTAGATCTCTAGGCATTTTCATACCCGGAAGGTGTTTGTGGAAATACTTGAACTAAACTTGTTGTGAGCTTGGGTCACATAGCTACTTGACCGTGGTTCTATGAACTCTTGTGACAAAAATGGGAGAATATTAATGCTTGTCTAATCATTGAGATGGAATGCTTGACCGCGGATCTTGAATGTGATTAGGGAAAGAGGTTTTTACCATTGGCGTGGACTAACCTTAAAAATGAATATTCCATTGTCTAGGATAGTGTTTGATTCAACCTTTGACATCATTGTTGATTGTTAACCCATTCTTATGATAGTTAACCTCATGATCCAACGTTTTTATTTTGTTTATCTTCTTTCATTTTATTTTCTTGAATTTCTTATTTTGTTTCATATTGAATCCATGGGTTAGGATGATCCATGGGTGATTAGTTGAAGAGTTAAGGTGTTTTATAGTTAGATTCTTAGACTTCTATGCTTGCTAAGTGTTCTTAATGCTAGATTGAATTTGATCACCTTAATCTAGATCTTAAACCTTCTATAGCATCGAAAGTGTTCATTGAAGGTTTGATCAAACTTAGTATAGCTCTAGCTTGAATAACCAAAGGGATTTGATGTTAGGATTGCTAGATGGTTAATAGACTTGAGCTTAATGTGTGTTTGAGTGAACGAAACCAATGGGAATTGATGTTTAGTTCATGATTGCATAAGGGTTTCTACCTCGGGAGAGGATTGATCTTCATTAGTGTTCTAGACTTATGGAAATTTAGGATTGTTTAAAGTAAGCACCTTGACTTAAAGCTAATTGCCTTGGATCAACCACCATACCCATGTGTTCTCTTTTAGTTAAATTAAGTTAAAACTTGTGTTAATTGCTTAGCTTATTCGAATACTTGGATTCTTAGTGTTGCTATTCTTAACTCCTTGTGGTTCGACCCTATGCTATGCTACAACAACTAGAGTGTGTTGTTAGCTAAGTTTAGGAAAATATAAATACAATTTGACACACATCACAACGCCCTTTCATTTGGTATATGGTAAGTCGTGCCACCTTCCAGTAGAGCTTGAGTATATCGCGGCATGGGCAGTTAAGTTAATGAACTACGACATCAAATCCGCCTTGGAAAGGCGATCCATGCAACTTAACGAGTTAGAGGAGATTAGGCACCTGGCCTACGAGAGTTCGAAATTGTACAAAGAACGAACCGAGATGTACCACGACAAGAGAATTCTTAACCGAAACTTCCAACCCAATGACATGGTACTTCTCTTTAACTCTCGCCTTAAACTTTTTCTTGGAAAATTGCGATCTAGGTGGTCCGGTCCTTTCCTCGTCAAGGACGTTCGATCATATAGAGCTCTGGTGTTGCTGGACGCCAAAGCCTAAAAGGCTAATCAAGTCAAGCTAACGACTTTAACCAAGCGCTTGGTGGGAGGCAACCCACCGGTACGTTTTCTAACTTTTTCAAATTTGATTTCTTTTATTACTAACTTTTATTTCAGTTTGAGTTTTCAGGTTTTTCAAAAAAAAAAAAAACGTGGAGGAGATCGATCGATACTCGAACAGATCGATCGATTTGAATTTTCGATCGACCGACGTAAGCTCTGTGATCGACTTCGGAACGAGCTGCAAGTCGATCCGCTACAAGGTTCAAATCGGAGGGAGCACCTGACGCCCAGAAGAGAACACCTGCTCCCCAGAGTAAAACAGAAAAGACTTTTCAAAATGCTGTCTGGGCCCATAAACAGGTAAGTCACGAGAAAAAAGAACGTGGGCCCGAGGAATGTGGGATTATTTTCCAATTTTAATAAGGAAATATCAGTTAAAAGGGACTCCCATGAAACTCTAATTTCTCGCGCCCATTAACTCCTTCTTCTCCTTCCTCCTCTTTTTGATTTTCTCCATTAAAACTCTCAAGTTTTTGCTCCAAAATCAACTTCTTCAATTCTCAACCAATCTGAGTGATTTTTGGGTCGATTTCGATCGAAATTTCATCCTCTTTCCAAATCCGCAATCCTTTTCTCAAGCTAATCAAGGTACCCACTAGAAATCTCATTCTTTCTACTCGATTTTTCTCGAAACAAAAGGGTAAAAATCGATTATTGTTTTATTGATTCGTGGCTTTGCGATTTGTTGAGTAACAATATGCTTATTTAAAGTCGATTTCGCGTGGATAGGATGGTGAATTTTGACTTGAAATTTTGATAGAAACTAAAACCCTAGTTTATGGAGAAAGAAATTTGGGTACTTGGGGGGATGGAGATGTGAAAGCACGTATACTTCTTTGATTGGTTATCTTGGGCAGTTGGGATTGATCGAAATTGTCTGATTTGATGGCTGAAACTTTGGTCTCAATTTTTCGCAAAAACAGGGGAATATTATTTCGATGTTTATGTGGTGTTTGAGACATTGATTTATGCTGGATTTTTGGTGGTTTTGTTGTTGTTACTGCAGATGACAGGCCCACGCACTTCGTTCGGAAAACCGCCACGATCCTCCAAGGGGCAGCACGCGTCTTCATCCTCTTCGGGGATCACCACTAACCCATGGCCGCGAGAAGAAGGGAAACGTTTCACCTTGCCCGACTCTGGCCTCCTTCCGAACTCTGAAGACTCATGGGATCAGACCGATGCGTATTATTACAACAATTGGCTCGACATCGCCATTGAGCCCACGCGCTTCCTTTGTGGCCAAACGCTGAAGAGTTTGGGGCTGCTTCACGATGTGAGCAGTGTACTCGCTATCTCCCAACTTACTGACCTTGTCACGCAGCCGGATGCTCTATACCCGGATCTTGTCCGCCAATGTTTGGCCTCCGCCAAGCTCACATATGCTGATTCTCGCCAACCCGCCGCTTCCCAAGGGGTTCTCTCTTTCTTTGCTGAAGGAAAGAGATACGCAATCACTATCCTGAACCTCTGCCATATCTACGGGTTTGATTCTACAGCTGAGCGGGTGAGTTTTCCCACGCGCTTTCCCGTGGTGATTACTTCTCACGGTCGGCTGCCCAATCCGCGATCCGAAACCCCACTCTTCGGGTTAGTGCTAAGGCGATTAGCACGATCTTCTTCGCCAAGGATGATGCGAGCAAGGTCCGAGTAGACGAGCTGATCATCCTTTACAACGCGGTAAAGGATGCGCTGAGCAACGAAGACAGTTTGACTTGCGATCTTGACTGCACCGTCAACATGGGCGCGATGTTCGCAGAGGTTATTGCGGACAAGAGGACCAAGGTTGCCAAGGGCAAAGCCGCGGCCCACGCAGAGCGGATGGGGAGTCTCCTGACTCGGTTGTTCCTTCACCTGGGGATCGATGTCAGCGGATATGAGTACAACACGGAGTACGAGTCTATGGACACGGCTTATCTCCTTTCTTGTGAGATATTGGCCGAACCTACCACCTAATGTTTCACTTCACGCGCCGGTAGTGTTCTGTTTTGCAGGTTGCCTCAGCCATCGCTAACGGATTTGGAGGTTGCTGCCAACATCGGGTTCACGCCCGGGACGGAGTATTTGTGCCCAGCCGCTGGAGCACCAGCCAGGAGTACCCCAAAGCAAAGAGGGAGCACCTCTGCTGCCAGAAGGAGCACCTCCAGTTCTACACCTGCTCCCGCTCCCACTGCTGATATCCCGCTGAGCTAAGAGGAAGAAGAGGATTTGGCCGTCGATACACAGCGTACACAGCAGTTCTGAGCCGAATACCGCCGGCCTTACCGGAGCGAGCTCACACTTAGCGATATCTCTGACAACCCGGACGATGCCAAATACTGCCGTTGGATGGTGGATTCCACCAAGAAGCACAACGGGCTACTTCGCCGTCTTTTGCACATGTTGCAGAAGGGATGCAGCAGCTCACAAGCCACGGAGACCATTCCTTCCACTGCGCCAGTCCAGCCACCTCCTGCCCAACCGTCCTCATCTGCCCGCCCCACCACACGCTCATCCAAGAGGAAGAAGCCGATCACGGATGACGATGCCACCTCCAGCGATTAGTCATCGCTGTCTTCCTCCCCCTCTCGTATTTTCTCTGAACATTTTTACTTTCTTGCTTTTTCGTTATGATTTATTTTCTTTTGCTCTCTCTTTTCTTATTTTCACACCGAGACGGTGTGAAATAAGTCTGGGGGGAGTTGTTGCTAATGACTTTTTATTTTTCTTCTTATTTTCTTATGTCCTATTTGAGTCTATTTTTTGTTTGTTTTATTGAGTCAAGACTTTGTTGGGAATTAGGACTTTATCTCATGATGATATTTGAACTATATGAGTTTAACTTTCAATCTAGTGACCATTTATACAGAGCATGGGTACAAGGAACAGCTGGAACACTATCTTCCATGTTCCATATTGACCGAAAATTTATCTCGCTATTGGCACTAGATTAGGGAAACGAATCATATTCAGGACTCCTTATCCCTTTTATCACTTTTGTTGTTCCTGAATAGCTAGCTCATTTTTAGTTAGTACCCTCCTTAACCCTTACCTCTTTTCAAACCCCTTGCATTCTTGTTACTTCATTGTCACATGTGCAGCATATGCGCAAAAGGACCGGAGAGAATTGGGTCAACACTGCCTTTAAATCACTCTTTCTGAAGAACGAGAGCACTGATTTCCAATAGGAGCACCTGCTCCCCAGAAGGAGCGCCTGCTCCTATTCACAGAAGATGGTTTATATGAGTGGAACAAAAATCCACTAGGAGGAGTGACAATGATGAGCTCCATTTGGATATGTACAGCAACTCTGATTCTTTTTCGTGCTTGAGAGACATACATTTGTAATAAAACCCTCTTCATCATCATCTATAAAAAATAAAAATAAAAATAAAAATAAAAAAAATTTATAACAGATGATGAAGAGTGGTAAAACCGTGTATTGGAAATGTCTCTCTGCACAGCGAGTATACCCAAGGTGGACGACGCTAGTTAAGTTGGTTGGAGAGATTTGGAGAAGAAAGAGTGATTTAGAAAATGTGGATATCAACGCACCCGTTCTCTCTTGCAATTTTGTGCGATATCCTGCATCCTCTACGAAACATTGGGTAACCCTTAAACACTTTAAATACTTTTAGCTCCACCTCTAAATGGCCTTATACCCTTTTAGCATCGTCTACCCTGAATGGTGCCTTTAGCGAGACCCTCACGCAACTTTGAATGCGTTGAGTTTGTGTTTGGGAAATGGAACTTGGTTGAGAAATGTGTTGAGGATGTTTTGGTAAAGCTTTGCTATTCGTAATCTGGATTATGTGGTCTGCAGATTGAAAGTTTTAAACTCGGTTCACTGAGGATAAAAGAGTTCCCGCGTTTTCAAACCTTTCTCCTTCACTTGGTCTTGAATTTGTTTGAGGACAAACAAAGATCTAAGTCTGGGGGAATTGATATAATGCGTTTTTGGCGCATTTTAACCCTTGTTTTGTAGGCTTTTATCGAGTCTTTCACTCTCTATCGAGTCATTCTAGGTACAAAAAGTGGCTGGAAGCAATGACTGGAACTTGCAATCGGAATTGACTAGAAAAGAATGAAGTTTGACCCTTTTTGGACATTCTGGAGAAATGGAGCATCTAGTACGAAAGAGGGAGCACCTGCTCCCAGCAGAGTCATTAATGGGCTTTTTTCTAAACCTAATTTTCCATCCCTGTTTTTGGGTCAGCTGTAATGGGCCTTTAAATAGGTCTTTTTGCTGATCTTTTGGGAAGAGGACGCCACAGCCACAATCACGATTCACGCACCAGCAAGGCATCACGACGAGAGAGAGAGAGATATACACTTGTTTTTTAGAGAGTTTGTAAGCTTGGAGATTGTCTTCAATACTTATCGAAGTTTTCTTAAACCCTACTCTTTTATATATCGATTTCAATGCAATTTATCATGTCTCTTGCTGCTGTTGTTTGTTTGCTCATGAGCGAGTAATTTATTTGTTAGGTTAGGGGTTTTCGATGGGATTTGATTCATGAACTAAGCATAGATAGGTTTTTAAATAATCATTCGATAGTTTCCACCTATTGTCGATCATATTGCCTAGGTTAGATTGATCACCTAGCCTTTGATCTTAGGTTGAATTTACTTATCAAAAGTTTGTAAATCGCTGGAATTGACTTAGGTGGGCAACTTGATCCTTAGCCAACGAAAGTTGAAGTTAGGGCATCTCGTGAACATATCAACTCTAATCGATTAATGCTTGATAATCTTTGTAACCTCAACGACAGTTAGGGTGTTAGATTGATTGTTAAAGTTGTAGATGCCACGGAAGTGGATCTCCTTATATTTATGGTTGAGTTCGAGACTTGGTCGTAATCGCTTACCAATAATTGCTTGGTTCCTGATATTCGAATCCCTGAGAATTATCCCTGACCTAACGCCTTTCCACTATTGTTTACAACCGATTTTTACTTGTGTTTTGTTTCCAATTTATTGTGACATTTAAACCCCAATTTGAATTGCTTAGCTGAGATTGTGTTCCATAGAATTAGAACGTATTGCTGGTCCCTTAACGAACCGTACTATTCTACATTCGGATTAGTGATATCTAGGTTTTAATAATAAAACCGAGAAAAGGACTATCATCACTCGTCTGATAATTGTTGTTATACGCAAACTCAAGAAGGTTCAGGTGATCTGTCCAAGGACCACCATAATCCAGCACACACATCCTCAACAAATCCTTAATTGTTAGAATTGTCTCAGACTGCCCATCTGTCTGAGGATGATAAGCTGTACTCATATGCATCTTAGTGCCTATTTCAGCCTGAAATGCTCCCCAAAACTCAGAAGCAAATCTTGGATCTCTGTCTGACACGATACTCGCTGGCACCTCGTGCAACCTCACTATATCACTCACATACTTATTAGCCAAGACTGCCACTCCATCGGTCTTCTTAATGGCAAGAAAATGTGCTGACTTAGTCAGACGATCCACAATCACCCAAATAACATCATCGGTTCGCGAAATAGTAACCCTGTCACAAAGTTCATGGTAATCATGTCCCACTTCCACTCCGGAATAGGCAACCTCTGCAACAACTCACTCGGAACCTGATGCTCAGCCTTCACTAACTGGCACACGTTGCACGCTGCAACCTAGTTAGCAACATCCTTATTCATCCTGACCCATTGATAATACCGTTTTAGATCCCGGTACATCCTAGTCGCTCTCGGATGAATGTACAACAAGCTTGAATGAGCCTTTGTAACACCTCTGACCCGAATTAGGTCAACGTTGTCCCGACAGGCCGCGCAACAATCAAACAAAAACATGCGCAACCCACGGTAGACCCAAATACCCGACCAAAGATGCTATAAATACGCATTTAGCCGTTATCCTCATCCGTAGGTACACAAACCCGTCCGTTCACAAGCATCATCCCACTCGCCGAGACATGATACTCAGAACCCACCACCTTAGAAGCATCAACCCAACTTGATCCTTCTCCTGAGCTGCTCAAACCTTGCTCAGCAAATCTGCCTGATTAGTCGCCTCTAATCCCAACGGCTCTTGTGAGATAACACACAACCTCAAAGTGTTAATCTCGCTCACCAATGCCTCCATATCCCGTTCCTGAGCCAAAGCAACCCTCTTCCGACTCAAAACGTCCACAACCAGATTAGCTTTACCAGGATGGTAACCAATCTCCATATCATAATCTGCTATCAACTCCATCCAACACCTCTGCCTCTGGTTTAGCTCTAGTTACGTAAAGAAATACTTCAGGCTGTTATGGTCTGTGGACACCTGAACCTTTCCGCCATAAAGATAAGATCTCTAAAACTTTAAAGCAAAATCACTACAGCCAGCTCCAAATCATGAGTAGGGTAGTTGCACTTGTGCTTCCTCAACTGTCTCGAAGCATATGCAATTACCTTCCCCTGCTGCATCAGCACACAACCCAGACCAACTCCTGAAGCATCCGTATACACTACGTAAAGCTCGCCGGGATCCGGCAATACCAACACTAGTGTACTAGTCAACATCTCCTTCAGCCTCGCGAAACTCTCCTCGCACGTTGAAGGCCACTCGAAAGGCACATCCTTTCCAGTCAACTTCGTCATCAATTGCGCCATACTCGCAAAACCCTTGACGAATCTCCTGTAATAACCAGTCAAACCGAGAAAAATCTTGATCTCAATGCCATTCCTCGGTCTAGGCCACCCTCTGATAGCCTTAATCTTCGCCAGATCCACATAAACATCATCCGTCGAAACCATGTGACAGATAAAATCCATCTCCCGCTACCAAAATCTGCGTTTACTCAACTAGGCATACATCTTCTGTTCTCGCAGCTTCTCCAGAACTACTCTTAGATGAACCATGTATCGATCCAGCCAATCCATACCCAGAATGACATAATACAGCTCCACCGGACTAATAATTAGATCTGCTGGCATCAACTTTCCAGCCATCAGAATATCCACACTACGAGCCTGCCTGAAAGTAGCCAATGACTTCCCTCTAGCAACTCTAACTACTCCTGGCTGCTTTCCAGAATCGCTCCTGATACCGCTGCTCTCCGCACACTCCGAAGTAATGAAGCAATTTGTCGCTCTAGAATCAAACAAAATATGGGACTCACACCCGCCCACTACTAAGGTCCCTGCACAAATCCCATGTGCCTAAGAACCCTAACATTCTATCACAGAACACCCCTGAGTATCTCAAGCATCATCATTCACAGGACAGCTCGTCAGCCTGTGATCAATGCTCCCGCACCCGAAGCATCCCGGACAACCTTGACCTCTTTGACTCGGTCCTGAAGTGCTATCCCACTTCCTCTTCTGTCTTTGTGCAGGCTTACTGCTCTTGCTCGGACCCACCTGTTGTTGTGATCTCTTCTGCTGCTGAACAGGCAGACTAACCACCACACCCTGCTCCCACAGATCAGCCTCGATCGCAGCGACAGTCTCAACCAGCTCTACCCTCATGGCGAACTTGCTCGGTCTACACCGAGTCCTCAGGTCAGCTCGAAGTCCCTTCAGGAACCTCTTAATCTGGGCCTCCACGCCCTTCATGCCTCTCCCAACATGCACCAGAAGTCTACCGAACTCAGCATCAAAGTCCTAAACCGATCGTTCTCCCTGAGTCAACTCCAAAAACCTCAATTCAAGCCGATCCACCACCTCATGCGGAAAAAACTTGGCATCAAACTCAGCCAAAAGTCACTCTAGGCCACTCCGCCTGCACTCTCATGGCGACCACACCTCTCCACCAGAGATGTGCATCACCATCAAGGTAATGAATTGCCAGATCCACCCAGTACCCCTCTGGATATCTGAGACTGCGAAAATTACGCTCCAGCCTCATCCGCCACTCATCGACCTCCTCAAACTTGACACCTTCCGTGAAAAACCCCATGCCAATCCTCAGCATATGCTTTATCATCCTCAGGTAGGATGGGAGCTCCTCAGCAACCGCAGCCCTCTGCTGCACACCAGCCACTCCCGGCTGAACACCAGGCACACCCGGCTGCACACTAGCCATACCCTGCTACACTCCCGGAGCTTGACCCTAGGTCGGCATCCCTCCCGGTAACCGCTCCAAGATCAATTGTAGTAAACTCGCCAGACGGTCATCTCGGTCCTGGGCTAACCCCGCGACAGCACCCACCGCAACACTGGTCATACCGGGATCCTCACTAGTCCCATCAGTCCTCACACTAACACTCACACTAGCCAAACCCACAGACCCTCCTGAAACGTATGCGAATCCGCCATTTGCTCCTTCGCGGATCCCTGGGCCACACACATGGCAGCATACTCACTCACAAGTCTCCGCCCGAACCCACGTCCACGACCACCACGGCCTCCACAATCACTACGGCCTCTACCTCTAGCAACTCTAGCCATCTCTCTCTGCACTACCCACAACAGAACCTCTAGTACCTTTAACCATTTCTCTTCACTACCAGAAGCATAAACTAAACATACTAGAAAGTTAGAAAAGTCAAACAACACATACCGTAAAATCTTATTGAAGACTCAAAAAAAATTATCTAGGACTCCAAACCCAAACAACAATTGATTAACTACTCATAATCAATCAATCCACAATTGAAATCAAGTGTCAATGTCGTTGAATATATCTCTCGCTTATTTTGAAAACTCTTATATTTCTCCTATTTATCAATGTCGATATTGAGTTTATGCTAGTTTACTCTTATCACTTCTCATAGAAATGACGTTGTTTGGAGAAAGGTTAACATAACAAATTCAAAAGCTATTCTAAATAATATTCGATTCACTAATGTAAATTGTTAATATTTGGGATAACACCGTTTTTTATGTCAAACTCTAAATCCTAGTTTCAAGAAAAATTATTGAAATAAATATCTTTATTATTTTTATATCTTACATAATAAAATATATAATTCGAATATTTTATTAATTTCGCAGTCATCCTCTTCCTATTAAAAGAGAAGTACAATTAGTTAGAATGATTATTTGTTTTAATCTTATTAGCTCAAAACTATGACTTGTCATGGAAAAATTATGACATGTCTATAGAAAAAGATGACATGGCTTAATTTCTAATTACATTTTTAACACAATTTTTATCACAAATTAAATTAAAATAAGAAATTTCAAAAATTAAAATAATAAATTTCAAAAATTAAATTTATATTTCGAAATTTTGTTTATAACAACCATTCCGAAATTCTTCTTAAAACTATTATTTTTTAGTTATAGTTTATTCTTTCAAATGATAAGTAATAATAAAAAAATCTCACGATTAAATTTCCCGATTAAATATAAGAAATTAACAAAATAAAATGAAAAAGGAATACTGAAATTTGAATGTTGGCAAAAAATTTGAATGAGTTTGAGAAAATTTGAATGAGTTTGAGAAACACTGAAAAATGGTATGTGGAAGAAATTTTTTTGTGTCTATCTTCGATCTTTTACCATCAAATCTTCTTCTTGGTATGTCATAATGTGAAACATGAACATAATTAAAAAGCTAATTGCTAATCAAAAATTTACAATAATGAATCATAATTTTTATTTTTACAAAATACATTTACATCTACACACAATCATTATATAACACATATGATGCATCCTCCAAATCCGACATCCCCGCGGCCGTTCCACCCTGGACTATCCCCACGATGAGGTCTAAGCCCATGACGCGGTCAGGAGCTCGAACCTTGCAAGAAAACGTCAACACCGCGGTGAAGCTTTTCTCGCTCAAGACGACGCGGACTTAGCCACCCGGCCCGATCAAGACCAGCCCGGCCCAGCTCGCTACGACCAAGACCCGCTCGGCCCAACCCGCTACGACCAAGACCAGCTCGGCCCAGCCCACCAAGGACACTTGCAACGGATACTTACCTTCTTTGGAATATCGCGCATTGAAGACTAAGGATCCGTCCAAATCAAAGCGCTCCAACGGCTCTATCTCACTAAGGTAAGTTTTGATTTATTTTAATTATCTTTAATACTAACCATTCCTTATTTGAATTTGTCTTGAGATTTCTTTTCTTAAGTAGCGTAGGATATTTGTTTCGCCGATTGTGTTTTAATTAGCTAGATATCGATCTTTGTAATAAATGTCAAGACCCCTAGAAGGGCATAGCTGATCGGACGAGTATATAAGTCCCCTAACAGCCCTGTAAATTTTTCACCCTTGATCAATAAAGCAAAAGCATTCTTCTTAAAGAATTTTTCTTGAACAACTTTCGAAATCCGAGATTTCTAGTTGTTCGCCCGTCAGTATCGAGTTGTTTCCATCCGGCTCGTGGTGACCTTCGATCCATCTTCACTTCCACTCGTTCATCTCTTTATCCGTAGTGAAAGCGCCGTACGGCCAACACTCGGATCCGTTCATCGCTTCGCTTCCATCACTCATCGCTACCCGACTCGCAACAGGTGCCGTACGGTCGGTTCGAGCCATCCACCCTCAACGTAATCTCCGTTTGTGAGGTTGCATCAACATATCTCCACATCAATATCACAAATTGATAATAGCAAATTATAATTTTATTCTTACAAAATATATTTGAACCCACACCGCATATTTGAACCCGCACACACGGTGCGGAAAATCATCTAGTAATTAAATATATCAAAACGATTTAATATCTACTTTTCAAATTTTTTTTTATATATTATAAATATTGTTTTTCTTTTCATGTCAATTTTTTGTTTGTTTGTTTGTTAGAGATTAAGGTAATAACCTATTTTTTAATAATAAATTTTAAGATATACCACTTTTCAAAAATGTTATATTTTAAAAACTTTTGCAAGCGTACCACTTTTTTTTTAATCAATATTCTCATATTACCATTTGACTCAGTTAACTTATTTTTTTCATATTTGGTGGTGGATTTGATTAAGAGCATAAATCTGAGATTTTCTTCTCTCACAACCAGATCTCATCTATCTCTACAAACCAGATCTCATCTCTTTCTCTACAAACCAGATCTCGCCGTCGTAAGATCATATCTCATTGTCTTTCATTTCGTCGTTGTTGTTGAAAAAGAATATGAATCTGAGATAGGTTTAAAAAAAAAAAGAGATTTGGATCCGGTGGATTTGAGAAGAAGAAGAAGAAGAAGAATATTCTCAAAGAAAACGCATATGCAAACACCAAACGATTTTAAAAATTTATAATTTCAAAAGTTTTTATAAAAATACAAAGAACAGTAAATTTTTGAGTTTGGATTAATTATTATACATTTAGGATATAGCTTTTGGGGGTTTAGGATTTTCAGTTATATTATAAATTTTTTTAAAAAATTATAATTTTTTTAAACAGTTTATAGGATTTTTAAAATGTCTTTTGAAACCTTTTAAAAACTTTATTAACCTTTTAAAAACTTTTAAAAACTTTTAAAAAGTTTTATAAACCTTTTTAAAACCTTATAAACTTTTTAAAAACCTTAAAAACCTTTTAAAAATCTTATAAATTATTATTTCAATTGTTCAGTTTTTGAAGACATATACATAACTCTTATAAATTGTTTAAAAAATTTATAAACATTTTAAACAATCTTACAAAACCTTTAAAAACTTTATAAAAAACATAGAAACTACCCTAGATCAGTAACAGGAACATGAAAAACAAAAACTAATCCATAAATGATACAAAACTCATATCTATGAATCAAATCGAACAAAAAACCTTAGGTTTATAACCAAAATCTAATTTAAAAACTCCGATCTGCAATACAAATCAAATAAAACTATATTTAATGATAAAAAATGAGTGAAAGTGAGTTCATATCTAGATATGTTTTTTTTTAATTAACAAGAACTTGAGATAGAGAGAAAGAGCAAATTTAGTAGAGAAAGAGAAAAATATTTGCAATTTTCTTTTTTTTTTATTAAAAAAATTCGAGTTCTAGTTATTTTTACTGGAAGTAAATTTAATTTTTGAAAATTAAAGAATATATATATATATATATATATATTTAATAGAGCTTAATATCTAATATAGTAGAAATAAAGTCAGATTTCGTAATTTGCATAATAAAATAAATAATTTATTATGAATATCATAGATTTTTATACAATATGTAAAATTACTTGTTGCAGAATCATCGTAATATGAAAATTAAAATTATCATTTATAATTAAATAATAAATTTAAACATACGAGAGGTAAACAGAAAAAAACAAATTTATATTATATTTTTTCGTAATAGAAACAAAACGACTTTGAAATTGTTATGCTGCTGTCCACTCAAACACGCATCAATAAAACAAAGAAAAAGCTAAAGCCCGGTCAATGATTTTCCCAATTGCCCGTTGACCACGAAAGGGTATATCCGTCATTTCCCCTCTCTTCCGACGCCTTTCCCAAGGGCTTATTCGTCTTTAAAGAAAATAGACATCCACTCCGCACGTATCTTCATCGTCTTCAAACCAAATTTTTCATCTGATTGTTTTCACACGATTAGGAAGATCACCGGAAAATTCAAACGTAGACGCGATTTTCCGATCAATTGACATCGACTTCTTCGCCGGAGAACAGAGACTTGCAAAGTTTACTTTGACTACCAAAGACGATTGAATCGGAGGAGATTCTAGAATAACTGCCGAAGAAGATGAAGAGAAGTTCACAGAGCTTGGAAGGTATTTTGATTATTATTTTTTCGGATGAGAATCTAAAACCCTAAGTTAGACTGGGACTCTATAATTTCGGCCATTAATGGAGTATTCAATTTCTCTGTCTCTCTCTCTCTCTCTCTCTAGTTTCTATGTGTATTTATGTTGTTTGTACCGTTGGGAGCTGAAATAGCTTTAATAGCTCAACTAATTTACAACTTGTTTTACGGTCTTTAGGGTTTTAGCTCTCTCCTTCACAGGATTTCCCTCTTTTCCCCAGAATTGATGATTCGAATACGTTTATTCTGAGTTTCTTATGTTTTTTTCCAGGAAGGTGATTGTTGTTGAGATCGATTTCTATCAAACGATGATGGTGATTTCTCATAAGTTGAATTTGATTTTGTTCATAATCGTAATCGGAGGATCCATTTGTCGTGTCTCTTCTTCGAATATCACCCAACTTTGTAACGGATCATGCGGTAGTTGGAATCTGCCTTATCCCTTCGGGTTTGCAGGCGGTTGTCCGATCCGATTTCATTGCTCGAAGACTGACGGAGAAGCAAAGATCGAAGATTTTCTCGTCCAAAACGTGACGGAAGACAGTATATTCGTCGGTGTTCAACACAATTGCACTCGGAGGATTGAAGTTATGTACCCGCTTTTCGGTGATCACTATGCTCCTACATCGGGGAACAGTTTCCTTCTGGAGAATTGCACAAAGCCAACCGATGGCTGCTCGATCAAGCAGAGGTTTTTGGAGACTCAGCTGAAACTGAAAAGCTGTGATTCCAATGGTAACCTAAGCTGTTTTTCTCTGGATACAAACTCGAGCTCAACGAATGCAACCAAGTATTTCAGTAAGATTGATTTGAAGAACAGCACTTGTAGTTTATTGTTCTCGTCGATAGCTTTCGAGTCTGTAGGTACGCATTCGGGAATAGCGCTGGAGTTTGAGAGGGTTAGGTTAGGTTGGTGGTTAAAGGGAGATTGCAAAAATGTAACATGCGCGGAAAGCGCCAATTGTACACCCGTTGACACTCCTGACGGAGGTGCAGGATACCGGTGCTCATGTATCGAGGGTTACCAGGGAGACGGATTCATCAGCCCTTGCCGGAGAGGTTAGTCAATCTAAAGTCTTCTTTGTTTCGATATGTGTATTAAAGGCTAAAAAGTAAGAAGAATCATGGATTGGTTTTAAACTGTCATTTGGAATCTAGTTTAATGAAATTTTGTGTTCTTTGGGAAGAAATTTGGAATAACTTGTTAAATGATCTAGTAAATGTTGATATATAGATTATTATTTCTTTGCATGTCTGATATTCTTGCCTTTTGTTTCCGAAATTTGCAAAGCATTGTTTTGCTAACTGGTTTCCTCTTACGCTTTGCAGTGCTACCGCACTGCCGTGGTTCCAGGCTCATGTCGGGACATTGTAGATCTAATTTTGGTATCATTTTAGGAGGTAACTGTCGCTTTAGTGTTTGCTTGGCTTGCTTTGTTCTTTCTTCATTTTTGACTCTGTTAATTCATTTGCTACATAGGAACTGTTGGTGGAGCATCCTTGCTAGTAGCTGGCTTGGCTCTTTTTTTCTTTTGTAAGCGCGGACGGTCTACTTCTCTGAGAAGCCACTTAAACGCAAAACGTCTTTTGTCTGAAGCTGCAGGCAACTCAAGTGTCGCCTTTTTCCCTTATAAGGACATAGAGAAAGCAACAAATGGTTTCTCGGAAAAGCAGAGGCTAGGAACAGGCGCATATGGTACCGTTTATGCAGGAAAGCTCCAGAATGATGAATGGGTTGCTATCAAAAGACTCAGACACAGAGATTCAGAAAGTGTTGACCAAGTCATGAATGAGATCAAGCTTCTTTCCTCTGTGAGTCATCCGAATCTTGTCCGTCTCTTAGGATGCTGTATAGAACAAGGCGATCCAGTTCTCGTTTATGAGTTCATGCCAAATGGAACTCTATCAGAACATCTACAACGAGAGAGAGGGAGTGGTCTCCCATGGACTGTGCGCCTCACTGTTGCCACTCAAACAGCTAAAGCAATCGCGTATCTCCACTCTGCGATGAACCCACCGATCTATCACCGTGACATCAAATCCAGCAATATCCTTCTTGATTATGATTTCAACTCCAAAGTTGCGGATTTCGGACTGTCTAGACTGGGAATGACGGAAAATTCCCATATTTCAACAGCACCTCAAGGGACTCCTGGTTATCTTGACCCGCAGTACCATCAATGCTTCCATCTTTCTGATAAGAGCGACGTCTACAGCTTCGGAGTCGTTCTTGCTGAGATCATAACGGGATTAAAAGTTGTCGATTTCACTCGCCCACATACCGAAATCAACCTAGCAGCTCTTGCTGTTGACAAAATCGGGTCAGGTTGTATCGATGAGATTATTGACCCGGTTCTTGACCTGAATGTTGACGCTTGGACTCTCTCATCTATACACACCGTGGCTGAGCTCGCATTCCGATGCTTAGCTTTCCACAGCGATATGAGACCGACAATGACTGAAGTAGCGGATGAGCTTGAACAGATACGGCTCAGCGGTTGGATTCCAAACATGAGCTTGGATTCACCAACCGGTTCTCTCCGGTCATCTGATCAAGGAAGCGAAAGATCAGTATCGGTTAAAAAATCATCAGCAGGAAGCAGAAGGCTCGTTGTCCCTCAGAAACAACCCGATATCCTTGCTTCTGTCGAAGAGATTAACGATAGCTCGCCCGTCTCGGTTCAAGATCCTTGGTTAAGTGCACAGAGCTCACCTTCTACGAATACGTTGCTTGGTAACATTCCCAGGTGATAATGATCTGAAGAACACGTTTACCACTTTCTGTTTATAAAGGTCACTCTTTGTGTAGCTTTTCACATCATTCAATGTTCATAATGCTACAAGTAGAGAGATTAACAATGGAGAAAACAGGTTTGTACATGAATTAATGTAAAACGATCTTGAAACAAGATCATTCAATCTATACCACATAAAATCCAGTAAGAATCTTAGCTTCTAATCTTTTTCTTTTTTCAACTTCAAGTCTAATTAGACTACTTATATACTACCCACTCCGTTATTTCATTTTGACGCACCTTACGCGAATTAAGAAATCTCTTATATATTAATATAGAAGTGAAGTGATTAGGTTAGCTGTTTTCTCTTGAATTATTCACATTTTTATTATGATATGAGTTGATAAAATATGACATGATAATTTGATTCTTTAATTTAGCCCACTAATCAAAATTACGTAACCATTAAAGAGACCAAATTCCTTTTTAAATTACGTAGCCCACAATTTTTTTAACTAATTATGTAGCCCACTAATCTACTAATGGCTCTCATTGTAATCCTTTTTTTAACTAATTGTTTTTAATTACGTAGCCCACTATTTTATTTAACTAATCTTGATAGTATCAACTCATAATTATACATAGCCTTTTCCATTTTATATATAAAGAATGATTTTAGGAGATATAACACCCAACGAAATCAATTCTCCAAAAGTCAACGCCAAACTTTTTTTTTATCTCAAGTTGATTTTCTTAAAAATAGTTTTGGTAGATGAATATGATATTCACAATCAAATTAATCTTACATATACACGAAAATTTCTATCAAAGGTAAAAATTTGTTTTTTCACTAAATTAAAAGAATCAACAACAAGTTTTAAAAAAGATTTTGATATGTTTGTGAAAAAAAATTTCCAAGCTTATAACAAAAAAATATAATTATTCTTTCGAAATATTTTTTAACTCGAGAGCAACAATTTTTTTTAATATGTGTTTCATTTATAAAATTTATGATTTATATTTTAATGTTTTAAAATATTAAATAATTTATTTGTATTCTAAATTCTACTTAAGATAGTCGGACAAGCCAAATTTAACATGTTTTTTAACTCTAATATATTAAATTATTATACATATTGATTTGACAAGTTTACATATATAAATTAATTAAATGATAAAACTAAATTTTTAAAATTTATATTATTAATAAAAACGATATTATTGACCAAAAAAATTAACAACAAAAGAATTAACAATAATGTTCATAATAAAAAATGTGAAAAACTACATATTTCAGAATTTTAAAGACTAAAATTAAAAACAAAACTATATAAATAATTTATCCGCGTGTATGCGGGAAAATCACCTAGTAATCAAAATATACAAATAGCGGACTGTTAACTCCACTCAACTTTTCTCCATCATTTTCTCTACTTATATCGGCCATCTAAAATATTATTTTCTTTCTTTTCTAATCATTTTAACCATTAACAAGATAGAGATTAACCTATGCTTGTAATCTAGTGATTAGTATTAGAGTTTAAATTGTATACGACTAAAAACAAATTAAAGGTTATATATAAATGTTTCTTTTGGTTGACGAACGAATCCTCTATATATTAATTCATCAGACAACAAGTGGAAAAATCCGGTGTCACTCAACGAGGATTTTAAAAAATACATCAATTAAATTAACCAATCAAAACATTCTAGTTAATTATATATGACATGTTGAAAATCTCTACATATTTACATTAATTTTTTAACATGATCTCACAAATACATATGTTACTAATTTAAATCCAACTAAAATATAACATTTTAATATTTAAACTTTATATAACATAATATTTTAACGACCAATTATTTATCGATGTTAATTACTTTATAAAAATTATATTTATGTCTATTTGAAAACCATATGTGATTGATTATACAATTATTTTCTTTTATATCGTTTAGTTGTATCCATATAACTCTAATCAAAGTTGCTTTTTGTTATAAACATACAACTTTATAAATCAAATTAATGGTTAAATTTCGAAAATAATCATTTTCACTTTTTATTATTTCATTGATTTTTTTATTTAAAAAGATTTACATACTAATGCGATATTTCAAACGTATGTTCGAGAGAACCATAATCTCAAACGTATTCAATTTATATTAAAACGTTTTATCTCCTCACCACTATCATTCTCCGCCATTTCTCTGGCTTGCCAATCCTTTGGAAGTTGGTGACCATCCTCATCATCACTAGTGAAATCCTCATCCTCCAGCATAGTACTTGTCACCAAACAGTGCTTGCGTCCTCTTATCATACTCCAAAGGATCAAATTCATCGCCTAGATGTTTCGCATCAAAACCACCAGCTGAAAGCACCTTCTCTATCTTCTCCATCTCCAACTTAATATACTTTTTCTTGATATTCTTGGATTGCTTCAGTTCTAGCTGTTTCTTCATCTGAGCCTTCTTCCTTCTCGTTTCCTTGCTTTTCCGTTGTACCTTCCTTGCAGTATCCGTCTTCCTCACCGACCCTTGGACTTTCCTCGATTGACCCATTACAATCTCCCCTGCATTCTCTTCATGCATCTCCGGTGCATATTCATCTTCCTCCAACTCTTCTTCATTTTTACTCTTTTCATCTTTCTCCTTCCACATTTGTTTCGCAAAGTAGTCTTTTAAGAACTTCTTCTTCTCATCAAGAAGAGCATCCTTGCCGAAATGCTCATCCATTTTCTTCACGAGATCTTCATTTTCCTCCATAGCATCATCTCCATTGATCCTCTCTGTTTCTCTCAAGAGATCATCATCATCATCTTCATCATTCTCGGCCTCTGCAGCTTCCACAGCATCACACAAAGCTTTTCTCAGCAACTGCTGCTTCTCCACAAGGGTCTTCTCTTCGCCACCATCCGAATCATCCTCGAGCAATTGAACATCCTTCAAATACACCTTCTTCTGCTTCGGATCCTTTTTCTTATCCTCTTTACTCTCATCACACTCAAAAAACGTAACGTCCTTATCCTTAATCGAAAGGTCTTGTCTCTTTACCTTATTCAGCAAATCGAACAACGCAATCAACATTTTGGAATTTGCAACATCATCATCGATCTTCCTCCGATTCTTCCTCGGATTCTTCATCTTCATCACCAATTAGACTTGTCTGGAGATCCTCACGCATCCGGTTACAATCCAATATATGACCGTAATCCTCATCCATCTCCAAACTAGAGAATTGCTTCGGTGGCGACATCTTCGATATTAGGGTTTGTAGTATTAGGGTTTTTGTACTATGTAGATGCGCAAGAGGTAAAACGATAGGTTAATTTTAATACATAATAGCAACAATCGACCGTTTTATAAACCGAACCAAATCGGAAATAGCCCATCTCCCTAATTTCCGAACCGAACCAAACCCATAAACTGAAATGCTGACTCCAACTAAAAAGACTTGGGATTCTTAATTTATACGACTCTTCTCATGATATATATAACCATATTTACTTAAATTCTTAAGATCAAGAAAAAATAGCCGTGATAAAATATTTACCTCAACATGTCAACTGCTCACGTCAGTGACTTTTTTTACCAAGCTTGAGAACAACAGCAAAACTTTTTAGGGCTTTTATTAGGTTCAGTTTTCTTGTCTTTCAAGAACTTGGTTCTTGCATGTGTCGAGATCAATGTGTGCACACAATGAATCAAGTAGAGACTGATTGAAGATCAAACTAAATTGTTTTGGTGAAAACGGAGAATTAGAGAACCAATAACAAGTGTCTTAGTGTCCCAACTTTTTTTTTTTGTTCAAAACGAACTAATGATAAAATAGCAGTGAGAGATGCACATAGAACAAGCCTAATCCGAAATAATGAATTTATAGCGTTGTATGGTACCATTTTTGTAGTTGACAACTACGCACTTTTATCAAGTGTCAATGTATATATGATATTGATGGTTTGTAAGACTTTGTGAATCGAAACCACAAACCAGCAGCTCTAAAAGGGTTAATCTCTCCATTAGCTGCAATTAATGTTTTGCTTAATCAGGTTTCACTCAACATTGTTAAAGACTTAAAGCTTGAGGGGGTGAAGCAAACAACTACTCTCACGCATAATGTCACTAGCCATGATCTCTCCCCTGTCACGTCAAATTTTGTTTATTTCTTCGCTAAACGGTTGTGGTTAAATAAAGGCAAGGTACCTTTTTACGCGGTTACAAAGGTGGTGCGTTTGCATATTGTCCTCCGTTTACGCCATGACATGTTGATAAAGTTGACACCTCACGGAATATTGGGCCTTTAAAGCCCATGACTATGCCCATTTACAAAAAAATTGTGCTAGGGGTGGGCATTCAGTTCTATTGTTGGGTTTTGGCTCAGTTATTTGAATTTTCAGTTCTGCTAAAACATGGACCATATGAAAACCAAATGATTTTTGGTTTGGTTCAATTTGGTTAAATGATTAGAACCACTAAAGAATCAAAATTTCAAAATGGTTGAGCTCGGTTAAATACCAAAATACCGAAACCAAATCTGCAAATATATACCAAATGAAAACTAAAAGTAGAAAATGAAACACATGAACAAATTGTTAAACACAAAATGGTTAATAACTTAAAGTCTTAAAAGACGGTAAACAACAAAATATGTTTGGAAACTAAACCAACGAAAAATAAAATATCCATGTAAAGCTAAATAACCGAATACTTAAGGTCTAAATGGTAACCGCAGAATTTTTGCTGAATTTGCAGAATTTGCTGAATAACTATTGATTTCTTGCAGAATTTGCTGAATAATATTAAACTTAAATGGTAACCGCAGAATTTTTGCTGAATTTGCAGAATTTGCTGAATTACTGTTGATTTCTTGCAGAATTTGCTGAATAATATCAAACTTAAATGGTAACAGGAGAATTTTTGCTTTATTTGCTGAAGTTGCAGAATTTTTTTTAAAAAGTAATTAATGTTGAAAAAGTAATTAATTTTAAAAAAGTAATTATTTTTTTTCAAACTTAAATGGTAATAATAATTGACCAATCACCAAAAATTGCAAAATACTAGTACTTATACTATATTAAAAAAGTTAAAAAGTACTTAGTATTCTCAAAACATCTTACATTTTGAAAAAAAATGCAACTTTTTTTTTTTCACAAATTCATTGATTTGTGTCGGTTATGCAACTTTTTTTTTCTTGATTTGTGTCTGTTTCTGTTTTTTATACAAATTCTACAAATTCTATTCTACCAATTGTCCAAACTGCTTTATTACAAATTCTATTCTACTAATTCTTCAACTTTCTATTCTACCAATTCTTCAACTTTCAACTGGTAACAAAATTCTAAAAATTTTAAAAATTCTTTAAATTTTTCTAATTTCATAGTTACCAGTTTGTGCCTAAATGTCCCTGGAGCTTAAATGTTAAAGATCAAAACTAAGACTATAAATAAGGGACGAAATACTAAACTGAAACAAGGAAATCAACATCTTAAACCATGTTTAGCTAAGTAAACTCCCGTCTAATAACCATCCTAAGTCTTTAAATACTTTTAAACGTGGCCAACCGGTAAAGACCAACAAATCCTAAAACACTATTATAAGTGATTCTTTTTATAGCGAAATAAGACTACTTCCTATATAAGCATTCTTAATTAAAAACCATTTCGGCAAAACAGGAACAAGAAAAATAGAAAGTCCAGATCCTTCACCAATCTACTGGAAGCGGCAGTCGGACGACTAAACTTTTTCAACGTCTCATCGATCGGATCTTTTATCCAAACACAAAGAGCGAACCCAAAAATATCCATGACCACACCAAACCGAATTTTTTAGTGTTACAGTTTAAAAAAAAGTTATTAATACTAAAATTTCAATATGTGTATTGCGCTTGTTCTTTCTACTGGAATTTGGGATCAAGAGTATCCCACATGAAGTACCAGCGCGTTACTGGAAATTCGTTAATTGCTTGTGTTCTTACTTTCTGCAAATCAACACAAACAATCGAATAACTCAGAAGACAATTGAGCCAGCTTTCGCGAGTAGAATAACTCAACAAGTGGTATCAGAGCATCCAGGGGATTGCTCGGGATGGCTAGGGTTTAAGGGAAAGAGATCGGTGTCACAGATCTTACCGGAGAGACGATTTCTGGTGATTTGAGCTGTTGGTGATCGCAGCAGAGAGTCAGATCTATAACAGGCGTGTTACAGAAGGAAGAGATGAAGAAGAAGGGTACATATATTGGAGGCCAATTCTGTGCAAGAAGTTTCATCAAACAAAGAATCGAGGTTAAAGAAAGAAAAGATAAGATCACAGAGACAGAATCAGAAACAAGATCGAGGCAAAGAGATTACCTTGATCAACTCATGTGTTTTCTGATAAGCTTTGTGAATCTTTAAGGCTTTCTTTTGTGTTATACTTTGGCTGCTACTAGGGTTTGTTGTCTCTGTTGATACTGCAGTTAAAACAAGAAACAAACAGAGTTAGTCAGAGATGGATCCAACACCAGGCAGATTCGAGATGAAGAAGTTTGATGGAAGTGGAGACTTTGGACTTTGGAAGTTCAAGTTGCTGGGTTAGCTGGAGATCCATGGGTTATTGTCAGTCTTAAGTGAAGACTGGACAACGGTTTCTACACTACCTGTAGCGAAAGAAGGCGAGACTCATGTTGTTGTTAAAGAGACTATTGATCCTAAGAAGGCAGAAAAGGATCTGAGGACAAGGAATCTGATTGCTACATGCTTAAGCGATCGAATCTTGAGGAAAGTCATGAAGGAGACTACAACACTTGGTATGTGGAAGGCACTGGAAAAGGAGTATCAGACTAAGTCTCTACCAAATCGCATTTATTTGAAGCAGAGATTTGCAAGCTTTAAGATGGAAGAGGGAAGGTCTATAGAAGACAATATGGATACCTTCTTGAAGCTGATTGCGGATTTGGCAAGTCTGAAGGTTGAAATCTCTGAGGAAGACCAAGCTATTCAGCTTCTGTCTAGTCTTCCTCCTCTTTTTGAGCCACTGGTCCACACCCTGAAGTACGGAACATGGAAGGAAACAATCACTGTGAGTGAAGTTACGAGTGATACATATGAAAAGGAGTTGGAGCTAAATCATAAAGGAAACCTCCACAGGGGAACCTCTAACGCATACAGTCTGTATGTCGGATCCAGAGGTAGATGAGACAAGAGAGGTAACAACAACTATAGAGGGAGGTCTAACAGCAACGGTAGGTCTAAGTCAAGGCCTAAGTTCAACAAAGCAAATAAGGGTGCATGTTTTATTTGTGGGAAAGAGGGACACTGGAAGAGAGAATGTCTAGATAAGGGAAAGAACAAACTTGAAGATTCGGCTAATGCTGTGGTTGAGGTACCGCAGCCAATGGTGTTGACAGTGACTACTGATGAGTCCTTTGGTGAATGGATTCTGGACTCGGGATGTACATTCCACATGACTCCAGACAAGGATTTATTATTTGACCTGCAAGAGTTTAAAGGAACAAAAGTTAGGATGGCTAACAAGACTATAAGTCAAGTTAAAGGTCTTGGGAAGATCATGATTATAAATCTAGATGGCTCAGTGGTTATTCTGAGTGAGGTCAGCTACATGCCAAACTATGATAAAAGTCTGATATCAGGTTGAATGCTTGACAAGAATGGTGTTATGTATGAAGGAGGAGATGGCGTGCAACACTACTTCAAGGATGGCAAGAAAGTATTCTCAGCCAAATGGGAGAATAGGCTTTACTATCTACAGGCTAAGGTAGTAAATGCATAAGCAAATTCAGTTAAGCCAGATGAGAATGATGCAGACCTATGGCATTCAAGACTAGGGCATATAAGTGCTAAACAGATGGGTATTCTTATCAAGGATGGTTATCTGAATCAGGTGAAAGTTGAGAGGCTCAGCTTTTGCGACTGTTGTGTACTTGGCAAATCCTACAGGCAAAGCTTTCCTAGTGCCAAACACACAACTAAGGGGATCCTGGAGTATGTTCACTCGGATCTATGGGGTTCACCGGCTAATACAGAGAGCCTTGGTGGCTGCAGATATTTCATCAGTTTTATTGAAAATAAAAGATGAGGCTTTTGTTAAATTCAGAGAATGGAAGGTAGCAGTTGAAAATCAAAACAGGCAAAAGGATTAAGTGTCTCAGGACAGACAATGGATTGGAGTTTTGCAATCAGCTATTTGATAATCTGTGTAACGACTCAGGGATTAAAAGACACATGACTTGTACTTCTACTCCACAACAGAATGGAGTGGCTGAAAGGATGAACATAACCATTATGGATAAGGTCAGAAGCATGCTTGCAAAAACTAGTTTGGGTACGGAGTTTTGTGCTGAAGCTACTTCGACTGCTGTTTACTTGATAAACAGATCGCCTAACTCAACGATTGAGTTTAAGCTACCAGAGGAACTATGGACGGGATCAAAGCCGGATTTGTCTAACCTAAGGAGGTATGGTTGTTCTGCGTTTATGTACATGGTTCAGGACAAGACAAGTCCAAGGGCATTAAAGGGTATCTTCATGGGATATCCGTTTGGAACAAAGGGTTACAAAGTCTGATTAAGTGTAGAGGGAAAGTGTACTACAAGTAGGAACATGGTGTTTAATGAGAAGGAGCTCTATATGCACACCGTTTCTAGTTCGGACGTTGCTGACTTAGAGGTTGCAAACTCTGAGAAGGTTTCTAAGGACAAAAAGAAGAAGAAAGACACTTTTGGCGATCGACTAATCAGAGGTCCAGGTTCTTCAATGTCTGATACAGAGGGGTATTCAGATCAAGGTGGAGCCATGAGTAGTTTAGAAAGTGTTCAGGGTTCATAAAGGTCAGAGAGTTCTGAGGTGTCAGAGAATTCAGGGAATTCGAAAAGTTCAGATGGAGTAGGGGATGATTCATATGGATCTGAGTATACAATGAGTAGGGATGACTCAGAAGATGAGTTAGATCTAAGCTCAGAAAACTACATTCTTACTAGAGACATAGTAAGAAGAAAGAAGGCAAAGAAACCTGCCAGATATGAAGATGGGGATTTTGTAGCTTATGCTTTGTCAGCTGTTGAGGACATTGAGGATGAGGAACCCAAGAGTTACATAGAAGCGATGAGCTGTATAATGAAGAAGTATTGGGATAATGCTTCAAAGGATGAGATGGATTCACTGTTAAAGAGTGGAACATGGGTTCTAATTGAAAGACCTAAGGGTCAAAAGACTGTTGGATGCTAATGGATATTCAAGCTAAAGCTAGGAATACCAGGGGTTGAGGATCAAAGGCATAAAGTCAGATTGATGGCTAAGGGATTCTCACAGAAGGAAGGTATAAACTACAATGAGATATTCTCACCAGTAGTAAAGCACACATCCATTCGGATTATGCTTTATATTATGGTTAATCTAGACTATGAGCTGGAACAGATGGATGTTAAGACAGCTTTTCTGCATGGAAATCTAGAGGAAATGATTTTAAGGGATCAACCAGAAGGATTCATTAAGAAAGGTGATGAGAATAAGGTTTGTCTGTTGAAGAAGAGTCTATATGGGTTGAAACAGTCTCCAAGATAGTGGAATCTACGGTTTGACAGCTTCATGATGAAGCAGAAGTTCATCAAGAACATAAGGACTCATGTGTATACATGAGAGATGCATAGACTGATAAAGCTATCTATCTACTTCTGTATGTAGATGATATGCTAACTGCATCAGGGAACAAGTCTGTGACTAAGGGTTTTAGAGGAAGTCAACATAGAGGGTTTCAGTGATTGGGACTATGCTACAAATTTGGACAAGAGGAGATCGGTTCACACAAACTGGAGTTCGGCAGACTTTCTAACTAAGGTATTACCTGAGCCTAAGTTTCATCTCTGCTGCGATCTCCTAAACATTGCCTGGAGGCGTTTAGCTCCAAGTAACTCACTGTCACAAGGGTACCTCGTGAAAGGAACAAGTAGTGAGGAAAACTCATATAAGGCTTAAGCGAGTGTGACAGATGCGACGAAGAGTTATGGAGTTACCTGTGAGGCGGGGGACTAGAACATGGCTGTTCAGTTCCAGGTGGAGTAGCTGTGGGAATGGAAGACGAAACTGGGTTAGTTTCGCAGAGATCTGTAAAGGGTTTTCTGATCAAAAAGGTTGCAGAAGGACATCGAAGTTACATGACTCAATAGAAAGAATCAGAGGCTGATTCAAAGGTAGAGGCTTCAGGGTTTGGTTACAGATACGTCTGATGAGTCATCTCAGAGGGTTTTGGTTCAGATGGGAATTGAAGGGTCAGCTCATGTTATCAGAATAGAGACGACAGAGGCATCAGAAAGGTTGCAAGTACTAGAAACAGGAAGAAGCAGAAGAGTGATCAGAACTTCGAAAGTTACTCAGATCTCAGATGATCCTTTCACTGAATCGTCAAAGGCAAGAGACGAGGAGGCTGAGAGATGTTCCTAAGGAATCTGAAAGGATAACTGCGGTTCAAGGACTGAGGTGAACCGTCGGAGCTACGGCTGGACCAGAGGAGTTCCACCGTGCTTCGCCACTAGAAAGAGAGAGCAAGCAAGAGCAGCTGGGGTTTCACATTTCGAGTCGAATGGTTGTATGATTCCAAATGTTGAGTTTGTGGATCCTGTTGGAAACAGACTTAGGCTTCAGGATGCCAAGGCCCATTCGACAGCAAGAACTAGAGAGACATGCTTGGGCCAGCGAATTGGTAGTGGCTCAAGAGGAGGTTGTTGTATCTCCAAGGACAAAGAGAAAAAAGAAATAAGAAGAAAAAGGAAACAAGGGATCTATATAAGGAGGAAGACTTCTTTGAGATCATTATCACATATCACGTAATTACAAGTTTCTTCTTACACTTAGGGTTTACTTCTTTAACCTAAGTTTTCTCTCTTTATCTCTCTAAGAAATCTCTTATAAGAAACCCTAGACTAAAACCGCCAAGGATAAGGCGTGTGTATTGCTCTTGTTCTTTCTAGTGGAGTTTGGGATCAAGAGTATCCCACAAGAAGTACCAGCGCGTTACTGGGAACTCGTTAGTTGCTTGTGTTCTTACTTTCGGCAAATCAACATAAACAATCGAATAACTCAGAAGACAATTGAGCCAGCTTCCGCGAGTAGAATAACTCAACACAAACAGTTGAACTAAAACACATTTACGTGAATGTGTCAAACTTGTTCGTGGTAATTGATATGATCATGGAAAGCAGCGAGGACTTAGAACCTAAGAAGGAGCTCAAAGCAAAACTTGTAGCAGAGGATGAACCTGGAGCTAAGGAGCAGGAAGCTAAGGATTTTCTACAAGTTCCTAGTGGTCCGATGACAAGGTCTATGACAAGAAAACTTAATCAAGCCATTGGTATTCTTCTACGCCAGATTGAGGGCAGTCTTAAACTGGATGCTTGTCCAACTACACTGGTTGCAATTCAAGCCGTTTAAGCATCAGCAATGGAGGTGTGTGACTTACACTCTTTTTCCCTCATCTTGGTTTTGTCCCAATGGGTTTTCCAAGAGAGGTTTTTAACGAGGTAAGCCCACACACTTTCTGACATTCCCCATTGCTGAACCAAGGCCCAAAGAGGAGGAGGAGAAACTTGCCAAATCTGTTTCTTCCATTTCTGATTTCTTGCTTTTCAATTTCGTTTTTATTTGTTTATGTTTCCATATCAGACACTAGGGCAACCTTTTCTCTCTTTAAAAACACTTGTAGCCGCTGGAATTGAAGAGGGAACTTTTTATCAAAGGAATTTTCGTTTTCATCTCTTCTTGTTGGTGTGTAATATCCAGCAGTGTTGGTGTGTAATATCCAACACAAAAATCGAATTCCTTGGTGTGTAATATCCACGAATTCGTGAGGAATATCAGAAGACTTTCACATCTTCTGTGAGACCACTCAATCCACGTAACTTTGAGCCTTGAGACTTCGTTGTTTTCTGGTTGCAAAGCCTATCCACTACTCAACCCTGCTTGTCGATCTTGGAGGATCTTATCAGTAATAATTGACACCAATATAATATTTGCATATTCATACTACTATACGTTCTCCGGATGTTTACAAACTGTATTTTTTTGTTGTTTTTTGTTGTTTTTTTGTCACGCCTTTATGGTTTGGTTTTTAGTTCTGGCTTTGGAAATAGACAATTTGAAGCCTAACTCATTTCTTCAAATCAGGCCTAATACCTAATTCAATCAACCAAACTCACATTAGGCTCATTCCCAAAACGAAAAGCCCCAAGATAGTGGCTGAGTATAAACCTATTACATTGTGCAATGTCTACTACAAACTGATCTCCAAAATACTCACCAGAAGACTACAGCCTGTCCTACAGAAGCTTGTCTCCGAGAACCAATCAGCTTTTGTTTCTGGAAGGGCCATATCAGACAATGTATTGATCACCCATGAAGTCCTTCACTATCTCAAAACATCTACAGCAAAGAAAAGGTGTTCCATGGCTATTAAAACAGACATGAAAAAGGCATATGATAGACTGGAATGGGGATTTATCAAAGCTGTTCTAGAGAGGTTTGGTTTCCATAAGATCTGGGTAAATTGGATAATGCAGTGCATTAGTACAGTCTGCTACACCTTCCTACTAAACAGAACAACTAAAGGGGCAGTCAAACCCTCTAGAGGAATCCGACAGGGAGACCCCCTCTCACCATACATCTTTATTCTCTGCTCTGAAGTACTATCAGGACTATGTAAGGAAGCTCAGGAGAAAGGGAGTTTACCAGGAATACGAGTGGCAAAACAGAGCCCCATAATCAACCACCTTTTGTTTGCGGATGACACCATGTTTTTCTGCAAAACAAAAAAAAGGAGTGTCAAAGCTTTAACAAAGATCCTGAAACAGTATGAGGAAGCCTCAGGCCAGAAAATAAACTGCCAAAAGTCTGCAATTACTTTCTCATCAAATGCTCCACAAGAGAAAGGATCTACAAATACCTAAAGAGGGAGGCTTGGGGAAATATTTGGGATTACTAGAGCACTTTAGAAGAAGAAAGAAAGACCTATTCAGCATGATAGTTGACCGAATCAAGCAAAGAGCCATCAGTTGGTCTACAAAATTCCTATCTACTGCTGGAAGGATGACTATGCTTAAGTCGGTCTTGGCAGCCATGCCAACCTACACTATGTCCGACTTTAAACTCTCTATGCAAGAAGATTCAATCAGCATTAACAAGGTTTTGGTGGGATGGAAACAATGCAACTAGGAAAATGTGCTGGATTGCGTGGGATAGACTTACCATGAGAAAAAGAGAAGGTGGCTTGGGCATCAGAGACATACAATGCTTCAATGACGCCCTCCTAGCTAAGCTGAGCTGGAGAATACATACCAACCCGGATTGGCTCCTTGCCAAAACATTACTTGGCAAATACTACCTAGCCACTCTTTTTTTGGAAAGCAAACCGCCAAAGTCAGCCTCACATGGTTAGAAAGGAGTATTGATAGGAAATGAGCTCCTTAAAGTGAAGCTGAGAATGGCTATTGTAAATGGAGAAAAGACAAGAGTCTGGAAAGACCCTTGGCTCTCTCTTACCTCCCCAGTCCAGCTCTATGGTCCACCTAATAGAGGAACATACAATATGTTAGTCTCTGATCTACTCTTGCCAAACACAGGTCAATGGAACATACAGAAAATAAACGAAATGCTTCCTAACCTGGAAAAGATCATCACTGCTCTCAAACCTAGCACCGAAGGAGCAAAAGACAAACTAGTGTGGCTTGGAGATGTATCGGGAGTTTACACATCCAAATCTTGCTACCATGTGGCAAGAGAAGCAACCGCAGACAGACAGAACCAAGCTGCACTACATAATTTTAACTGGATATCAGATATATGGAGCGTAACAACCCCAAAAAAAATCAAGATTTTTCTTTAGAAAGCAATAAAAGGGGCCTTACCAGTAGGATCACAGCTTGCCACGAGAGGAAACATAGCACAATCCAACTGCATACGATGCGGGCAACTAGAAACAATTGATCACCTCCTACTACACTGTCCGTTTGCGAGGAAAGAAGTATGGAGCCTAGTGTAACACCCGTGTTCCGCGGTTTGGCCGCCGCGGACTAGTGATCGAGTCGCGACGGGCAGTTTTGGCCGAGAGAGTGGAAATTGTGAAGTAATCTGAGCTGGGCGGATTTTTCGGACCGTGGTCGGTTTCCGACAGGACGGTTACCGCGGTCTATTTTGGACAAGGCAGTTACGGTAGACTGCGGATCAAGCTGGAAACATTGTAAGGCCATTTGGTGGGAATGGTTACCAAGCCAGACACGCTGTTCTAATGAAAACACGCGGGAACGGTTATTCTAAGCCTTAGACGCGGTTTTTGCGCGGGAACGGTTATCTGACGGTTTTGGGGCAGTTTATCAAGGCAAAACTTCCCCATTGCCTCAGTTGCACGCGGAGAAAGAAAGAAAAGGACTTAGAAAGATTTTGAGAGAGATTTACAGAGAAAAGAGAGAAAAGGCTCGAGCGAGGGTGACTACGATCGTGTTTGTGTGACGGTGAACGTGTCTGGGCGTATCGGCGATCGTGTCTACGTGATGCATCATCGAGACAAGAGGTGTCAGAACTAAGACGGGACAAGCAATCATCGAACTTAAGTGACTAAGGTGAGTGCGTGACTGTGGGCCTAAGTCTAGGTCGTTTTTGTGCATAGATTCATCGAGTCTTGTTCGTTGGGGTGATTCCCGACTGTCTGTTTATTTGTTCTGGCTTGATCGTGAGGGTTGATTCCTTTCACCAAGAGTTTAGATCAGGCAACACGCTTAGGGGCAGCGATGCTCGCTAAGGCTTGTCTGGTTGCGGGAAAACCGCTCGAGTGACTTGGAATAATCGGGCCGACAAGTGACTGATGATATTGACTGTTTGATTGCGATATCTATTATGTGGCTAAGTGGGACGGGACGACCGCTCTCACTAAGCAATTCTGTTGCTTATGCCTCCTTGTGGATGCAGGTAATGAGATTGCCCGTGATGGGAATCCGAAAGTGTGATCCGTGGTGACTAAGGTTGGAAAGAGAAGGATGGTGAATTGAATCGGGTAGCTGGGTCTTTACAATGTAATAGCTTATGTAGCAAACTGATCATTGTATCGAAACCTTGCGATTTAATCTAAGTTTGAACGTTTTATGCTATTATGTCTCGTCTAGATCGAAAATATGATGAGAATGACTAAGTAAAAGAAAAGAATAGAAAAATTAAAGAGGTTAAGTTGAAATGGCCAAGTTTGGTCGGAACAAACCGATCCGAAACCTCACCGCGGTAAGGAAATCTGGGTCGGGGCGTTTGAATTTGGTATTAGAGCGTAGTCGATTCTAGGGCAGTCTTTAGCATAAACGGGTAGTGGGTTAAATCCATTCTAGGGCAAGTCTGTGTTTCTTTGTGAAACAAGTTCTGTGGGAAATGTTGAGTTAGTACTGATGGGCTAACTTAGCTTGATCCGGTCATTGTAGATGACTAGGACTAATCGTAGCGCGAGAAGGAATGCGAGGGAGACTGTTGTGGATTCTGGTGCTGGTGCAGCTAGGAATGTTGCTGCCGGCCACGAGGAAGCACAGAATATGAATAATGCTGCGAATGTGAACGCGGCAGCTACTGGTGCTGCGGCTGGGGCTGCTGGTGATCCTGTTGGATTAGAAGCAGTGTTGGGCATGTTGGCGCAGGTCTTGATAAGACTGCCGGCTGCCGCACCTGCTCAAGTAGTACCGCCTGTTGTGAACGTAGAGCGTGTGGTGGAGGATGCGGACATGGAACATGGTCCGAGGATTCCATCTTATCTGAAGGTGATAGACCACATGTAGAAGCTTGGAACTAAGTTCTTTGTTGGAGGATCGAAGCCTATTGAGGCGGATCAGTGGATAAGCAGGCTGGAACAGAACTTTGACTCAATCCGTTGTCCAGATGCTTACAAGAAGGACATTGCGGTCCACTACCTGGAAGGGGACGCGCATATGTAGTGGCAAGGTGTTGCGGGAAATTTTGGGACGCGGAATGCAACTTGGGGAATGTTCTGCGATCGGTTCAAGACCAAGTTCTTTCCACATGAAGCCTTCGACAAGCTTGAGGGTGCCTTCCTAGACTTGCGTCAAGGAACTATGACTGTTCGGGAGTATGAGGCCGAGTTTAACAGCCTCAAGTGGTATGCTGGGCGTGAGCTGGATAAGGAAAGAGTCCAAATCCGCAGGTTCATACGTGGGTTGCGTGTTGAGCTTTGCAATCGCTGTCAGATTCGTAGCTACGCTACTGTCACGGAACTGGTGGAGAAGGCAGCTCAATAGGAAGCTGGGATGGTTGAGGAAACTATGTTGCTGGGTAATAGACTGCAAGTACAGTCCGGTAATGTTACTGGGAAAAACAAGAAATGGGTCAAGAACGCCCCTTCGGGCAAGTCATCTACGAGTTGAAGTGTGTGTTCGACTTGCGGCAAGATGCATGTGGGAGCATGCCGATCTGGTTCTGGTGCTTGTCACCGTTGCGGTAGCCTGAATCATAAAGTCTGTGATTGCCCTGAGGAAGATCAGCGGGCCATGAACTGGGCAAGGATGCCGGGGAACGGTTGTGCTACAACTGCGGTGAAGCAGGGCACTACAAGAATCAGTGTCCGAAGCTAAAGCAACAAGCAGAAAAGCGGGCAAGTGATGGTCCGAGTCAGCCTGCGAAGAGACAAGCCATAATGCCTCGAGTGTACACCATCGGGGACGAGACCATGGACCCATGTACATCTAGTCCGATTACTGGTAAGCCTTAAAACTTACCTTGTCAATTTTGTCTCGGTTAAAAAATTGCTTGCTGTGAATTAGCGTAGGATTCTTAGCATTCAGGATGAATGTTGTAGGGACCGTTATCATGGGTGGTGTGGCGACCCATGTTCTGTTTGATTCCGGTGCTTCGCATTGTTTTGTGAAACTAGAAATGATTGGGAACGGTGAGTTCCTAAGAGAACCCGGGGATAACTTCGGGATAGTTCAAGCAGCTGGGGGCCAAGTCATGTTTACTCTTGGAATGGTCCGAAACATCTCTGTAATGATCGGTGAGGTGAACATGCCAGCTGACTTGAGGATTTGTCAAGTGAAGTCCTATGATGTGATAATGGGCATGGACTGGCTCGCTAAGTATAAGGCACATCTAGACTGTCACCGGGGACGAGTCAGATTCGAGACTAAAAAAGGGAAGCTGGAATTCAAAGGAGTTAGACCAACGCATGGTAGCTTGATTGTCTCGGCAATTTAAGCGGAATGAATGTTAGAGAAGGGTTGTGAGGCGTATTTGGCCGCGATCAGTACTGTGGAAGTTGGGCCAGACGTAGACCTTAGAGATATCTCTGTGGTAAAGGACTTTGAGGATGTGTTCCAAGCATTGTCTGGTTTACCACCAGCTTATTCTGATCCGTTCACGATCGAACTTGAGCCTGGAACGGCTCTGATATCTAAGGCTCCGGCAGAGATGGCCGAACTGAAGAAACAGTTAAGTGACTTGATGGAAAAGGGTTTTGTGAGACCAAGCAGTTCACCGTGGGGCGCACCGGTGCTGTTTGTTAAGAAGAAAGACGGTAGTTTCAGATTGTGCATCGACTACCGTGGGCTGAATAGAGTGACGGTAAAGAACAAGTACCCTCTTCCGAGGATAGACGAGTTGTTGGACCAACTCCGAGGTGCTACTTGGTTCTCTAAGATAGACTTGGCGTCGGGTTATCATCAGATCCCAATTGATGAGCCGAATGTTCAAAAAACTGCTTTCCGGACAAGGTACGGGCACTACGAATTCGTGGTTATGCCCTTTGGATTAACGAATGTGCCAGCGGCATTCATGAAGTTGATGAACAACGTGTTCAGAGATTGTTTGGATGAATTCGTGATCATCTTCATTGATGACATCCTGGTTTACTCGAAAAATCCGGAAAAACATGAAGCTCATTTGCTGACAGTAATGAAACGGCTAAGGGAACACAAGTTATTCGCCAAGCTTAGCAAGTGTAGCTTATGGCAAAAGGAAATTGGGTTTCTAGGCCATGTGGTCTCGGACAAGGGAGTGTCCGCGGATCCATAAAAGATTAAGGCAATCACAGATTGGCCACGACCTAGGAATGCGTCGGAGATAAGAAGTTTTCTGGGTTTGGCTGGTTACTACCGAAGGTTTGTAAGGTGTTTCGCAGGCTTGGCCAAACCTATGACACGGTTAACGGGAAAGGATGTTCAATTCGTTTGGTCAGCGGATTGCGAGACCAGTTTCTCTAAGCTAAAGGAAATTCTTACGAGTACTCCGGTGTTGGCATTGCCAAAGACCGACGTACCTTTCGTGGTCTACACTGATGCATCACGTGTGGGACTTGGGTGTGTCTTGATGCAAGAGGGCAAGGTGATCGCATATGCTTCGCGGCAGCTAAGGAAGCATGAAGGAAACTATCCGACTCATGACCTGGAAATGGGTGCGGTAGTTTTCGCGCTTAAGATTTGGAGATCTTACCTTTACGGTGCAAATGTCCAAGTCTTCACGGATCATAAGAATTTGAAGTATATCTTCACTCAGCCGGAACTGAATTTGAGACAAAGAAGATGGATGGAAACAGTGGCCGATTTTGATTTGGATATAGCTTACCATCCGGGTAAGGCTAACACGGTGGCTGATGCCTTAAGCCGTAAAAGGGTTGCGGTGGATTCTGAGAAAGACATGGAAGGGCTGGTTCACATGGTTGGGACCTTGCGGTTAAATGCTTTGAGTGACGGAGTAGAACCGTTGGGACTCGGAGCTGCGGATCAGGCTGACTTGCTGACAAGGGTTCGGTTGGCTCAAGAGATGGATGAGGACCTAAAGAAAGCCGCGGGGAATGATCAGACCGAGCATATGACTTTAAAGAATGGAACGATCGTGGTGAATGGGCGAGTGTGCGTTCCAAATGACAAGGAACTTCGGGAAGAAATTCTCAGGGAAGCACATCAGTCCAAGCTCTCAATTCACCCTGTATCCACTAAGATGTATCGAGATTTGAAGCGGTACTATCATTGGATCGGGTTGAAGCGAGACGTAGCTAAGTGGGTAGCTGCGTGTCCAATATGTCAGATGGTTAAGGCGGAACATCAGGTTCCGAGTGGGCTATTGCAAAGTCTACCGATTCCCGAATGGAAATGGGACATGATCACGATGGATTTCGTGACGGGGTTGCCGTGCGTGGATGGGAAAGATGCGGTCTGGGTGATCGTGGATAGGTTGACTAAGTCTGCACACTTTCTACCGATCAATAAAATGGACAAGGCGGCAGCGTTGGCTAAGCTTTACGTTAAGGAAATCGTGAAGTTACATGGAGTGCCGGTGAATATAGTGTCCGACCGGGACTCGAGATTTAACTCCACCTTCTAGCAAACGATGCAGAAATCGATGGGGACAAAGGTCCATATGAGTACTGCCTACCATAGTCGGAGAGAACAATCCGAACACTTGAGGACTTGTTACGAGCTTGTGTTCTGGATTGGGGTGGGGCATGGCAGCAGTATCTACACTTGGCGGAATTCTCATACAACAATAGCTATCACGCTAGTATTGGAATATCGCCTTATGAGGCATTTTATGGACGGCCGTGTAAGACTCCGTTGTGTTGGACCCAAGTGGGGGAGCGAAGCATCTTTGGCCGAGACTTTGTGGAGGAAACCACGGAAAGGATAAGGTTCCTTAAGATTAAGATGAAAGAAGCTCAGGACAGACAGAAAAGTTATGCGGATAAACGTCGCAAGGTTCTGGAATTCGAAGTTGGCGACATGGTTTATCTCAAGACAGTCACGTATAAGGGTAAAGAACGGGCAACAAAGAATGCTAAGTTGAGCCCAAAGTACATGGGACCGTTTAGGAATGTGGAACGATTCGGTCCAGTGGCTTACAAGTTGGATTTGCCACCGAGCATGAAAGCCTTACACAAGGTGTATCACGTTTCCATGCTAAGGAAATGCATAAGGGACGGTGAAAATGTGATGACTGAACCTCCTTCGGATCTGTGTCCGAACTTAACTATCGAAGGAAGACCAGTCCGGGTCTTGGATAGGAAAGTGAAGCCGGAGGGAAGAAAGAAAGTGAAAATGATCCAAGTCGAGTGGGATTGCAACGGGGATGAAGAAATAACTTGAGAACCAGAACAGAGAATGAGAGCCGAGTTTCCTAAGTGGTTTGATAAGCTAAAGGAAGACGCGGGTAAAGGAAAGGAGATTCGAGGACGAATCTCAAGCTAGTGGCCGCCGCGGACTAGTGATCGAGTCGCAATGGGTAGTTTTGGCCGAGAGAGTGGAAATTGTGAAGTAATTTGAGCTGGGCGTATTTTTCGGACCGTGGTCGGTTTTCGAGAGGACGGTTACCGCGGTCTGTTTCGGACAAGGCAGTTACGGTAGACTGCGGATCGAGCTGGAAACATTCTAAGGCCATTTGGCGGGAACGGTTACCGAGCCAGACACGCTGTTCTAATGAAAACACGCGGGAACGGTTATTCTGGGCCTTAGACGCGATTTTTGCGTGGGAACGGTTATCTGACGGTTTTGGGGTAGTTTATCAAGGCAAAACTTCCCCATTGCCTCAGTTGCACGCGGAGAAAGAAAGAAAAGGACTTAGAAAGATTTTGAGAGAGATTTACAGAGAAAAGAGAGAAAAGGCTCGAGCGAGGGTGACTGCGATCGTGTTTGTGTGACGGCGAACGTGTCTGGGCGTATCGGCGATCGTGTCTACGTGACGGATCATCGAGACAAGAGGTGTCAGAACTAAGACGGGACAAGCAATCATCGAACTTAAGTGACTAAGGTGAGTGCGTGACCGTGGGCCTAAGTCTAGGTCGTTTTTGTGCATAGATTCATTGAGTCTTGTTCGTTGGGGTGATTCCCGACTGTCTGTTTATCTGTTCTGGCTTGATCGTGACGGTTGATTCCTTTCACCAAGAGTTTAGATCAGGCAACACGCTTAGGGGCAGCAATGCTCGCTAAGGCTTGTCTGGTTGCGGGAAAACTGCTCGGGTGACTTGGAATAATCGGGCCGACAAGTGACTGATGATATTGACTGTTTGATTGCGATATCTATTATGTGGCTAAGTGGGACGGGACGACCGCTCTCACTAAGCAATTCTGTTGCTTATGCCTCCTTGTGGATGCAGGTAATGAGATTGCCCGTGATGGGAATCCGAAAGTGTGATCCGTGGTGACTAAGGCTGGAAAGGGAAGGATGGTGGATTGAATCGGGTAGCTGGGTCTTTACAATGTAATAGCTTATGTAGCAAACTGATCATTGTATCGAAACCTTGCGATTTAATCTAAGTTTGAACGTTTTATGCTATTATGTCTCGTCTAGATCGAAAATATGATGAGAATGACTAAGTAAAAGAAAAGAATGGAAAAATTCAAGAGGTTAAGTTGAAATGGCCAAGTTTGGTCGGAACAAACCGATCCGGAACCTCACCGCAGTAAGGAAATCTGGGTCGGGGCGTTTCACCTAGCCCCATTCAAAGAGCCTTTGTCCTCTGAAAACATCCCAACATTCCAAGAGGGACTCTTACAATCACGCCAACGGATATGCCTTCCCCCAACAGGCCTCAGTGATGGACTGTTATTCCCATGGGTGGCTTGGTCCCTATGGCTAGCCAGGAACCAAAAATATTTCACAACCGAGCTTTCTCCGCGATGGAAACGATGACCAAAGCAATACACGACGCCATGGAATGGCTCGCGGCACAAGATAGAACCGCCGTGGGGAAGATAGGCACCGAAACTCCTACCAGTGAAACCGGACTCCGATGCTACTCTGATGCGTCGTGGAAAGCAGATCTGCAAATCGCGGGACTCAGATGGATCTTCAAAAATGACCAAAATCAGAAGATTGTGAGCGGATCAAAGGCAGAGGAGAGGATCGGATCACTCCTTATGGCAGAGGCTATGGCGATGAAGGAAGCTCTGCTACAAGCACCAACACGGGGGCGATCCAACTTCACGATATTCTCCGATTCACAGCAACTCATAACCTTAATCAAATCAGACAGCTTTCACCTTGAAATTTACAGAATCATTCAAGATATCACTGAGATCGGGAAGAGATTAGATGTAAAATCTGGCTTCGTTTCTAGATCGAAAAATGAGGAAGCCGATAAGTTGGCAAAATCGAGTTTACATGATGTAACAAAGAGATCCGGTTTGGAATCGGTTTAAGCAATATAATCAGAATTTCGAACCAAAAAAAAAAAGAAGTCTAACTCATTTTTCAAAACTTATCTTGTTTTATAGTACTTATTGCTTTGACTCGATATGAAATTAATTGAATTAAGCCTACCTAATAAACCTGTTTTTTTACGTTTTCAAATTGGATATATACTAGTTTTATTGTCTTCATTTAGATATTTGTTTTTAATTAGTCATCAGTCAAAAAGAACTATTTGAATCTTGACTTTTATCGATTAACTTATAATAATAACTGAAAAATGGCGATAATTGGATTTTTTGTGTCATCTGATTATGTATCTAATGAAAATAGATTGATACCAGATCTGAATAATTAGGCATGATTTCTGGAAATTATATGTTGTTTTCGTTCATCAGTCATCACGGCACCAAAAAGTCTATATTCCACTATCATTACGCTGAGGTCACATTTTTTGCTGATAGTTATCGTAATCCTTTTACAAAACACTAATAATTCAACACCAAACCATTATCTGTTTAAAGTAGTAGAGAAACATTAAAATTATACTAATAGATAGTTTTTTTAAAGAATTAGAGGATGATCTGCGTTTTTATCATTTGGTTAATTCATTTAAGATGATGTAATCATCGACTAATCGACTCACCAAATACTATATAGTTGCATGCTAATTACTATATATATACTCATTAGTTTTTTTTTTTCCTTTTTGAAACATACTATATGTGGAAACCCTTTTGATCCAATAATTTTGATCAATGGTTCACTAATACTTTTACACCAAAAAATCTAAGGTTCGAATCTCATGAGATGCGATTTATTAATATTGATGTCCATTAACAGAAACAATCTTACATGAGATTTTCAGCGTGAAGTAAGATATAATCGTTTGGCGTGGATCAATACGATATCCATTGTATAATTTCGATGTAACATTTTTTATAATTTATAATATAATATTAATAAATTCAGATGATTTTTAAAAAAAATACTATATACTCATTAGTTGTAAACTTGTAAACCATGCAACTATCCTACATAGATACGATACGATACGATACTTACATCACTGAATAATAATAAAAAAATGTACATGTTTGTAAGATATTTATGCCACCACGATTACTATCAAAAATATTTTACTCTCCGTTTATGTTATTAGTAATTACATATATACAGATTCTTTACCTAGTAATTATAAACTAAAAATATTTTTTCATAGCACCAAAAAAATTATGCATCTAATAAAAAATAAATCAAATATAAACAAAACCAAAACCATATCAAACTTTTGATTTTATTTGATATGTTTTAGAATAGAAAACTTCTGATGCTATTTTTAAAAACAAAATTTCAAAATGTAGTATTTTAGAACAAATTTCTAATAAGAATGATAAATTTATTTAGAAAAAAGATTTGTTTGAAAATTTACCAATATTTAACATACTCTTTGTCTTCAGAAATCTCGCACAATATTTAATGGAAATAAATAACATGATATTTTTTACCTCAAAATGAACAAAATATTGGTCACGTTTCATTAATTCTCAAGACGATTAAAAAAAATGAACAAAATATTAATAAATGAATTAATTGAGAAAAGAAACAATTAAAATCAGAAAATAGTAAAGTACTTTTAGATTCTAAAAGTTGTTGACACTGCTTTATGATACAGAGCAATTACTCCTTGACAAGCCTATAAAATCTATAAATTTGCAAATTTTATCGTACAGTAGTATACTTGGCCCTATCGAAGATAATTAGTGTAAGAAAAACCATTTGAATCAGCATGATGAATAATATGTTTTTATACCTTGTATTTTGGGTTGTCTAATGAAACTTTTTGTAAAAAAAAAACACTGCAGTTTTTCAAAACCACCTTTATTCAAGTTGTAGACTCTCGTAGTATTCTCAAAGTTCACTATAAATCTAGAGATGATAATTTAGGTGATCATTTTGTGAAATTTGACGGTTCAACGTACAATTTTAGTTTTCATGATAATATCAGTATATTTCCATATACGAGATATGATTGTAAGGGGTGGAAGGGGGCTCATATGGAGTATCACCAATCCTTTCGAGTATATACTGGAATTGTTATTTTTAGATGTGGTGCGCTATTCACATAGAATGCTACAGATGATACAATTTATTTTTCAAAAGATGGTAAGCGAGAGAAATTTAAATACAAATGGATTAAATAATAAAATGCTCATGAAGCTAAATTGTTATTTTTTTTTTTTTTATATATAAGCTATGTTGTGATGTTAATTTTATTGTTAGAATTAATATGCATCAAAGTGTTTTTATGTTGTGTTTCATTTAGGATTTATTAAATCATTTATATATATATATTAATAATTTTTTGAGAAAACACTTTCAACATTGCTCCTTTATGAATAAACAAAATATAACGTCCCGACCGCCACCATCCTTAGACCTCACATCCATCCATGGGCTTGGAAGGTTCGAAAGACTTGTTTATTGACTGTGCAAATCATCACGTGATAATTTTCTACGTTTTGTTTTGTTAGTGTTTAGCTTGACTATGATTTTGGTTTGTTCATTTTTATGTTTATTCGGGTATTCAGTTAGTTCGGATTGTAAGAATTACGCTGAATTGACCCGAACTAAATAACGGTTCGGTTATTTCGAGTATTTAATGTTTTTGCCGAACCCTAACCGAACCGTTATTTAGTTCGGGTCATTTCGGCTTAATTCTTACAATCCTAACTAACCGAATACGGTGTTTAGCAAGACCATATGTCCATGTATATAAGGAAACATTAGCGTACATAATGAGAATAATTACATTTATTACTAACTTTCTTTTAGCTCAAATCTCATTTTTCTTCGTGAAACTTGCTACGGTATCAGAGTAATACAATCCTTTATAAATGCTTTTTGCTTTGATCTATTTCTCATTCATATATATATTTTTATATAAAATTTTTATTTGCAATTTCTTTTTATATCTATATAAGCAATGAGTTTACCCTTTTATTATTAGTTATTAGTTGTGTCGGAAAATAAACTCTTTTTTTTTTTAACGTCTGTGAAATTCATTCATGAAAATAAAGGTGATATGAAGAGTTCAGCTCTGTCTCAAAACAGAGATCAAAGAACAAGAACATGGGAGACTTAAACGCAAAACAAAACGCATCATAAGCCTAAAGATAAGGTCTAACATATGTTACCCTTGAGACTCCCGTAATACACGATCATGGAGCCATGTCGGGCCTCCGATCGCTAGATAAGATTGGAACTTTCCGTCACGCAACACACTTTTGGCAATATCCTAAACTATCCCATTTTCCCGTAGCGTTTCCCATTCAAACACGCAGTTTTGAAATAACGTTTGAAACTTAAAGATCGTATCCAAGAAATATCTATATCTCGGCCATTCCCATGGTTTCGCCAAAGCTTTGCCCACTGCTTGTCAATCAAAACCAATGATGACATCTTGAAACCGGAAGTCATGAATACTCAGCATAGTCCATGCTATACATCGTAACTCTGCCGTAATTCGGTTATGAGAAGGAGTAAAGCCATCTCTTGCATGCTATAACACCTGCCCACGATGATCCCTCATTAGTCAAGCTCCTCCCCTGTGTAAGCTAGCGTTTCTCCAGTTTACATTCACATTACATTTCACCGTACCTTGAGGTGGAGGTTGCCATCGATCAGTCGACAAGAAATTTGAGGTATTCTGATTAGTATTAACATCTAGCTTGTTCACAACATACCACAACTCTGTCTCTTCATTAACTCTGTGAGAGAGTATTGTGATGCAGTAGACATTGAATAAAACGTTTTCTTTTTCTTAGTTAATTATTTTTCTTTTTACTTTTTGGGTTTTGGATATTTTCTTAGCATTTTGTTTTGCTATTTAAACACTTTTATCTTGTAGCCAAGGGGATATCTTATTTTTCTTAATAGAAACTTTCAGAGTTTTCTCTTTTTGGTGGATTCCAAAACCCTATTCTGGTGGATTCCAGAGTTTTATCTTTCAAGTTCATCGCTTGTGAACTTAATTTTCATCTAGGTTTAGCACTTGCTTTCCTAGGGTTTTCCGACTGTGTGAAGTTGTATCAGAGAAGGCTTTCTCCTGTCTCTTTTGAAAACTTGATCATGGGAGATCAACCAGCTACCAAAGTTGATCTTGAGGGTTTCACTGCGGCTATAACCGCTTTGAGCGCTCAGATCGCAAATCTATTGATTGAGATAATAAACGCCAACAACAACAATCAACTAAGAGACAGAGGAGGAGAAATGGTTAGGGTTAACGAAAATCAACAAAGAGACAGAGAAGTGGTTCCAAGGGCTAGAAACAATCGTGATGTTACCGTTGAAAATTCGAGTTCTGATGATGAAAATTTTGTGGAAAAAGAGGTAGCTGAACAAGGAAATCGACAAAACAATCATGATTATCAAGTAAAGGCTGATAACCATTGTTTTACGGAACTATGAGTGTGGAAGATTTTCTAAATTGGCAGATCTATGTTGATCGATTATTTGATGTCATGGGTGTTCCTGAGAATAAGCAAATTAAGATGGTAGCAATCAGGCTGAAGAAAACTATGGAGGTCGAAACCAACACAGTTGAATTTGTCAAGGGGTTTTTAAGAGAAACGAGATCTCTGGAAAAGAATCACAAGAATAATCAAGAACAAAGACAAAAACACGAAAATTACGTTAAGAAAGCTTCTATTGATTTTTGCTAAGTGTTTGCGTGTAAAGCTGCAGATCCCCTTTTCAGAGGAGTTACAAGAGTATATATACAAGTCTAAAGTCGGCTAGGGTTTTTTACTAAGTAAATAAGAACGATTTCCTTATTTGTCAGGATTTTCATTTATCGTAGTCGGCACGTGACACAGGCTTAGTCATTGTGGGCTTGACTTCGTCACTTCGCCATCCTGGACCTATGTTCTCGGCCCAATGCCTTGTGATGGGCCAAATGTACTAACTCAGGCCTTTCTTGGCCATTGTCGAGCTCTCCATGATGGTGACATTGGCGAGCTACCGAGCACTCTAGGTGGCGACATCGGCAAGGCAGTAGTTGGCAAGGGGAGATGTCGGCAAGGCAGTGGTCGGTAGTGATAGTGGTCGGCAGAAGCAGCAACAGTCAGCAGGAAGTAGGAGTGGTCGGCAAAATGCTCCAGTGTCAGGTGAAATGGGTTATTCTGGCGAGTTGTCCAGGTGTCCAGAGTGAACTCGGCAACTTTCTCATTTATGCCCATTTCCATACTTAGCCATTTTATGGAAAAAATATATCGGAGGGAGTTTTGACCCCAACAGTTAGCCCCCCAGCTTGGTAGTGTCCGTTAGGAGAGTGCAAAGCTTAAAGAGAATCGAAGACTAGATCGACGCTACCAGACTTAGCTTCGTGTTAAAATGGCGCCAAGTCAGGATATCGTCACTTGTGGTCATTCTGCCGAGCTAACATACCTCCGTAAATGTAGTAGCCTGACTCATATTTGTTTTTCTGATTCAACTAGACTTGTGTTTATTGAGATTTGTCGTCTGTTTAAAGTTGTCGAGCTTACATGTTTCAAAAATATATAAACTCGACATAAGCTTTATTTTGTTATGAATTGAACTCAAGCTTGTTTTATCGAAGCTGTACAAGTATGCAACTACAGAGTAGTCTTTGTATCATTTCCTATTTTGTTATTGCCTAGCTTACATGTTTAGAAATGCTTAGCTCGACAATTTCTTATACTTAGTAAAATTTCATATTCCTTATAGGAATGGAAATTGTGAATTGGATTTCCTGAGCTTGTTTCTTGCCTAGCTCAAGTTTGTTTAGTGCAAGCTTGTCGAGCTCGAGTTTGTTTCGTTAAAGCTTGTCGAGCTAGAGCTTGGTTTGGGAAAGTTTACCGAGCTCAAGCTTGTCTCGCGAAAGCTTGTTGAGGTTTTCAAGCTAACATGTTTTGTTAGTGTTTAGCTCGACACTCAAAACTGTTGTCTTTGTTACCTTTGCGCTCGTCACCTTGTCATCGTAGGATTTGAGCTTGTTACTTCGATGTCGATTGCGATCTCGGCCTTGTATTTGATGATGAGCTTGGTCTAAATCTTTGTGGTAACCTCGGCCATCTTTGTGATTAACTTGCCGCGTCGCAGCTAGTAAGGTCGGCCAGATTGATAAGCCTCCACGATAATTGATATAACTTTCTGACCGTCGGTCCAAAGGACTTCATATATCTTTTGAATAAAAGATTATTTAATTATCTATCTTGTGTCAAAATTTCATCTTGATCCGAGGTGTTTATGAGTTTTTGCCGAGCTCATCTCTCCAACTCGGCACGAACGAGCTTATTCTTGCAGCTCAACATGTCTTCAGTAAATCAAGCGTATTTTGCTCACCGCAACTCCGAATGATATGATTATAACTTTGTGGGAAAGGTGACTCAAAGATCTTGCCATTCATTACTAGGCGAGCTCTGTAGCATGTTGCCGAGGTCTCTCCAAGATCGTTAGTGCCGAGGTCATTTCTTGGTGAGTTTATTGCTTTGACATCTCGGCAAACAAGTGATTGGTGCTGAGATCTTGCCACTTTTGTGTCTTTGCCGAGTTTTCCCTTGAGTCAAGATCTCGAAGTATAGAGGTCGGCATCGTGGTTACTCGAAGCTTGTGGCAAGGTTGAATCGAAATCTTGCCTACTTCGATTTGTTGCCACAGTTATTGGGTTTTGTGCCGAGGTCTCCTTGTGCTGAGATCTCCTTGTGCCGAGTTTAGTTGGTTTGTTGTAATCGGCTTTGTCTTTGATTCACCATATTGTCATCTCGACATCGTTATTCTTGTGTAGTAGTCAGCATTGTGCCTAAGTCTCAAGTTTTTCCGAGGACTCCTTTGTCCAGAGACCTTGAGGTTGGCTCTGAGATCGTATTGTTAACTAGAATTGTCCTGCCGAGGTCTTCTAACCGAGATTGATTTGCCGAGATCTTCCTTATGGTTTGATCAATTGTCGAGATCCAGAGGTCAACATAGAGATTCCTTGACATCGATCTAGAGAATTGATGATCGTATCCAAGTGGTCGGCCAAGTTGAGTATGATGAGAACCTTTCTCAACCGTTGTCGAGAACTAGCTTCATTCTGCCGAGAGCTATTGCTAAGCATTACCGAGATCCTAAAAATTGGATTCAGCGCCATCATATCGCCTAATACTTGCGGCCGAGGATTCCCAGCCGTGATCTCCTTAGATACTTTCGAAGACTCCCAAAGGGTTCTCCAAGACTGTTATAGCCGAGTAGTCCTCTCTGCCGCCGAGATCTTCGGCAGGTATTGCCGAGATCTCTCTCCTCTTGTCATTACCCTTGCTGAGTACATCTTTGTTAGTTAACTTAGGGGAATTTGATGGCTAGTGTCTCGTTGTCTATTTCTGAATCGAATTCCGTGATTCATTCTTATGCTACTCGTTTGAATGCTTTTGAGGAGAATCCTCGTGTTGAAGAGATGTTGAGTCCCACTGAGGTTAAGCAAAAGCTACTGGACAAGGTGTTGACTCCTGTTGAGGTTAAGATGAGAGCTCGCCGGTTTCGCCGAGGTCTCTTTGTTGAGGTTAGCCCGAGAGCTCGCCGATTCCGCCAAGGTCTCTCCTTAGTGAGGTATCAACTTGGCAAGGTCTCGCCTTGGCAAGTTCTCTTCCTATCCTAAGAAGTGTTTATGCCGAGGTGTGTCTTTGTTGAGTTGGAAAGATTTTTGTTCTTGTATTGATGATAAGTCCAATGTCTTGTGCCAAGTTGGATTTCTCTGTCGCTGAGTTGAACTGTTAGTTCCATCCCTGCATTGATTAGAAAGTCGAGATACGAGTTTAAGTGTTTCGCGAAACTCCAACATCGTTGTCGAGGAGTGCGCCGCCAAGGAGGGAGCCGAGAAGGTTATTCCTTAGCCATATGTCGTTATTTTTTTTTTTTTTTCATACTTGATTTGCTTTGGTGCCTAGAGGGTTTTATCCACTTTGGTCTTGACTTTGAACCTTGTGATATTTATCTCGTATCTAGGAACGATACGAGATGATTTATGGATTGGGTTTTTCGATATTGCTGTCTTTTAAATTTTGCTGTTATGATGGTTTTGTAATGAGTGTTATCGTTTACGGACGAGTTCTCATAAACAAGTCTGCTCCAAAAATAACCTGACTTATGATGCTATCAATAATTTGTATATTGGATTTTGAGCTAAGTATTATGGTTTATGGACGAGTTCTCTTTAGCAAGTCTGCTTTAAAAATAACTTAGATTTTTGATGCGAAGCTCATGTACTGGGTTTTGAGCTAAGTATTATGTTTTACGGATGAGTTCTCTTTAACAAGTCCGCTCCAAAAATAACTTAGATTTCTGACTTGTGATGCGACCAACGTTTTGTATGTTGGGTTTTATTTTGTGACGTCAAGCCCGGTTTACAGGCGAGCTCCAATCAACAAGCCTGCTCTGAGAAGTGAACACGTTATGTAGTTAAGACCAATACTCAGATTATTGGGTTTTCGGATGATTATTTTGGTTTATAGACGAGTTCTCAATAACAAATCCACACCAAGCCGAACATGTATCGCGTTGCGACCAACGTTTCTTTTGTTGGGTTTAAGGTGAACATTTCGGATTACGTATATGTTTCTCTTTGAACATATCCGCTCGATAATGAACATATAGCGATATAACCAACGATTTGTATGTTGGGTTTGGAATGAGCATTCCGGGTTACGCATAAGTTTGCATTTGAACATATCCGTTCGATAATGAATATTTATATTTGTATAGCTCGCTTTTAATCCTGCGAAGGATGTATTAGTCAGATCTGAAGTATTCGTATAGGTTCGTTACTGTGGCTAACAGCAACGAGAGTAAGTGTATAATATTTGGTTTAGCTAAGACTGTGAGTAATCTATATAGGATGTGATCTATTTTGTTAAGACTTAGACAATCCACGAGGGATGTAGATGAGATTGCGTGAATTATTGCTTTCGATTGTTACAAGAATTGGGAGTATATGAGTATACGTACCCACTCCCCCCCTTTTTAGGAGGAGGATAGCTGAACCCATCCGAAGATGAGCTGCATACGTACCCTTTGCCGAGATCACGTCGTCCCGTAGTTCATGTTAAGTATCCAAAGTATCCTAGTCGTGATACTTTTTCAAGTGTCGCGCATTCCACGATCGGGAGATTGGAACGCCTGCCATGTTTGCAAGTTTGTAGACTTCGGGTCGGATTAGTTTAGTGATTTTTTAGGGTTCTTCCCAATTAGCACCTAGCTTGTCGGCGTTTCGTGTTGCCGTGTTTTGGATGACTTCTCTTAAAACTAAGTCTCCTTTGCTAAAACGTCTCGTTTTGACTTCAGAGTTGTAGTTTGTAGCGGCAACGTTGGTTATTCGGGAAAATGCTGTCTCGGCTTGACGGGCCTTGATTGCAATGATGTTAAGGCATGTTGTAAGTTCTGTAAAGTTCTCATTAATTAGTGGCCTTAATCTCCCATTCAAAATACTCCCACATACTATCAGAATCGCGCTTGAGAAAATAGATATTTCTCGCATCGTTTGGATGGCATAGGTGTGTTGCTGTTGTACTTCGTTAAGACGGATCAAGCGTGTCTCTATGTTTTGAATTTGAGTAGCGAATACGTCAAGCTTATCTTCCAGAGACAAAGTAGGGATCGCGATCCTCGCATTCACTTTATGATCGATCGTTTTCATATTGTCCATGAAATGTTGTGGCAAGGCTGCTCGTGTATCCTCTTCTTCGAGTGAAATCACATCGTTTGGGAGCTCGGATGACTCAGACCAAATGATATCGACGTCAGCTCTCCGTTGATATGATTTAATGGAAGAGATTATGTCAGAGTAGTGTTTGGATCCTCCTATGATCATGTTAATTCGGTGACAAGTGTTGGGTGCATTCGACTTGTCATCTTCCCTTCCACATTTAAGGGGCTCGTATTCTGTGCGTTCAGGAAGATCTGTGTCGATGTTGAAATCGAAATCTTCGAGGCTAATATCGCCTGTAAGTTCGCCAGCTACTAGTTTTGCAGCGAGTTTTAGTCCTAGCACGTGACAATTAGCGGTTGAGTATCCAAACACATGGTGGTGGTCGCAATATACCGTGTCATTGTAAGAACCTTGGCCCCTTGTCCTTCTTCTTTTTCCTTGGCCTCTACTTCGATCTCGGCCGTAGTTTGATGATTCAATGGGATAGTTGTAATCTCCTTCGAAGTCTCCTTCGAAGTCTCCTCCGTACTGGACGAAACTGGAACTAGTTTTCTTTGTTTCTGATGGTTCGCGAATAACACCCCAGAATTAAGAATAAGGGTTAGAATGTAACCTAGGGAAGTTTTAAGTGATAATTGGCAATATTTAATAATAAGGGCTAGGGTTGCACTTTTTGCAAGATTGCTACTTGGGGAATGGGTAACCCAAGAAAGGACCGTGAGAAAGAGGACGGCTAGGTCGGCGGAGAAAGAGGGGGGGAACCCTAATTGATGCGATGTGAAGAAAAGGGGAGAGAGCGGGCTTGACCCATATAATAAGGAGGTGGAGAAAAATAAGGAAAGTAAATATTCTTTAGGGGGATTTTCGTGGGGTATAAATAGAGAGTTAGGGAGCTCATATTTTACATACCAAAATCATTATTCTCTTTTAGAGCCAAAGGAAAAGCTTAGGAAAGAAGAAAAATCGAAGAGGCTTGAGAAGGAATTCAGCACCCCAGCCCCGCGGTAGAGAAGGTTCATTGGTGAGGTAAGGCGCGATCCATACCTAACTTTCGTTTATAGTCTTTTCTATATTTACTTTCATAGGGTGTTTAGGTAGTAATGAGTAGTAGTTGAGGAAGCTCGGTCAGGATATGGGATCCAGACTAGAGACTCGGCAAGAGTAGAGTAGTAGCAGTATTCCACTTGACTACGGTCAAGCACGAGAGTGTCGCGTGGATGGCGAGGAGTTGCGGTATGGGCACAAAGGGTCGCCGCATATCGTTAGGCCACCGGTCTGGATGCATAAGGTCTTATTGGTGGAAAAAGAGCATCGGTAAGGCCTCAGGGTACCTCGATGAGAGTCTCAATCCAGACAATCGTGCTACGTCTCGATGGGTATTGGTATTGCCACAGGGGGCCTCGATTATCCTTGACAAAGCACTAGTACAATTAACGTACTACACCATGATAGGTAACATAACCGCACCATGAAGAGCGGCTTAGGGATGTGCCAAAGAGGGCATCATACTGTGGCACGGTGAATCCTCGTGCCGTAAGGAAATCGATATAGTAATCGATAGCGCCACGGTGGAGCCTTGGTGAATAGAGCGATGGTGCCTAGATAGAGTATCGGCAGGCACATCGTCAGGAAATGACACAAGACCGGACCGGCAAGCCCGACAGTGCAGTGGCAGAGCAGCCGGTTAGGTCTGAGAGGATCCAACTAAGGACTCGTAGGTGAAGGTAGGCAAGAAGCTTGGCAAGGTTGGGAACCTTGAAAGGATACTTAGTCTATGCACGTTAGGCTATGGATTAGGATACATGCGCTGTGAGCTCCGGACATGGAATTCAACCATAGTCTCGAGGAAACTTGGTCGGCCTTGACATATCAAGGGTGACTCGTTGCTTGGTGGGTAGAAGGAAGGCTGTGGATTGTATGGGCGAATCATACTTGGAGATCAACTCGCATTCATATCGTTAGGATTGTTTAGGAAGTGAGTCTTGGCTAAGCTATACCCTACCAAGGGAGCTACCTTGGGCCAAATGAGAAGTTAGTCCATGAAGCTGAAAGGTAGAAAGATAAACTAATCGTTAAACCTTGGAAATAGAGCTACGTTAGAGCTACCGCTCTATGGAAGTAAGTTCTACCCGATGGTTCACTTGTTTGTAGGGTCTGATAGTCTACTAGAGATTATTGTGAACCATGCATTATGCTATTAGGATAATCAAATAGTTATACTAGTACTACCTTAGCTAACCCGACGCATGATTGTAAGTAAGGTTTAGAGAGAGAAGAGTCAAAAAGGGTTTCACGAGCTCGAGTAAGATGGTTTACGATCAAGGGGATAGAGGATAGATGTGAGATAGCTTGGATGTCATAGTACGAGTTGGTGTCATTAGCTATCCACAATTAACGGATAAGCTTATGTATGTATTTCTGCAGGGACGACTACCGTGTGGCCGTAGATGTTTCATGGGTAACATTATGGGATAGCCATGCTTACTTGGGGCCGATCATACAGGGCAAAGGTATTGATTGAAATGCTTCGGCTATTGTTTAGGAATGTAGGAAAAGGAATATGATGAATGGATAGAGAATTATTGTGAACCCTAGGAGAGTCTAGAGTAGAGTGTATACTAACCGGTAGGATAGTAGGTTCACAAGGCCATATATACATATAATTACATAGGGGCATTTGTATGGGCATTCGTCGTTGACTTGTTTATGTTTGGCTTGAAAAAGTGGCACGAAGACCAGGTTAAAAGAACTACCGGAAGGGCTCCGGGAGTCTTTAGAGGTTCGCCCTCCAGGTAAGAATATGTTGTGGGAATTCTGTCGCCAGGCAGAATATAAAATGGAGGTTCAGGCAAGATCAAAAATAGAACAGGGTTCCTCAGTCTTGTGTTAAATAGTGGAGTCCGGGGCTCCCGTATATATATTAAGATTATGTAATTTATGAAAGTTCGGGCAAGTCGGAAAAAGGAATTGGATTCCTCTGTCTTGTGTTGAATAGAGGAGTCAGGGACTCCCGTATATATATATGTATAATATGAAAGCTCAGGCGCACTTACTTGGTCATTGCGTCAACGCATGGCGCCGAGGCATCATGTGGTAATAGTATGGTAAAGCGTAGATAGGTTATGTTAGATCGTGAGACGGAGTAGACCGTCTTACTGAGTATTAAATACTCACCCTTTACCAGACTTACATGATAGGAGATCCGGTTAGGTGGCTCATAGGATGTGGCAAGGCAGGAAGATGCGGCATATGCGGTAGAGGCTTCCCAAGGTGTGGTAGTTTTAGAGTTCCCTACATTGTAATTTCACCGCACAAAATAATAAAGAAATTTAGAGTAATGAGATAACTGATTTGACAATATTTTAAATTGGGATTCATAGTCCCTGATGTGGGTGTTACATTGCGGCCGGGGCGGGATTGTTAACTTGCTTTGATTTGCCATCCTTCTGAGCTAGTTTGCGAAATTCTTTTTTTTCTTTTGTGAAGCTCGTCGTACCATGCAAAGCTTCCTGGATTGTGGACGGTGTGTTGACATACATTTCTTTCCAAAAGTCTGATTCGTACCACAAAGCGTTCCTCAGGGCGTCTAACATGGATTTGTCATTACTCCTTCTATCTTTGACAAAACTGTTTTGAATATGTCGATGAAGCTTCAAAGGGTCTCCTGCTGTCCTTGAGCCATGATCCATAGGTCGGCATCAAAGGTCTGTAGCTCCATAAAGATGCCGTAGTGTTTTAGGAAAGCAGAGGAGAGCTGTTGGAAACTGTCGATTGAGTTTCTCTCAAGTCTTGAGAACCATTGGAGAGCTGGTCCTTTGAGGCTTTCAACGAACAAGAGACAGTGGCTCGTGCTCTTTTCATTCTCCCTGAAGTTGACCCTTCCCATCGCGATTACGAATGCCAAGAGATGCTCCTTTGGGTCGGTGTTTCCTTCGTAAGTGGGGACCTTTACTCTCCCATGATCAGATACATTTGCTTGGGTGATCCGTGCCATGAAGGGAGTAGTTTGGGCCTCCTCGAGAACTCTGTCAATCTTGGGCGCCCTGCTAGATACTGGATCTATGATCGCATATCCTTCATGTCAGAGGTGGTTCGCTCTAATGCTGCCCACATCTTCACCATCTCGTCCTCTTGAGCTTTGATTTTCGCTGTACGCTCATCGTCAAGTTGCGATTGCTCTGCCCAGAAGATGTTCTCCTCCTCCTCATATGCGAAATCTCGATCGCGCTCATGGTGGGCATGGTTTTGTCAAGCAGGGACTCGGTCCTCGTCTCTGGGCTCGCGGTGATTGTCTGAGTTGCACTCGCCGTTAGGATTGTCATCCAAGTCTATGATTGGAGGTGCCCTATCAGCTAGAGGTGCGCTCGTCGTCGTATTCGGCTCGGCGGTACCGAGGTCATGATGGACTGGTGGCAGTCTACGGATCCTTGGTGCACTAGTTGGGGGGAGGAATTCAACGATGTCAGGTTGAGGCATCCTATGGACCTCCGTATCAGGCCAGCTCCCTTCTCTCGGGTTTGGCTGGCCGCAGCTGCGATCCTTCGCTCCTCGTCTATCGCCGCGTTTTGCGTTTCCACTTCTGCCGACTTCTTGAGCAGCGTTTCCATCATCGCCTTCATCTGGTAAAGGAATTCCAGCATTGCCTCCGTTACTCCAGTGGCTCGGTTCGCTCCAGGGTTGTCGGCAGCATTCCTCTCGGCACCTACTTGTCCGCACTAGTGTTTTTGACTCTGTAGTTATCGACACCGTTCTTCTCGGTGCCTGCCTTGTCTGTGCTGGTGTTGTTGGCACCATTTTTGTTAGCTCCTAAGTTGTCAGTGCTGTTCTTGTCGACGCCACTGTTTTGATCCTCTGAATCCTTTTCTCCGGGTTGATCTTTTGTGGGGGTTCCAAAATCGTCGCTGGTGGTCATCTTCGCTAGACTTGATGTCGAGTAGTTCTTTTCGTGTAAGAGAATCTCAAGTTCCCCTTAGACGGTGCCAAATTGTGGAGGTCGAAACCAACATAAAAATAATCAAGAATAATCAAGCATAAAGACAAAAACACGAAAATTGCGTTAAGAAAGCTTCAATTGATTTTTGCTAAGTGTTTGCGTGTAAAGCTGCGGATCTCCATTTCAGAGCGGTGGAGCCTTGGTGAATAGAGCGATGGTGCCTAGATAGAGTATCGGCAGGCACATCGTCAGGAAATGACACAAGACCGGACCAGCAAGCCGAGGCTTGACCGACAGTGCAATGGCAGAGCATTCGGTTGGGTCTGAGAGGATCCAACTAAGGACTCGTAGGTGAAGGTAGGCAAGAAGCTTGGAAAGGTTGGGAACCTTGAAAGGATACTTAGTCTATGCACGTTAGGCTATGGATCAGGATACATGCGCTGTGAGCTCCAGACATGGAATTCAACCATAGTCTCGAGGAAACTTGGTCGGCCTTGGCATATCAAGGATGACTCGTTGCTTGGTGGGTAGAAGGAATGCTGTGGATTGTATGGGCGGATCACAGTTGGAGATTAACTCGCATTCATATCGTTAGGATTGTTTAGGAAGTGAGTCTTGGCTAAGCTATACCCTACCAAGGGAGCTACCTTGGGCCGAATGAGAAGTTAGTCCACGAAGCCGAAAGGTAGAAAGATAAACTGATCGTTAAACCTTGGAAATAAAGATACGTTAGAGCTACCGCTCTAAGGAAGTAAGTTCTACCCGATGGTTCACTTGTTTGTAGGGTTTGATAGTCTACTAGAGATTATTGTGAACCAGGCAGGAAGCTATTAGGATAATCAAATTGTTATACTAGTACTACCTTAGCTAACCCGACGCATGATTGTAAGTAAGGTCTGGTGAGAGAAGAGTCAAAAAGGGTTTCACGAGCTCAAGTAAGATGGTTTACGGTCAAGGGGATAGAGGATAGATGTGAGATCGCTTGGATGTCATAGTACGAGTTGGTGTCATGAGCTATCCATAATTAACGGATAAGCTTATGTATGTATTTCTGCAGGGACGGCTACCGTGTGGCCGTAGATGTATCATGGGTAACATTATGGGATAGCCATGCTTACTTGGGGCCGATCATACAAGGCAAAGGTATTGATTGAAATGCTTCGACTATTGTTTGGGAACGTAGAAAAAGGAATAGGATGAATGGATAGAGAATTATTGTGAACCCTAGGAGAGTCTAGAGTAGAGTGTATACTAACCGGTAGGATAGTAGGTTCACAAGGACATATATACATTATTACATAGGGGCATTTGTATCGACATTCGTCGTTGACTTGTTTATGTTTAGCTTGAAAAAGTGGCATGAAAACCTGGTTGACAAGAACTACCGGAAGGGCTCCGGGAGTCTATAGAGGTTTGCTCTCCGGGTTAGAATATGTTGTGGGAATTCTGTCGACGGGCAAAATATAAAATGGAGGTTCGGGCAAGATCGAAAATAGAACAGGGTTCCTCCATCTTGTGTTGAATAGTGGAGTCCGGGGCTCCCGTATATATATTAAGATTATGTAATTTATGGAAGTTCGGGCAAGTCGGAAAAAGGAATGGGATTCCTCTGTCTTGTGTTGAATAGAGGAGTCAGGGACTCCCGTATATATATATATATATATATATATATATATAATATGAAAGCTGAGGAAAGTGCGGTAGCGCTTACTTGGTCATTGCGTAAACGCATGGAGCCGAGGCATCATGTGGTAATAGTATGGTAAAGCGTAGATAGGTTATGTTAGGTCGTGAGACGGAGTAGACCGTCTTACTGAGTATTAAATACTCACCCCCTTACTAGACTTAAAGGATAGGAGATCCGGTTAGGTGGCTCATAGGATGTGGCAAGGCAGGAGGATGCGGCATATGCGGTAGAGGCTTCCCAAGGTGTGGTAGTTTTAGAGTTCCCTACATTGTAATTTCACCGCACAATATAATAAAGAAATTTAGAGTAATGAGATAACTGATTTGACAATATTTTACGTTGGGATTTATAGTCCCTAATGCGGGTGTTACATCGCGGCCGGGGCGGGATTGTTAACTTGCTTTGATTTGCCATCCTTCTGAGCTAGTTTACGAAATTTTTTTTTGTTTTTGTGAAGCTCGTCGTACCATGCAAAGCGTCCTAGATTGTGGATGGTGTGTTGACATACATTTCTTTCCAGAAGTCTGATTCGTACCGCAAAGCGTTCCTCAGGGCGTCTAATGTGGATTTGTCAGTTACTCCTTCTATCTTTGACAAAACTATTTTGAATATGTCGATGAAGCTTCAAAGGGTATTCTGCTGTCCTTGAGTCATGGTCCATAGGTCGGCATCAAAGGTCTGTAGCTTCATAAAGATGCCGTAGTGTTTCGGGAAAGCAGAGGAGAGTTGTTCGAAACTGTCGATCGAGTTTCTCTCAAGTCTTGAGAACCATTGGAGAGCTGGTCCTTTGAGACTTTCAACGAACAAGAGACACTGGCCCGTGCTCTTCTCGTTCTCCCTGAAGTTGACCCTTCCCATCGCGATTACGAATGCCATGAGATGCTCCTTTGGGTCGGTGTTTCCTTCGTAAGTAGGGACCTTTACTCTCCCATGATCAGATACGTTTGCTTGGGTGATCCGTGCCGTGAAGGGAGTAGTTTGGGCCTCCTCGAGAGCTCTGTCAATCTCGGGTGCCCTGCTAGATACTCGATGTATCTATGATCGCATATCCTTCATGTCAGAGGTGGTTCGCTCTAATGCTGCCCACATCTTCACCATCTCGTCCTCTTGAGCTTTGATTTTTGCTGTACGCTCATCGTCAAGTTGCGATTGCTCTGCCCAGAAGATGTTCTCCTCCTCTTCATATGCGAAATCTCGATCGCGCTCAAGGCAGGTATGGTTTCGTCGAGCAGGGACTCGGTCCTCATCTCTAGGCTCGCAGTGATTTTCTGAGTTGCGCTTGCCGTTTGGATTGTCATCCAGGTCTATGATTGGAGGTGCCCTATCAGCTGGAGGTGCGCTCGTCGTCGTATTCGGCTCGGCAGTGCTAAGATCAGGATGGACTGGTGGTAGTCCACGGATCCTTGGTGCACTAGTTGGGGGGAGCAATTCAACGCTGTCGGGTTGAGGCATCCCATGGACCTCCGTATCAGGCCAGGTCTCCTCTCTCGGGTTTGGCTGGCCGTGGCTGCGATCCTTCGCTCCTCGTCTATCACCGCGTTTTGCCTTTCCACTTCTGCCGACTTCTTGAGCAGCGTTTCCATCATCGCCTTCATCTGGTGAAGGAATTCCAGCGTTGCCTCCGTTGCTCCAGTGGCTCGGTTCGCTCCAAGGTTGTCTGCAACGTTCCTCTCGGCACCTACTTTGTCTGCACTGGTGTTTTTGGCTCTGTCGTTGTCGACACCGTTCTTCTCGGTGCCCGCCTTGTTTGTACCGGTGTTGTTGGCACCATTTTTGTTAGCTCTCGAGTTGTCAGTGTCGTTCTTGTCGACGCCACTGTTCTGATCCTCTAAATGTTTGCGTCTAAAGCTGCAAATCTCCTTTTCAGAGGAATTACAAGAGTATATATACAATTCTAAAGTCGGCTAGGTTTTTTACTAAGTAAATCAGGAAGATTTCCTTATTTGTCGGGATTTCCATTTATCGTAGTCGGTGCGTGCCACAGCCTCTGTTGTTGTGGGCTAGACCTCGTCACTTCGCCATCCTGGACCTTTGTTCTCGGCCTAATGCCTTGTGATGGGCCAAATGTACTAACTCAGGCCTTTCTTGGCCATTACCGAGCTCGCCATGATGGTGACGTTGGTAACGTCGGCGAGCTACCAAGCACTCTAGGTGGCGACATCGGCAAGGTAGTAGTCGGCAAGGGGAGACGTCGGCAAGGCATTTGTTGGCGAGCCAGTGGTCCGCGTAGGCAGTGGTCGATAGTGACAGTTGTCGGTGGAAGCAGCAACAGTCAGTAGGAAGCAGGAGTGGTCAGCATAATGCTCTAGTGTAAGGTGAAATGGATTATTCTGGCGAGTTGTCCAGATCTCCAGAGTGAATCCGACACCTTTCTCATTTCTGCCCATTTCCATACTTAGCCATTTTATGGAAGAAATCTGTCGGAGGGAGTTTTGATCCCAACAAAAACTGAGGCTGTATGGTGGGATTAACTTGTTCTTCAGAGGCAGAGACAAAGGAAAAGGCTTGTTAGAACTTGGTGTCGTATGAAATAGTTGATGCTGGAGCGATTTCTACGAGAAGATTACGAGCAGATTCTTTACAAGATGTATCTTGATTGTGTTCAAGGCAAGAGGATTGTGATAGAATACACAGATGAGTTCATGTACGTTTCTCTGAACGCAATGACCTAAGAGAGATGGAGAACCAAAAGGTAACCCGATACATCAATGGTTTGGAAAGTTCTATACAAGAGAAGATGGATTCGCAACTGTATAGACTGTGTAATAGGCTTCTAGTCTAGCTTTAAAGGTAGAGCTAATTGAGAAGTCACCTCATGGATTTCAGTTATATAAGAGTTACACACCTCAAAACAGCTTAGAATCAACATGCGACAAGGAAAAGAGTGCAGTAAACAAGAATTTCAACTCTAGAAAGAAAAGAGTTAGTAGTTCTAACCGTACGCAACCAAGTAAAACATAAGCTCTGAGACAGAGTAACCCGTACACGAGGCCTTCAATTGACAGGTGTTTTCATTGTTAGGGTTAGGGACACAAATCTAATGTTTGCCCGAGTAGAAGGATTGTTGTTTCTTATAGCGGAAGAAGATGATGGATCTGAGGAGGATGATGAATACTCAGGGGTTGAATTTGCTAAAGAAGAGTCAGATGAGAGGGTTAATATTGTACTTCAGAGAATTTTGTTGTCATCTAGAGAAGAAGGGCAGCGTAAAAACTTGTTTAGAACACATTGTTATATTTAAAACAAAGTGTGTAACGCGATTGTGGATAATGGAAGCTCAGAGAATTTGGTTTCTCAAAAGCTGGTTGTTACTTGAAGTTACCTACAGAACCGCATGAGAAACCATATGCTCTTGGTTGGGTTAAAAAAGGCTCATAGGTTCGAGTTACAACGACTTGCATAGTTCTAATCTCCATCGGGAAACACTAAAAGGAGGAGGTAATTTATGATGTTCTTGACATGGATGTTTGTCATGTTTTATTTGGTCGACCTTGGCAGTATGATAATGATATCACATATCGAGGATAAGATAATGTGATAATGTTTACTTGGGGTAACCATAAAATTGCCACTCCTATTTTGTGTTTTTGACAAAAGCGTAGGGAAGAAGAAGTCCAATTTCTTGGTTATGACGCAAAGCAAAAAGGATTTCGATCGATGATGCTTTTTAAGAAACTAAATGTTTCTATCCTATGGTAGTGAAAGGGTTGATGAGTGTTGTAAAAGAAGAAACATTAGCTCCAGCAGAAGTGTTATAGATCCTAAAATGTTTCGAGGAGTTAACTGCAAATGAATTACCAAATGATTTACCTCCTATGCGAGATATTCCACATCAAATTGACTTGATTCCGGGATCTAGCTTAGCAAACATTCCCCACTATCGTATGAGTCATAAGGAGAATGAGCTCTTAAGGGAACAAATTGAAGATTGCTGAAGATTATTCGTGAGAGCATGAGCCCATGCTCAGTGCCAGTCCTTCTTGTTCCTAAGAAAGGAAACCAGTGGCGGATGTATGTTGATAGTAGAGCCATAATAAGATAACCATAAAGTATCGATTCCCCATCCCTCGGTTAGAAGACATGCTTGACGAGTTAACAAGCTCTAAGGTGTTTTGAAAGATTGATCTTCGTAGTGGATACCATCAGACTCGAATTAGGCCTAGAGATGAATGGACGAAAGCTTTTGAGAGCAAAGATGGATTGTATGAATGGCTGGTTATGCTTTTCGGATTGTCAAATGCCCCAAGCACTTTCATGAGATTGATGAACCAAGTTCTTTGTCCTTTCACCGGTTCTTTTGTGGTGGTCTATTTTGATGATATCTTGATTTACAGCAAAACCAAAGAAGAGCATTTGGAGAATTTAAAGCAAGTGTTACGCTTTTTACAAGAAAACCAGCTGTCCATCAATATGAAAAAGTTTACATTCAGAACTAAATGCAAGAGACATTGAATAAAACGTTTTCTTTTTCTTAGTTAATTATTTTTCCTTTTACTTTTTGGGTTTTCGATATTTTTTAGGGTTTTGTTTTGCTATTTAAATACTTTTATCTTGTAGCCAAGGGGATATCTTATTTTTCTTAATGAAAACTTTCAGATTTTTCTCTTTTTGGTCCAAAATCCTATTCTAGTGGATTCCAAAGATTTATCTTTCAAGTTCATCGCTTGTGAACTTGGTTTTTATCTAGGTTTAGCACTTGCTTTTTCTAAGGTTTTCCTATTGCGTCATATTGCATACGCATCTTGATTTCCATCATATAGAACCAAGTTCTATTTTTTCCAGATTGTCCGAAATAACCAAGGGATTGATCTACGAGTATTTTTTGCAATTATAGCATCTTCCATTAACTCCAACATATTTGATGTTTTGTTCAATCGAATCCCCAAAGCCATTTGCGGGAGCCTCAATGTTTGCCAAGCTCATCAATTGTTGAGATAGCATTGAAACAAGACATGACTTATACTTTCTCATGATTGGTGACACAACTTGCAATCTGCATCCATATATAAACCCCTTGACTGTAAGCGATCCGCCACTGCCAATGCTCCTGAAATCGCTTTCTATTGGAAAATTTGAATTTTCGGCAAAATCTGACATTGCCAAATCCTCTTCTTAACCTCAATACTTTCTTGTTCCTGAGCCGTCAATGGAGGCTGAGGTAGCAACATATGGGCTGAGACAAACTAATGTTCACTTTTAACAGAATACAAGCCGTTCTCGTTAAAGGGCCATATGAAACAGTCTTGCGTAGCACGTATAGATATAGTTCTGATTCGATGAATTTCTACGTCTAAACTAGTTCTACAACTTCTGTGTATCCCAAGTACCATCCAGACCGATTAAATCCGCCACTATCATCCCAACATCCATGTTTGTAATGTTAGTCATTGGCGTTCTCGGCACTCCATCAAGAATCCAGTTTTCAAGCCAAAGCTTAGTATTTGAACCATCAGATGCTACTAGATCAAGCCTAAATATGAGGTCTAATAGATAGTACCCTCGAGACTCCCATAAAACACGATCATAGAGGCATGTCATGCCTCCCATCGCTAGGTAAGATTGGAATCTTCTGTCACGCAACACACTATTGGCAATATCCCAAACTATCCCATTTGCCCGTTGCATTTCCCATTCAAACACACAGTTTTGAAATGTCATTTGAAGCTTAAAGATCGTATCCGAGAAATATCTATATCTCGGCCATTCCCATGGTTTCGCCAAAGCTTTGCCCACTGCTTGACAATCAAAATCAATGATGACATCTTGAAACTGCAAGTTATGAACATTCTGCATCGTCCATGCTATACATCGTAACTCTACCGTAATTCGGCTATGAGAAGGAGTAAAGGCATCTCTTGCATGCTATAACACCTGCCCATAATGATCCCTCATTAACCAAGCTTCTCCCCTGTGTAAGCTAGCGTTTCTCCAGTTTGCATTCACATTATATTTCACCGTGCCTTGAGGTTGAGGTTCCCATTGATCAGTCGACGAGACATTTGTGGTATTCTGATTAGCATTAGCATTTGGTTTGTTCACAGCATACCACAACTCTGTCTCTTCATTAACTCTGTGAGAGAGTAGTGCATAAGCATCTTGATATCCAGCATATAGAACAAAGTTTCGGTTTTTCCAGATTGTCCATAATAACCAAGGGATTGATCTACGAGTATTTTATGCGATTGTAGCATCTTGCATTAACTCCATCATATATGTGATGTTTTGTTCAATCAAATCCCCAAAACCATTTGCCGGAGCCTTAATGTTGGCCAAGCTCATCAATTGTTGAGAATGGTAGCACTGAAACAAGACATGACTTATAGTTTCTCTTGATTGGTGAGACAACTTGCAATCTGTATCCACATTTAAACCCCTTGACTGTAAGAAATATGCCACTGCTAATGCTCCTGAAACCGCTCTCCATTGGACATTTGAATTTTTGGCAAAATCTGACATTACCAAATCCTCTTCTTAATCTCGATACTTTCTTGTTCCTGAGCCGTCAGTGGGGGCTCAGGTAGCAACAGATGGGCTGAGACAAACTAATGTCACTTTTAACAAAGTACAATCCATTCTCATTAAAGGGCCATATGAAGCAGTCTTGCTAGCACGTATAGGTATAGTTCTGGTTCGATGAATTTTTGCTGGTGTAAACTAGTTCTGTAATTTCTAAGTATCCCAAGTATCATCCGAACCTATTAAATCTGCCACTATCATCCCAACATCCATGTTTGTAATGTTAGTCATTGGCGTTCTCGACACTCCATCAAGAATCCAGTTTTCAAGCTAAAACTTAGTGTTTGAACCATCACCAATTGACTTTAGTAGTCCACGGCTCAATAACTCCCTACCATGCAGTATGCTACTCCATGCTTATGAAGACCGGTATCCCTTTCCACACTCAAAGAATCCTTTAGATGTAAAATAACGACCCTTGTACAACCGTGCCATCAAGAAACTAGGTTCATTTAGTATGTTCTAAGCTTTCTTGTCTAGTAAAGCTTGTTTGAAATCCCCGAAGTCACGAAAACCAAGAACTCCATTTGCTTTAGACTTGCACGTTTCCTTCCAAACAATCCAGTGTATCTTCTATTTCTTTTCACAAGAGTTCCACCAGAAGCTCGTCATTGCACTAGTGATATTTTGATTGAAATTTGGATAATCGAAAATAAGACGTAGCATAAACCGGTACGGCATTGCAATAGACTTTAGGAGTACCTTCTTTCCTCCAACGGAAAGCGTTTTGGCATACCATCCTATAAGCATTTTGTTAAGCTTTTCACCAATAAAACCAAGTAATTGTTGTTTCAATCCGCTAAAACATTATGGGAGACCCAAGTATTAGCCGGTCCCACCCTCTTTATCAATGCCTAGCAGATTAGAATTCACTCTTTTCATAACTGGATCAATGTTCGCTCCAAACGTTAGATTTCTGGAAGTTTATCTCATGTGCCGATGCTTTGTCGTAAAGATTCAACAGCCTTAAGAACTCTGAACATTCACCCAGTGTTTCTCTACAAAGAAAGAGGTTGTCATCGGCAAAAAAAAAGCATATGTTGAATTGTTGGGCACTTCGTTGCTAGTTTCATCATCAATATATTATTATCCTTCTCAACCTTGTTCATGACATGGACAAAGGCCTCGACACATAGAATAAATAAAAAGGACAACAGTGGATCGCCTTGGAAAAATATGTCTGTGAGGCTGACCATTCAAAAGAACCATGTAAGACGCCGATCTCACACACCACGTAATCCAAGAAACTCATTTATGTTAAAAACCCAGCTTCCGTAACACTAGTTCCAGAAAATCCCATTTGACACGATCATAAACTTAGACATATCTGTTTTAATCGCTAGAAAGCCATCCTTGCAGTTTGGATTAGTACATAGTCCATGAATCATTTCATGAGCGATGAGTAAGTTATCAGAGATCAGTCTTCCCTCAACGAAAGCCCCTTAAGTCGGGGAAACCAAAAATGGCAAAATCTTTTTCAACCTTGTACATAAAATCTTGGAGACGATCTTGTAAGATATCGAACATAGACTGATCGGCCTTAGATCACTCATGAAGTTTGGATTTGGTTTCTTCGAAAGAAGACAAAGTTGCGTAAAATTCCAGTCATTGGGGAAATACCCTATTTCGAAGAACTTTTTCACTTCTAAGATGATTGGTGGTCCGGTAATGCTCCAAAAATTTTGAAAGAATTTACCTGTCATACCATCCGCTCCAGTTGAGCTATCACTTTTGATGGCTTTCACAGCCCGTTTAATCTCCACATCAGTAACTTTCTTCACTAACTCTCTATTCATCCGACCCGAAACCCTTGCCTTGAAACCAGAGAGTAATTCCTCTCCATTCTCTGGACTGGATGACCGAAAAAGATTCGTGAAGTCCACTGTAATATCACCTTTAACTGCTTCCGAAAATTGCTCAGCACCATCAACGAAGGAATTGTGTTACGCATCTTCCTCTTTTTGACACTATCATGAAAAAAATTTAGTGTTTTTGTCACCAAACCTCTAACCATCTCTCTTTGCTCTGTTGTTTCCAAAACTTTTCCTCAGCAAGTAATTCTTTTTCCAAAATTACCCAAAATTATCCGAAATAGCAAAAACAATTACTTTTACTTGCATATCTCAATCTATAACCGAAATATCTTAGGTTTCAGTTTATGTATTTTGGATACCAATTCGGTTTTTAGTTCGGTCCTTGTTCTGTTCAGGTACCCGGACTTTGAAAAGATTAAAAGCGTTCGGACAATTTGATATTTAAGTTTGGTTCGGTTTGATTATTTTGGTTTCGGGTTATAAGCTGAGTGACCGGTCCTGAACGGTGCCTAGTGCCTAGTGCCAAGTGCGAAGTGCCAACCTAACCTATGGCACTTCTACTGCTTTCTTTTTTTTGCTAGGCCTCTTCTACCTTTTTCAGTATATAATTCCCGTCGAAACTTTAAGAATTTATTAGATTAAATTTTCTTTTTTATATAACTCGAGTTAGATATTTATATACTTTTGATACACGCCCTTCCTTTTGTGGGTACTATCAAAGATTATATTTTGAACACACAATCAATCATTTTGAAATTGTGTTACTTCATATTTTTTAAAGCTTTGTTTCTTTTTGCCGACGTTGATTCTTCCAGTTTGCTTTTATATACCTTACTAAAGAAATTGATATATACCTAATTATCTACCATTGATCATAATCGCGTTAGATATTTATATGCTTTTTAACTAATGAATAAAAATCCTAACAAATATCTATTATAAACTTGTAATTAATACAGTTAACTAAATGAAATGTATGTACTAACCCTTACTGAATTAACCTATAAAGGCCTAACTCTAACACTATTTGTACACTTCAGAAAAATTAGCAGCTTTCTTTTAACTAATGAATAAAAATCCTAACTTCTTATGATTCCATTAGTCCGTTTGAATAAACTCTACAGTATACTCATACAACAAAAATCAAACCGGCACAATCAGTACCAAATACCAATGCATATAAGCTTTCATTACAATATATGGATGAGTCATTAATATGAAGAAAAAAAATGCTTTTGTTCGAAAGGAAATATCTTCTAGCTACACCAATTTACAATTCATGTGTTACTAAAGTTGCGTAGGTTGCAGCAAATGTTAATTATTTTTAAGGAAACAAAATAAGTCGAAACTAGTCCGTGTAAGAGTATCCGATATTTACATATGAAGTTTTAATGTAGCTGAAAATCCTCATTTGTCAATTGCCATCAATGCTTTATTTAGAACCATTAGATGATTCTAATAAATATTACTGTAACTCTGTTTTGGCTTATATGAAGTAACATCTTGACAACTTTTGGAACCGCAAGATAACAAAGAGAAGATATAAAATTTCGAAACAACTACCACTACTTGAGACTAAAACCACAACTCTATTTACAAGATGACAAAGATGACCACAAGATTGATCAATAGAAACCAATATTAATAATCTCAAACGTCTCAAGTCTTGATAGAGTGGCCAACACCGGGGCTGTGACCTGGCGTGGTAGGCCGGAAAGCATCGAGACCGTAATGATCCTTGCTTCTCATGTTTCGTTGTAGACCCTCTGATTCATTCAGACCATCCTTGTGATGTTGATGATGATGCTCATGATGATGATGATTATGATGATGATGGGTTAAATGTTTCTTACATAAATACTCTGCTGGATGATGACACCTCAAACGACGACCCTGCGCCTCGTCGATGAGTTCGCAGAAAAGGAGAATAATAAAGAAAAGGTAAATTACACGAAGGGTCTTTGCCATATCCAAAATAATTAAACAAATAAATATTTTTGTTTGCTTACGTTTAGAAGTCTTTGAACGTGAGTAGTAATATATATGATATATATATGTATTAGTTAAGGTTGAATAATGATAGGAGTTTGAGGTTGAAACTGTGGCTATTTAAAGACAAAGTGGACTTAATGCGATATTGATTCTGATGTTCCTAAGTTTAGTGATGGAAAACGACCGTACCTTTACTATTCTTGGAGCATGCAAGACCCCATGATTATAATCTAGGACTTAATTAATTTATATATTATACATAAATATTTTATTCTAGTACCATTAGGTCTATCTCTATATAATGTCTGATTCATTATAAACAAATTGTACTATGTGGTTTTATTTGAATGACGTATTGTTCTTAATTAGTTATTGATGTGAATCTAGGTGTTGGTTTAAGCAGGGTATTTGATGCCCATAAATGAAATATCTTTTTCACCGTAAAATTTGCATGATGATAGCAAAAACATATTAAAACTTTTGAATAGACTTTAGTAGTAAAATTTTAAACTTCAGTTTATAGCGTTCAAATTTTGTTTAGGCAATGCATAAGTAGCCAAGAACAAGTAAAACTTTTGCTTGGAAAACTAATGTCATATAGTTTATACTAAACTTCGTACCAAAGCTAACAGTTCATAATATCAGTCAAAGCGTATAGTACCTCTAAAAGGACATAAAAATGAGTAGATTGCAGTCACCATCATTGCGAAATCTAGGTGTAGGCTCTCGCAAAACTTATGATTTGTACTAAATAATTCCAATTATTTTACCCATAATACACTTATACACATGTCTATATATCTCAAGCTCAAATCCGAATTAATTTTCGACGCCTGAAAAAATCATATATTCTTCTCAAATAAGGTGTTCAGAATAATCAAGAAGAAATCACATCAATTTTTCGTAGATTGTGAAATTTGATCCTTGCTTTTGATTCACATATGAAAAAGCACGAACCGTAGCACAAGATACGAGCATAAATATATTGCACAACACAAAACAGTTCCAATAAAAACAATGTCTTTATTGTTATTCACAACATCTGCTTTTACAAAGCAACTCGTGCAACAGATAAATTACACGAACAGTCTTATAGAACAGATTCACAATCCTATTCTACCCAGAACGTGTTCCTAATCTACCCAAGAATGCAACGCATCAACAGTTACGAAGCCATAGCAACTGCTACACACAGCACCTGCTGCAACAGATAGATTACAAGAATACTTCTATAGAACAGATTCAACAATCCTATTCTACCCAGAATTACGCAACACCACTCACTGTGATTTGCTCCTAAACATATTCCTAATCTACCCAAACATGTTACGCAATAGCAATGTCTTTTTCTGGGTTTGTAAGTTCTTTGAGTTCTTCAAATCTCTTTCTCTCTCACTCTCGTTTTTTATGCAAGAAGAACTACTAAAAACGAAGCTCTACAACTCAATTATATTGTTTTCCATTTGCCAACATAAATGAAGAGACATGCTTCGGACCAGCAGACAAACCACTGTACTGTGACGAAGACACTGTTTCGCATGTCACTTCACTCTGTGTAACTCGCCAAGATTTATGCTTTTTGCCTTTTTGCAAAAAGTCTTCTCCTTGTTTACTGAACCACTTTCTGCAACAAGCTTCCCACTTGTTCAGCTCTTGGTTCTAGATGCCACCTGTCACGCCACCTAGCGTGGTGACTTTAACTCTTTGACTTTTTTGTTGGATCTTGAGTGACAAAGGGCTTCCTTAGAAATCTTGTTCCTCCATTGATACTTGATATATCATGGTTTTTACCTACTTTTTGGCCATGATATAAGTCCATTTTATAGAGTCTTTTTGGTATTTTTTCGAGTCTTTTGGAGTCTTTATAGGTTAAAGGACGATTGGATCATAATGGGAGTTTTTGGAGCATTTTGGAGCATCAAAGGAAAGAAGTGCCGAAGTGATCAAGTCGGAGTCAAAATTTGGAGCCTGCGTCGACCGACGCAGAGCCGTGGCGTCGATCGACGCAAACATGTCCGCGAATCGAGCAATGAGATGGCGTCGAGCGACGCAACCAATCTGCGTCGCGCGACGCAAGCCAATATTGAAGAATTTCCTCTTTTGCCCAAAAAGCCCAGAAGTTTGAAGAAGAAGTCCAATCCGATTTTAAGACTCTATATATAGTTTTTCTTTAGGTTTTCATGTATCTATCTTGTTTTCTATTGAGATTTGGAGAGAGAGAGATTTGGAGAGCTTTTAGGGAGACAAGTCTGTGCTTGACAATCATCGATATTCGAACCCTTTGTATATTTTTCTCTATCTTTCTATGCAATTCTATTCATCTATGATGTTTGTTTCAATCACCATGTCTGAGTAGTTTGCTTGTTAGGTTTAGGGTTATCAAAGGAATATGAGAAATTGTTAGACTTGTTAGATCTGATAGGGAACATCACTTGGTTCTTCATCTAGATTGTTGTTAATGCTAGTTCTAGTTTGATCACCTAGAACTTTGATCTTAGGTTAATTGTTAGATGCGAAAGTATTGATAATTACCTGAACTAGTCTTAGATGAGCAAATTATCTATTCGCAAAGAAATTTGGTTTAGACAATTTGTGAACAATTGAATCTGAACATTAATGCTTGTCTTTATCCAATAAGTTTGCAAAGAAATTTGGAATTCAGGGATTTAGTCATAGATAGTTTTCGCAACGAAAGTTGGTTAGCTTTACCACTGTTTTCATGTTCAAGAACGGATCTAAATTCCCCTATCGATCTAATTTGTCTACAGTTTCGAGTTTCCTGCGATTTTCTGAAATCCTAGCTTTTGTCTCATTGAATTTTAAGAACACTGAATCATAATCTGCTTGCCTTGTTTTACCATTGCCTTAATTTTAACACATATTTACTTAGCATAATTTGATCGTTTGTGTGATTCGATTCCCTGTGGATTCGACCCCTAAGTACTACTACGATCTCTTAATTTGAGAGAATAGCTCGGGGTAAATTTGAGCGTATCAAATTTTGGCGCCGTTGCCGGGGAATTCGATTTTACCAATCGATTTTTGATTTTATAGTTTTGTCTAAGTTTTAATTTTTGTTTACTTACTTCTGTTTTCTTTTGTTTTTGTGTGTTTCAGGTGCATGCCTAATCGCAAGACCAGAAGCAACAAGAATCAAGAGTTAGTAGATTTTGTTTATGAGTTAGGAGCTTTAGAGTGAGCTAACCGAGCAGAGAAAAAGGTAGCCAAGATGGTCAATCCTTTAGTTCTGATCAGAGGAGAAGATGAGATCCTTCAGGATTTGGAGGGTCAGAGGTACAATGCTCAGGGTCAGAAGTTAGATGAGCATGGAGCTGTAATTTTGGAGCAGCCGAGCAACAGGTTCTGCAGCGCCAAGAGCCAGCAGCAACTGCTGCGCGTGGGCGTACTCTGGGAGAGTACAACAGGCCTGACGAATTCTATGCCAACAGGGCTGCCATTCGCCCTCCAGCTTTCCAGAGGAGCGACTTTGAGCTGAGGCCTGCTTTCTTCTCACTCGTAGCTCAGCATCCTTTCCATGGCCTGTCGTCTGAGCACCCCATGGATCACATAGAGAGGTTTGAGGACTTAGCATCTAGCATCAAGGCTAATGGAGTCTCGAGCGACTACCTCTACTGCAAGCTTTTCCCCTATTCTCTTAGTGGAGAAGCAGCATACTGGTTAAAGCAGTTGGAGCCGGGCTCGCTGACCACTGGGGAGGACACCAAGAATGCTTTTCTCAACAACTTCTTTGATGAGGCAAGGTCCGAGGATCTGAGGACAAAGATCTCTATGTTCAAACAAGGATCGACCGAGGTATTCAAAGCTTCTTGGGTAAGATTCAAGGCCTATCAGAGGGATTGTCCACATCATGGGTTCAGTGATGTGCAGTTGCTGGGTATATTCTTCAGAGGAGTCGACTGGCGCTATCAGATGGCGTTGGATGCTGCATCTAATGGGAACTTCAACACTAGATACCCAGAGGACGCAATTGTGCTCATCGAGAACTTGGCTTCTAGCAATAGTACCAAGAATGCGGACTTCGAGAGGAAGAAACTTGGTGGGAACATGGATGGAGGCCAGATTGCTGAAGTGAAAGCTAAGTTAGATTCAGTGCATAACTTTCTCGTGGGGAAGAAGACAGTGCAGTTTGCTCAAGAAGTGGAGACTTTCGAGCCAGAGGAAAGGGATGTTAACTACATCAATGGAGCTGGTTATCAGGGTCAGAGGTTTGGTAGTCAGCAAGGGTATCAGAGGAATGATTTCCAGAAGCCGTTTCAGAGCAACAACTACCAAAGGAATTATGGTTCATCTTCTTACTAGGAACCTCCTGCTAAATCAGCGGATAACGAGATGAAGTCTATGCTAGAACAAATCTTGGAGGGTCAACAGAAGATGACTGTTAGCTTTAACGGGAAGATGGATGCCATGTACACTGATCTCAATGGGAAAATCGAGCAGCTGAACATTCATATGAAGACGTTGGATCAACAAGTAGCTCAAACGGCGGAGTCAGTAAAGAGACAAGAGGGTTTTCTTCCAAGCAAGACTGACACAAACCCAAGACTAAATGTCAATGCGATCACTTTGGGGGTGGGAACGAGGTGCTTCAAGCCTATGAGAAGGGTCTAGAGGAGCAAGAATTCGTGGAGCTTGAAGAAATCTCAAACTTGGAGATTGCAGTAACTGCGTCGATCGACACGTCAATACTTGATGCAAATCTTGATGTATCTGCAATCTCCCCCTTTTTACTTGAGTATGTCAATCCAAGCATCCTGCACCGGGAACCAAACACACAAGTACATAGGAGCAACGAGCGGCAATTCGAGACACACTCCTCACTTAACAACACAACCTACTAGCTTCTTCTAGAGGTGTTTCCCAAGGCTTATAAGTCTCAATGTTTAAGATATCATCTAAAGTACTTCAGAGATATAAGAAAACATTGTCAATTCCCTCTATTATACTCATAGCCTTGCTTGTCATTCCTTGTTCCCCCCCCCCCAGCTTGGATGCATACTCATGTAAAAACATTAGTCATTTAAGATATCATCTTTTGAAGGAGGGAACAAGATCATACCTGAGAGTTTTATATGAAGCCTTTGATTATAAGGTTTAGATTCTTGAGATCAGTAGACAGACACATAACCTTTGGGTTTAGAGGAATGTCTGAGAGGCACAAAGTGTTCTGATCCAGCTGAAGGTTCTTAGGTGCAACAGAGGTGGTTATGTCCTATCAGCTTTTGTGTCCTAACAAAGGTACTTGTTACAATCTGATCATACACCAGCTGCCAATGTTGAACGAATTCTTGTTGCCAATCATTAACAGAGGTACTTGTTACAATCTGATCATACACTAGTGTTGCTCAGTCTTGTCTTTGTTGCGGACATGTTCTCAACTTGTATCTAGTTGTAGCATACACTTTTGTACATTAGTACCATGATCAGACACAGACGTGATGATTTAAGCTCATCCCATCTTAGAGTAGTCCACCCCCATATAGAGCCACTCCTTCCTCAATTGGTTCCTCACTCCAAGATATAGAGTGCTCATAATCATAAGACATATCAGGAAACATGGTGGAAGGAAGACCATCATACTCAATCAAATTCTAAGCAGCACGAACTTTGAGATCCTCAGAAGTACAAACACGCATCTCTCAGTCTCAATGTACTTGCGATCATGAGTAAGCACAATACAATCATGAGCAAGAAGGGTAAATCCTCAAGTAGACACCGACTAGCCATTGTCAAAGATAAGATGAGAAGTTGAATATGTCGAGAAAACTTAGATTTTGGCTCAATTTTAACGACCTTCTTGGATGTAGCTTTATTGTCCTTAGAACCACCAGCCTTGTCTGAGACAGCACAAAGCCACATAATCTCAAAACCAATGACTCAGGATCAGATGCACAGGACACCAATTGACTTTTAGACACTAATAGTGCAATAATATCAATGACACCAAAATGATCAAATTAAACCATTATGAATGCAAAAGAGTCCATTCGTGTCACCTTTAGAACTGATCAATCTATCTTAGGATATGTATTTCAACTTTCTTTAAGCAAGGCTTAACAAAATGAGCAATATATGACACATGATTAAGAAGGCTACAAGAACAATAAGGTATGCATCATTTGTGGAAACACAGATCAGACTCATGCAATACTAGTTAGAACAGACTGAGTTTATCAATGCACAACTCATGTGACTTAACCAAAATAACTTCAGATAATGCTAATCTAGAAGCTAGACAGATGCAACACAAATCCTTAGGAATTAGGACAAACAGATGCAAAGGTTGTTGACTCAAATGACAGTTACAAGGTGCAATCATGCATGCAACCATAGAGTTTCTAGAGACACTGAATACAACATTTAAGGTGCGAAACACACTGATTTCCTGAGATCAGAACATGAGAGATAAGATGTAAAGATACTTCAACCAAAAATATATACACATATATACAGAATAGAGACACCAACCCTTGAACCTGTCCTAGAGGGTATGTGACACCACATATTGAAGGCAAAATAGCAAGCGGAAGCTTTTAGAAAGTGATAAACTCACCAGCTCATGGAGGTAGCTATTTCTCAAAGAGGAGTTTTCACACTCAGTGATCAACTCAGACTACTCTTCACATCATCATACATGTTCAGAGTCAGAAAAAACATAGTGAGTGAAGAGAAAAGATGAGAAAAAGAAGAAATTCCCAAAGCCCTTGTTGTTTTTTTTTTCTTTAAGCATCCTCTTTATACAGGTCAGGACTTTTCTCCCCGTGTGTGACACAACATTTTATTTTTCTTTTACAGGTTAGGCATTTTCTCCCCCCTGTGTGAGACACAAATTTTTTTTTTTGCGAGTCAGGACTTTTCTCCCCCCTTGATTTTTTTTAACATCTTTTTGGTCCTCTTTTATTTTCTTTTGATAAAGACAAGAGCAAATCCCCAACAACCCAGAAAAGAGAGGTAAAAACAAAAGAAGGGAAAAAATAAGATTCTGAACATGCATGATGAGTAGCTCTTTTCCTGAGCTGACTTGCCGATAAGAGGTTTTTATGAGGTGATCTGTACACGGGGTTAAATACGCCTGCAATCATGAAACAACTATGAACCACACAACCAACCAGAACAGGTCAAGACTTAGTGCTCATAAGGAGCAAGACGTTTTTGTGACTTAGCAACCATTTTTGAAAGCAGAGTTTTGATAAACATTTTTGCGGACTGATCACCAGAGCAAACCAATGTGCTCTCAACTAGATATCGCTTAGCAAACTCTAGAAATAAATGGTGCCAAACATAAATATGCTCAGTTTTCATTTTTGTTTGACAGTTCAACATAGGGTATCCAAGAAACATACAGTTATCCTGAGAGAGAGAAGTGTTATAGATCATACCCTTGTCAGACCTAGTCTGTGTCACTTGTAAGGACTGATCACAACTGTTCTTCTTAGCAGTGTGTTATGACTCAAAAGTGAATGACATGACATTCCCTAGTATCTTTTCTCGCACGTCGACTGGACTGTTCTTGAAGACAAGCCAGAACTTGCGTAGTCTCCACCTGGTATATGTACTTCTTCTTCGTCCTGTGTCACACAAAGCCAGACCATTAAACTGATATTTAACAGTAGACATATGCTTACCTATAGTTTTGCATTCTAAGGCAGGAGAAATCAGGTTCCAAACAGTGGTTTGATCCAGTTCATCCAACTCTCTGTGACACTCCACAGACCCAGTTCCATCCTCCTGGATTCGATTGAGAGTAATTTTTCCAGGTAGAGGTTTCAGAGAACTAGTGTTGAGTTGCTTCACAGACTGATACACTTCAGGGTTCTTCCATATGTAGCATTTATTCTCAGCCTTTGAACCAGACATCACAATGTTCCCTTTTGCGTCAAGTGCTTCACATCCATGTATGTTGAACACAACATTTAACCTTTCTGTACACAACTGACCTACACTGATCAGGTTCATCCTGAGTCTTTCAACCAAATATACTTTATATAGCTGAGGTGTGTCTATGTTGACAGTGGATCCCTTCCCTTTAATACATCCAGTATCTTCATTTCCAAACATGACAATCCCCCTAATTGATCTAGAGTAGTTGGTCAGAGAAGTCTTGTCACTAGTCATATGTGTAGAGCAGCCACTATCAAAGTACCACATCTGTTCATCAACACATAAGTCATTGATGTAAGACATGTTGACCACAGTTTGGTGATCCTTCACTCCTGGTACAGAGTAGCTCATTTGACCAGCTTTGTTAAAACTAGAATACACATTCTTGTAGTTGAGCTGTTCTGATTCTGCAGACATCTTTCCATAAAGATCCTTCTTAGTCACTCATACCCATCCATATCGTGTAGGCTCAACCCAACACTTTTTCAAACTCCAAAGCAATTGAATCTTCTTCTTCTTCTTCCGTTTGAAGTATCACTACCATTTATGACCTGTCTTCCCACAATGGAAGCAACCTCTGAAACTCCTAGTAGTTCCAGCTCGAGACTTAGAGAGAAGAAAACTCCTATTTCGTGTTCAGACTTGCATTCCTTGGAATTCTGTTTTTTGGCTTCAACGCATCCTTTAAGACCTTATCATAAGCAATGGGACCAAAGGACATGTGCTTCTTTGTCTGAAGAGGTACCTTTGTACGTTTAACCCTCGAGCTACGATTATTCCTTGAGTCAACACATATAGGTTTAGATGTTGGAATCTGTTTGAGAGCATCTTGATTTGGTGAGGCTTCTGTGGAGCTACAACTTTTAACAAAGATGATCTGTTCACCCTGAGACTATGTAAGACTATTAGACACCCCTTGATAGCCAAGACCGCTGTGAACTGACTATGTTCTTCTTACAGCAAGAATGTCATCAAGATGCTGAGATCCATTGTTGAGCATCCTGATTTTTCTATAGTTCTCATTCACTTCTCTTTGAAGCAGATCAGCCCTGTATTTTTCTTTGAAGTAATGCATTTGAAGAGCTTTTCATTTCCTAATAGAGAGTCAAACAGTTTGGGAGACGTGTCAGATCTTTCTTCATCTTGATGTTGTTCAACTCTGGCGTTGAGTCTGGAATTATCCTGAACAAGTTGTCGTTGCTTAGCTTAACCCAAGTGTTATACAGAGTTCGATATTCCTCCTTGGAAGTAATTTCCCTAGTCTCATCCTTAGAGTCTGTTGAAAACAGAAAAGGCATTTTTTCAGAATCCGCCATAAGGGCAACAGAGTGAAGCATCTCATCTTTTGCCCTATGTTTCTCTCCCTTTGAGTTAGATTCACTGAAGTTGATGAACAACTTCTTCTTTCTTTTCTGCAGATTTGGACACTCATCCTTAGTCTGTCCTACTCCCTTGCACTCAGAGCACTTCACCTCGTTCTGTTTAATAACAGGACATTTAGGTCTGATGTGACCAATAGCTCTCCACTCAAAACATTTCAGCTTTTTCCATCTGGTTGTAGGAAAATCTAACTTGTAGTGGCCAGTTCCTTCACACCCAAAGCAATGAACTTCTCTTTTCTTTTTGTCTTTACTCTTTCAATTCTTCTAAGAGCTTTACCAAACATTTTTCCTTGTAGGGCTATGTTAACCTTCAAACTATGAAGTTGGTTGTGTTCTTCCTCTACTAAAAAAACGCTTACTTTAGAGGTCTTCATCATGTCCCCATGAACCTCCATTTATTCTGAGCAACACAGGGGGTCTGTGTTTCCTGATTCTCTCATTTCAGCCTTTTGAGCTTCATGAGATTTGTGCAAAATATCCCAGGGTTGTTTTGCAGAAGTGCAATTCTGGATAAGCTTGAACTCGTCTTCATAAACACCACCAAAAATAGCGTCCATGGCACGTGCATTGAATTTGGATGATTCTTCTCTTCAACAGTCCAACTTGACTTTGGTTTAAAAATTTTAACTCCTTCTTCTCAGAGTTGAAACGGAGATTCCCAACCATCTTCAACTACAGTCCATGCATCTTCTCCTTGATCACGAATGAGCTGCATCATCCTGACTTTCCAAAAACCATATCTCTCTCTATCCAATAGTAAGATTCTACTAGCAGCAACCAGCTCTGTAGGCGGTTCCATGATATCACAAGATCTTTACATGTTAAGGAATAATAATCCATTGGTTTAGTGATCTGCTCTGATACCAAATGAAAAAGCAGGAACCCTAACACAAGATACGAATAGAAATATATTGCACAACATAGAGCAGTTCTAATAAAAACAATATGTCTTTATTGCTATTCACAACGACTGCTTTTACAAAGCAACTCGTGAAACAGATAGGTTACATGAACAGTCTTATAGAATAGATTCACAATCCTATTCTACCCAAAACGTGTTCCTAATCTACCTAAGAATGCAACGTAACAACAGTTACGAAGCCGTAGCAACTGCTACACAGAGTACCTGCTGCAACAGATAGATTACAAGAATACTTCTATAGAACAGAATCAACAATCCTATTCTACCCAGAATTACGCAACACCAGTCACTGTGATTTGCTCCTAAACATATTCCTAATCTACCCAAACATGTAACGCAACAGCAATTGCAAAACCTCTGTTCTTCACTCAACACTCCAATGTCCTTTTTTCTGGGTTTTTGAGTTCTTTAAGTTCTTTGAATCTCTTTCTCTCTCGTTTTTTATGAAAGAAGAACTACTAAAAACGAAGCTCTACAACTCAGTTATATTGTTTTCCATTTGCCAACATAACTGAAGAGACATGCTTTGGACCAGCAGACAAACCACTATACTGTGACAGAGACACTGTTTCACCTGTCACTTCACTCTGTGTAACTCGCCAAGCTTTATGCTTTTTGCCTTTTTGCACAAAGTCTTCTTCTTGTTTGCTGAACCACTTTCTGCAGCAAACTTCCCACTTGTTCAGCTCTTGGCTCTAGATGCCACCTGTCACGCCACCTAGCGTGTTGACTTTAACTCTTTGACTTCTTTGTTGGATCCTGAGTGACACAGGGTTTCCTCAGAAATCTTGTTTCTCCATTGATACTTGATGCAAATCTTGATGCATCTACAACATATCAAATCCTATGTCATTTTTATCAAACCACTATAGCATACACTTTTGGTTTTCACCCATCATATTTATAAATCCAACACTAAAACATATTAAATATTAGTCAAATGGACTAAACCTCTCTTGTAATCCCATGATTTTTAAAAAATACGTTGAGAAGATTAAAAGAATTGATTTGACTATTTATAATATCAAAGTGCACTTATTTTTTTCATAGTTCATTTTTGTAGAACTTCAAGATTAAGCGTGTCTGCACTGGAAAAATCATTTCTAATACCATATGAGTGAGGAAAAAATACGGAAAATATTCAAAATATGGAAAAATATTACATAATGAGTTGAAGGATCCAAACAAGTTTTTCAAAATTCCCGGACTAATACAACGACCATCGGACGAAAGTGGAACCCACATGCTAAGAATGGATGTGGGATCCAATGACGATGGCGGTCGGGGTGTTAAATTCTGATCATATAAAACAAACAGGACCTGATCCAAACTACCTTTTGTAATAAGTTGTACATAATATGTGGAAACCAGTCGATATGTAAGAATATAATTCAAAGTGAAATATTTGTCTTAGAAAAGAAGAGACATAAACATGTGAAAAGGTATGGTTTTGCTGGAAAAAAGTTGGTAATGGCTTTAGATTATGCACTCTATAATTAAATGATCGTGTGTTTATATATTTAGTATTATTTACGACATTAATTGATGGTTGATATTCATGTTCGAAATTCCCCCGCCGCAATCTAACGTTCGATGTTTATTGAAAGTTGTAAGCATTTGCATGTTAAATTCTGATCATATAAAACAAACAGGACCTGATCCAAACTACCTTTTGTAATAAGTTGTAAATAATATCTGGAAACCAGTCGATATGTAAGAATATAATTCAAAGTGAAATATTTGTTTTAGAAAAGAAGAGACATAAACATGTGAAAAGGTATGGTTTTGCTGGAAAAAAGTTGGTAATGGCTTTAGATTATGCACTCTATAATTAAATGATCGTGTGTTTATATATTTAGTATTATTTACGATATTAATTGATGGTTGATATTTATGTTCGAAATTCCCCCGCCGCAATCTAACGTTCGATGTTTATTGAAAGTTGTAAGCATTTGCATGTTACCTTCGCCTGCCTGTCTAATATTCTCGTTTGCCTTATTCGCTACATTAAAACTCCCTATTACAATTATTTGATTTTGACGATTATACATATATTAACTTTATATTTTTTTGTCACTCTTATAGTTTCTTTAGATACTTTTTTTTGTTGATATTCAAATAGCTACATTAATTTTTATTACCTGACTAATCATACAGGACGAGTGTAGCCGTCGAGTAGTACATTCACCGACTTTTCTAATGAACCTAAAAATTGATACCATTTCGATCAACCAAACAGAAATAAAAATAAAAATTCTCACAAATACCACATTTTGATACCCTCCAACAAAGAAATTCCATATTTGTATATATATTGAAGAATAGGGGAATGAGTCCCTTCCCCGAGGGGATGCGTTTAATATCGAAGGCTGAATAACTGTAGGGCACTCGAATCAAGCATGATTAATTGTTTCTTCTTCTGCTCCACATTTCTGAAAAATTGGCGAGCAATTGATCCCCCGTTGATTTAACCTTGATAAAACTGTTATAGAACTTAATAGAGTCTGCCAAATAAAATGTTTAATATTCGATGGACACTTTAGTTTTCATACATGTGCCTTTAAAACTGTAAAACTTGGTTCTCCTACTGGATTGGCGACCAAATCGTTCCTTAATTCATTAGAAAACCAATATCTTGATTTTACTGTATATCTACCAGACTTTGTGAAATGCCAAATAATGTTATCTCTCATAAATGAGAGGCTGATTTCGAGACATTGAATTAAATGATGTTCCTTGGATCCATAAACTCCCGTAGAATTGAGAGATACCACTCCTTCATAACTTGATCAAATGAATGATTGACCTTTAAATTAGGATGCAGAATACTTCCTTTATCCCTTGTCGGCTTAGGGAGAGTATATGGGATCCATGGGTCTTGCCAAACTCTAACGTTATTTCTAGATGCTAATCGGACCTCGTTACATCGATATAAAAGATCTCTGGGCGATAATAAACTCTTCCAACCATAAAATAGAGAATATGGCTTCCTCTCCATAAGCGGAATCAACCCCTAAAATATCTTCCTTTAAAAGTTCGTGCAACTAACGAACTTGGATATTAGTACATCCTCCAAAGTTGTTTTGCAAATACTGTAACGCCTGTGAACCAAAATTTAGAATTTTGGTGTGTACGTCGATCGACACAGGGGGCATGTGTCGATGGACACAAGGTTGAATTTAGAATTTTGGTTTTTGATCGTTCGGTTTACGGTCGGGTTATAGGAACCCTAGGGTTCACTTATATAACCAAGGAGACCATTTTTGTGGCCGCGGTTTTGGGAGAGAAAAATCAGTACCTAAGCGTTCCAGAGAGAAGAGAAAGAGTTCCTTGAGTATTCTTGTTCCTTAAGGCTAAGAAAATGTGTGATTGAGGCTTTGGAGGCAATTCTGTCCGGTTTTAGAAGGGGAGAGTAACGGCCAGTAAAAATAGATCGGATCGGAGCAAAAATTTTATGTTAAGTTTTACACTCTCTAATCTTGTTATAGAAGAAAACAGTTTGTCAATCGGATGTCTATTTTAGGAGTTATAATTGTTTTACTTTAAAGGAGGATATCCGTCGAACCAGAACGACTCAGAGGACGATCCATACACCGTTAGATAGATCTCTCTGTCTAGTTTCCAAATAAGGTTTCCAATCTTGATTTTGAGATAATCTACATTCTCAGTGTGCTTTCAAAATCAGCATGTTGTTCCTGTTTTCTGAAATCCTAATTCGGTTTAGGGGTTTTTTGGAGAAAGGATCGAGGTTTTGTTGGTTCGTGAGGAAGAAAAGATAGAGCAGAGACTGTAGTTATGAGAGGTCTCTTTTCGTGGTTGTCCTTGTCTAGAATCGATCCAGAATCAAGGTGAGTGCGTGACCATGACTTATTTGGGTAAATGGAATGTCATGATGCGTTTGATTGAGGTTTGGATTGATGTTTTGATGATTTATTGGGTGATTTGAGTGATTCTCGTGTTATTGGATGTCTTTGCTGATGTTTTTGGTGCTGGAGATCGATACGTCGTATCCTGAAACGAGCCATGAGAGAATAGGCTCGTGTTCCTCGATTTTGTGACATGCGTCGATCGACATAAGTGATGTGCGTCGATCGACGCATATGCTGTGCATTGATCGACACGAGGTCGTTTGTCGATTGACGCATGGGTTGTGCATCGCAGGGTCTGGACATGCGGTTATCGTGTTGTTTATTTGTATTGTGCAATGTTAATTAATCGATTGGTACTGTGCCATTCTTTTATGCCTGTGTGTATAGCCGGTATATGGAATGACCGTCTCACTGAGTGTTTGTGATAATACTCACGCATCTCGTTTTTCCATGTGATGCATGTAAAGGTAAAGTGTGATTGTGGAATCATGGCTATAAAGAAGAGGATGATACAGGGTCTGGTTGAGTTGTGTTTTGATATTGTTAGAATTGTTGGCTAGGTTGTTGGATGTTCTTGAAATTATTGAATTGGAATTGATTATCGAATTGGTTTGACGAATTGGTTAATTGAATGGTTTATTGAGTTTTGCTTCCGTTGGTTGTTATATTGGTTTGCTTGTTGTTGAGAATTAATATTTATGGGAATACTAATGCGATTATGTTTTAACAAAATAAACCGGGTTGGGTTATTTCAGTTTGGTATCAGAGCCCTTACGGTTTTAGGGCGGAAGAACGTAATTTATTATGAGGAGTTAGATCATCTTCTTCGAGCCTTCAATGAGATTCCACGGTAAGTATTTTGTGTTTTGATGATTTCTACTATGCTTAGTTTTCTATTGTTAGTAGTGCAGTGAGAGATGACGAGAAGTACTAGAGGTAGAGGCCGTGGTGGTTAGGGAGGCCATGGTGGTCGTAGAGGACGTTGGTGCGGTCGGGGACAAGTGAGTGAGTCCGCCGCTGCGAGTGTGGCCCAGATTTCAGCGGAGGAGCAGGTGGCGGCTTAGCAAACATTTCAGGTGGGATTCGTGGGTGTAGCCACTACGAGTCCCAGTGTGAGGACTGGTGGGGCTGGTGTTGGTCTCCTGAAATGTTTATTAAGCCGCCACCTGCGAGTACCAGTGTGAGGACAAGTGGGGCTGGTGTGGGTCTCGGTGTGGCTGGCGATGCGGTGGGCCCAGGAGCGGGTGCTGCCACAGGTGTAACCTAGGATCGAGATGATCGTCTGGCGGGTCTGCTACATCTAATTTTGGAGCGTTACCGGGAGCGGTACCGACTCCGGTAGTGCCACTAGTGGCAGATGTGCAGCCAGGAGTGGCTGGTATGCAGCCGGGACTGGCGGCTGGAGAGGGGCTCCCATCCTATCTTAGGATGATAGAGCAGATGCAGAGGATAGGCACGAGATGAGGTTGGAGCGTAATTTTTGCTCTATCCGGTGTCCTGAGGGATACCGGGTTGATTTAGCGGTGCATTATCTAGATGGTGATGCGCATTTTTGGTGGAGAGATGTTGTGGCCAGGAGGGTGTAGGCAGAGATGGCCTGGGATGACTTTTTGGCGGAGTTTAATGACAAGTTCTTCCCGCAAGAGGCGGTGGATCGGTTGGAGTCGAGATTTCTGGAGTTGACTCAGAATCTTTTATAGAATCTTTTTGGTATTTTCGAGTTTTTTCACGTCTTTATAGGTTTCCATACGTTTTGAGCATAATGGGAGCCTTTGGAGGGTTTTGGAGCATTGTGGAAAGAGTAGCCAAAGTTATGAAGTCGGAGTCGATATTTTCTTCTTGCGTCGATCGACGCAAGAGGGTAGAGTCAATCGACGCAAGCCTTTTCCACCGACGGATCGAGTTGAAAATTTGACACACGCTATAACATTGAGTTAGCTTTCATTTGGAAGATATTTGAGGTCATTCCAACGGTTGGATCGAAAGTTATGCAACTTTTAATGACGACATGTCAGTCTGCCCTTAACCGACCGGTTCGTTGGAGAAAAAGGAAATTGCAATTTTTCCTATTTTGACTTGGTTTTGTCATAGATATTGAACCAAAAACGTGATTAGACCTATTTATTCGAGTTTTTAGCCATTGTTTAGGAGATATCTTATTTTCTATTGAGACAATTATTTTACTCTTTTCTATTGATAATGTTTTCATCATCTATGTCTGAGTAAATTCCTTGTTAGGTTTTGGGGATTCAAGGGATTGATGAGAAATTGCTAGGATTGATTACCGTTGGGATTTATCTTCTTGTTCTTCATCTAGATTGCTATAACTCTGATTTTAGGATTGATCAACTGAAATTGGAAACCCTAGGTTGCTTTAATAGATGCGAAAGTATTATTAACAACCTGACCTAATATTATATGAGCAAAATTATCTATTCGCAAAGAAATTTGGCTTAGTAATTTTGTGAACAATCGAACTTGAACTTAATGCTTATCTTTATTCACTAAGTTTGCAAAGAAATTTGGAATTTAGGGATTTAGTCATAGATTATCTCTGCAACGAAAGTTGATTGGTTTTACACTTGTGTTTGAGTTCTAGAACTGTGCTTAATAAAATCCTAACTGTCTTTTATCCTTGACTTCGATTCATTCCTGAGAATTGCCCATAGCCTAACTCTTTTGTCTCATTGATTACTAGAAACCATATCACAGTCTGCTTCTTTGCTTTGCTTTCTACTTTACATTCGTACATATTTGCTTAGTCTAATTCGAAATCAACAGTCTTTTGTGTGAACCGATTCCCTGTGGATTTGACCCCTAAGTACTGCTACGATCTCTTAATTTGAGAGAGTAGCTCAGGGTAAATTTGAGTATATCAAATTTTGGCGCCGTTGCCGCACCAAACGATTTTTGATATTAGAATTTTGTCTAAGTTTTAATTTTTGTTTACTTACTTCCGTTTTCTTTTGTTTTTGTGTGTTTCAGGTGCATGCCTAATCGCAAGACCAGAAGCAACACGAATCAAGAGTTAGTGGATTTTGTTCCTGAGTTAGGAGCATTAGAGCGAGCCAACCGAGCAGCGAAAATGGCAGCCAAGATGGTCAATCCTTTAGTTCTGATCAGAGGTGAAGATGGGGTTCTTCAGGATTTAGAGGGTTAGAGGTACAATGCTTAGGGTCAGAAGTTAGATGAGCATGAAGTTGTGATTATGGAGCAGCCTGAGCAACAGGTTCTGCAGCGCCAAGAGCCAGTTGGGCGTGGGCGCACTTTGGGAGAGTACAATAGGCCTGATGAGTTCTATGCTAACAGAACTACCATTAGCCCTCCAGCTTTTCAAAAGAACGACTTCGAGCTAAAGCGTGCATACTTTGCTTTCAAGCAAAGATCTAAGGACAAAGATCTCTATGTTCAAACAAGGACCGACTGAAGCATTCAAAGTTTCTTGGGTGAGATTCAAGGCCTATCAGAGAGATTGTCCACATTAGGGCTTTAGTGATATAGAGTTGTTGGGTATCTTCTAGAGAGGAGTCGACTGGTGCTATCAAATGTCGTTGCATGCTGCATCTAACGGGAACTTCAACACTCGATACCCAGAGGCCGCGCTTGTGCTCATCGAGAACTTGGCTTCTAGCAATAGTACCAAGAATGCAGACTTCGAGAGGAAGAAGCTTGGTGGGAACATGGATGGAAGCCAGATAGCTGAGGTGAAAGCCAAGATAGACTCTGTGCATAACCTTCTAGTGGGGAAGAAGACAGTTGATGTTTGTCCTTTTCCGGTTATAAGATTTAAACCTAGGATTTCACTAATCAGAGGTAGAATAGTGAGGTTCGTAAAGGGACCAGTAATACGCTCTAATTCTATGGATTTCAATCTCAGCTAAGCAATTCAAGTTGGGGTTTTAATGTCACAAAAATAATTCGAACAAGACACAAGCAAAAATCGGTTGTAATTAATAATAAAAAGGCGTTAGGTCGGGGATAATTCTCAGGGATTCGATTATCAAGAACCAAACAATTATTCAGGTATGCGATTGCGACCAAGTCTAGAACTCAACCATAAATATAAGGAGATCCACTTTCGTGGCATCTACAACTTTCACAATCAATCTAACACCCTAACTGTCGTTGAGGTTACAAAGATTATCAAGCTTTATCGATTAGAGTTGATATGTTCACGAGATGCCCTAACTTCAACTTTCGTTGGCTACGGATCAAATCGCCCACCTAAGTCAATTCCAGCAATTTACAAACTTTTGATAAGTAAATTCAACCTAAGATCAAAGGCTAGGTGATCAATCTAACCTAGGCAATATGATCGACAATAGGTGGAGACTATCGAATGATTATATAAAAACCTATCTATGCTTAGTTCATGAATCAAATCCCATCGAAAACCCCCTAACCTAACAAGTGGATTACTCGCTCGTGATCAAACAAGTAACAGCAGCAAGAGATGAAAGAAACTTCATTAAATCAAAAGCAAAGAGTTTAGGGTTTAGAAAACTTCGATAAGAACGTGAAGGATAAACTCTAAAACAATGGTTTGAATCTCTCTCTCTCTCTCTCGTCGTGATGCTGCTACTTCGTGAAAACGTGGCTGTCTTGTGATGGCGTGATGCCCCCAAAAGTCAGCAACAAAGACCTATTTAAAGGCCCATTACGGCTGGCCCAAAAATAGGCTTGCAGAATTAGGGTTTTGCAAAAGGCCCATTAATGATTCTGCTGGGAGCAGGTGCTCCCTTTCTCGTACTAGGTGCTCCCTCCTTCGTACCAGGTGCTCCCTCCGGATCGATCGATCATAGAATTTACGTCGGTCGATCTGAATTTCAGATCGACCGATCTGCTCGGATATCGATCGATCTGCTCCATTCTGGGTGTCAGGTGCTCTCTTCTGGGCGTCAGGTGCTCTCTTTCTCCAGAATGTCCAAAAAGGGTCCAACTTCATTCTTTTCTAGCCAATTCCAGTTATTGCTTCCAGCCGCTTTTTGTACCTAGAATGACTCGATAGAGAGTGAAAGACTCGATAAAAGCCTACAAAACAAGGGTTAGAATGCGCCAAAAACGCATTATATCAATTCCCCCAAACTTAGATCTTTGTTTGTCCTCAAACAAATTCAAGACCAAGTGAAGGAGAAAGGTTTGAAAACGCGGGAACTCTTTTATCCTCAGTGAACCGGGTTTAAAACTTTCAATCTACAGACCACATAATCCAGATCACGAATAGCAAAGCTTTACCAAAACATCCTCAACACATTTTTCAACCAAGTTCCATTTCCCAAACACAAACTCAACGCATTCAAAGTTGCGCGAGGGTCTCGCTAAAGACACCATTTAGGGTAGACGATGCTAAAGGGTTTAAGGCCATTTAGAGGTGGAGTTCAAAGTGTTTAAAGTGTTTAAGGGTTACCCGATGTTTCGTAGAGGATGCAGGATATCGCACAAAATTGCAAGAGAGAACGGGTGCGTTGATATCCACATTCTCTAAACCACTCTTTCTTCTCCACATCTCTCCAACGTCTCAACATCTCATCATCCACCTTGGGTATATTCGCTGTGTAGAGAGACATTTCTAATATACAGATTTTACCACTCTTCATCATCTGTTGAGATTCAAAAGCAGCGCTTTCACTACTGTTGTTCCTTGTGAGGAGACAGGGTCGTGAGATCGCTCGTCCTCTACATCCGTTCTACGGGACTCGGACTACTGCTTTTGAGCTCTGGATGATCACTTCTTGAGTACCGATTCACTGGAAATGCATTTCCTCATCGCGTATTCAAGAACTATCATATCATCCCTATTATTATTTTTTTTAATTTTTTTTATTTTTTTGATGAAAGAGGGTTTGATCGCAAGCGTATGTCTCTCAAACACGAAGACAAATCAGAGTTGCTGTACATACCCAAAAGCGTGAAATCATCTCCTGGAAATAAGAGCGGGTGCTCCTTCTGGGGAGCAGGTGCTCTCTGTTCTTCAGAAAGAGTGATCTAGATGCAGTGTTGACCCAATTCTCTCCAACCCTTTTGCGCATATGCTGCACATGTGACAATGAAGTAACAAGAATGCAAGGGGTTTGAAAAGAGGTAAGGGTTAAGGAGGGTACTAACTAAAAATGAGCTAACTATTCAGGATCAACAAGAGTGATAAAAGGAGTAATGAGTCCTGAATATGATTCGTTTCCCTAATCTAGTGCCAATAGCGAGATAAATTTTTGGTCAATATGGAACCTGGAAGATAGTGTATCGAAGTGTTCCAGTTGTTCCTTGTACTCATGCTCTGAAGAAATGGTCACTAGAGAGAAAGTTAAACACAAATAGTTCAAATATCATCATGAGATAAAGTCCTAATTCCCTACAAAGTTTTGACTCAATAAAACAAACGAAAAATAGACTCAAACAGGACATAAGAAAATAAAAAAGAAAATAAAAAGTCATTAGCAACAACCCCCCCCCCCCAAACTTACTTCACACCGTCTCGGTGGGAAAATAAGAAAAGAGAGAGCAGAAGAAAAAGAAAACATGATGAAAATGCAAGAAAGTAAAAATGTTCAGAGAAAATACGAGAGGGGGAGAAGGATAGCGATGACTAATCGCTGGCGGTAGCATCGGATTCCTTGTCATCATCCGTGAGTGGCTTCTTCCTCTTGGATGATCGTGTGTTGAGGCGAGCAGACGAGGACGGTTGGGCAGCTGGTGGCTGGACCGGTGCGGTGGACGGCATTGTCTCCGCGGCTTGTGAGCCGCTGCATCCCTTCTGCAGCATGTGCAAAAGGCGGCGAAGGAGCCCGTTGTTCTTCTTAGTGGAAGCCACCATCCAACGGCGGTACTCAGCGTTATCCGGGTTATCGGAGATATCATCAAGTGTCAGCTCGCTGGTGTAAGGCCGGCGGTAGTGAGCGCGAGACTGCTGCGTACGCTGTGTGTCAGCTGCCAAATCCTCTTCTTCTTCTTGGCTCAACGGGTCCTCAGCAGCGGGAGCAGGAGCAGGTGCAGAAGTGGAGGTGCTCTTTCGGGCAGCAGAGGTGCTCCCTTTCTTCTTCGGGGTGCTCCTGGTTGGTGCTCCAGGGACTGGGCACAAATACTCTGTTCCAGGGGTGAACCCGATGTTGGCAGCAACCTCCAAATCGGTCAGTGATGGTTGAGGCAACCTGCAAAACAGAATACTACCGGCGCGTGACGTGAAACGGTAAGTGGTGGGTTCAGCTAAGATCTCACATGAGAGGAGGTAGGCCGTGTCCATAGACTCGTACTCCGTGCTGCGCGTATATCCGCTGACATCGATTTCCAGGTGAAGGAACAAGCGTGTCAGCAGGCTCCCCATCCGCTCTGTGTGGGCCGCGGCTTTGCCCTTGGCAACCTTGGTCCTCTTATCAGCTATACATGAGGCAAAAAGTGCTCCCATGTTGACGCTTCCATCGAACTCGCAGCCCAAACCGGCTTCACCATTAATGGTGTCTCGCACAACATTGTAAAGCATGATCAATTCATCGGTTCGCACCTTGCTTGCATCATCTCGTGAGAAGAAAACAGTGCTGATGGCTTTGACACCGATTCGAAGAGCAGGGTTGCGAATGATAGACTGGGCTGCGGATCTGGAGAAGTAATCTCCACTTGCGATGAAATCCCAGAATTTGTGCGCAACCGGTAGGCGTGTGGGGAAAGTCACCTTCTCCTCCGTGGAGTCAAAACCGTAAAGGTCACAGAGATCCCGGATAGTCACCTCATACCTCTTTCCGCCAGCAAAGAAAGAGAGAACTCCCTGTGAAGCCACTGGTCTTCGCGGGTCCGAATAGGTCAGTTTGGCAGATGCCAAACACTGCCTCACCAAATCTGGGTATAGATCATCGGGCTGTGTGAGCAGATCGGTCAGTTGGCAAGCCTCAAGTATACTGTTCACATCATAGAGCAGCCCTAGATCCTTTAGCATTTGCCCACACAAGAAGCGAGTCGGCTCAATGGTAATGTCTAGCTAGTTATTGTAGTAATATGCGTCCGCCTGGTCCCATTCCACGTCAGAATCGAGAGGAAGGGTTGAATTGCTCAAATCAAAACGTTGGCATTCGTCACGTAGCCAATGGCTTGTTGCGAGTTGGGTGTAGGTGGAGACACCTTTTCCCTTGCGTGAGCGGGATGGGTTACCAAATGACGTTGTCAGTTTGGACATCCTGCAATGACAGCAGCAAACACGAACCAAAGCCAGCATAAGTTCATTGTCCCAATATCCACACAAATACATATCCAAGCGGGTAACTACAATAGATGAAAATCAACAAAGACAACAGTCCGGACAGAAGAAGGATAAACCAATTGTCCCATAAGAGTAATCCTCATCCCCTTAGTTCCGATTTCACACCATAAAAGTGGGTTTGGTTTCAAGCGAAATTTTCAGTCAAATTTGCACACCCCTATGTACTCGAAATCGGCCCTAAACAAGTTTAGAGTAAACCTAAGCAATCGCATTCAACCAATCAAGCCAAACAAACCCGGAATTTTACCCTTTGTCGCAAAAATAGCGGAGATAAAAAGTGAGTTTTCGAAGCGTTACCTTGCTGGTTTGAAGAAACGAGTGGTAGATTCAAAAAGAGGGCGAAAAATCGAGTGGGATAGAGCCTAAAATTGCTCAGATTGGTTGAGAATCGAAGGAGTTGTGCTTTGGGCAAAAAGCTTGGAAACCGTTTCAATGGAGGAAAAGAAAAACGCAGAAGGAAGGAGAAAAAGGAGTGAGAGGGGCGCGAGATATATAGGGTGTTTTTAGGGATGGCCCATTATGCCTATTTTTTATATCCATTTGAAATTGGAAAAATCCCTTAATTAATATCTCTCGGGCCCACCTCATCATTCTTATTGGACTTACCTGGTGATAGACCCAGACCGAATTTTGAAAATTCGTTTTTCGTTTTAGGTTGGGGAGCAGGTGCTCCGCTCTAGCATCAGGTGTTCTCGTCTGGGTTTCAGGTGCTCCCTGTGGGTTGTGATGTGATCGTCATCCGGATCGATCGATCCCATAATTTACGTTGGTCGATCCGAAATTCATATCGATCGATCCGACTCTGAGGTCGATCGTTCTACTCCTCAAAGCACGAAATTGATCGATCTAGGAACTTACGGCGGTCAATCGGATATTCAAATCGATCGATCTGTGAAAAGATCGATCGATCGCCACCACCCTTTTTTTTTTTTTTTTTTTTGAAGACCTGAAAATTCAAAACTCAAACAAAAGTTAGTAATAAAAGAAATCAAATTGAAAAAGTTAGAAAACGTACCGGTGGGTTGCCTCCCACCAAGCGCTTGGTTAAAGTCGTTAGCTTGATTTGATTAGCCTTTTAGGCTTTGGGCGCGTCACCTAAGGTGATAACTCCACCTTCGGTCGGGGTTGCATCGGCTAAGTACGGTTTGCAGCGCTGTCCATTGACCACGAACTCTTTCCCTTTGGCGTCCAGCAATACCAGAGCTCCATATGATCGAATGTCTTTGACGAGGAAAGGGCCGGACCACCTAGATCGTAATTTTCCAGGAAAAAGTTTAAGGCGAGAGTTAAAGAGAAGTACCATGTCATTGGGTTGGAAGTTTCAGTTAAGAATTCTCATGTCGTGGTACATCTTGGTTCGTTCCTTGTACAATTTCGAACTCTCGTAGGCTAGGTGCCTAATCTCCTCTAACTCGTTAAGTTGCATGGATCGCCTTTCCAAGGCGGATTTGATGTCGTAGTTCATTAACTTAACTGCCCATGCCGCCTTATACTCAAGCTCTACCGGAAGGTGGCATGACTTACCATACACCAAGTGAAAGGGCGTTGTTCCTAATGGTGTTTTGTAAGCGGTTCGGTAAGCCCAAATCGCGTCGTCCAACTTGGCTGCCCAATCTTTCCTTGTGGTGCCTACGGTCATTTGCAAAATGTCCTTGATCTGCCGATTACTAACCTCAACTTGACCACTAGTTTGCGGGTGATATGGCGTTTCAACCTTATGCTTTACGCCGTTCTTTCTCAAAAGGTTCTCAAAAACCCTATTGATGAAATGGGTCCCACCATCACTAATCACCACCCGCGGAACTCCAAACCTGGGGAATATTATGGTTTTGAACATCTTTAAAACCATAGCGGCATCGTTCGTTGGGGAAGCAATGGCTTCAACCCATTTTGACACATAATCAACAGCCACTAAGATGTACTTGTTTCCATAGGAGGATGGAAACGGCCCCATAAAATCTATTCCCCATACGTCAAACACTTCAACTTCCAAAATGAAGTGTTGAGGCATCTCGTTCCGTCGCGAGATGTTTCCTTGCCTCTGACATTTGTCGCATCGCGAGATAAATGCATGTGCATCACGGAACATCGTTGGCCACCAATATCCAGCTTGGAGCACCTTGGACACCGTCTTAAAGGTCGCGAAATATCCAGCGTAACTTGAACTGTGGCAGTGAAACAAGATTCCCGGGATTTCCTCATCGGGAACACATCTCCGGAAGAGACCGTCGGAGCATTGTTTGTAAAGGTATGGTTCATCCCAGAAGTACCTCCTTATGTTGCGCAAGAATTTCCTCTTTTTGTCTTCCACAAAGTCAGCTGGTTCCTGGTTAGCAGCTAGGTAGTTCGCGATCTCACCAAACCACGGAAAACTCGGAGCAACCATTTTTGAAACAACCGCATAAACCTGGTCTGGATCAGGTGCTCTGTTCTGGGTAGAGGGTGCTCTAGTCTGGACTGGGTGCTCTAGAACGCAGATTCCAATGGCGTACACTTGTTCATCCGGCAGCGCATCATCAAGCGGGACTGTTTCATCCACTTTCAGGCGGGATAAATGATCAGCAACTCCATTCTCAGTACCTTTCTTATCAACAATCTGCAGGTCAAACTCCTAAAGCAACAAAATCCATCTCAAAAGCCTAGGTTTTGCATCCTTCTTCGTGAGCAAGTACTTCAACGCTGCGTGGTCGGTATGAACAATGACCTTTGAGCCTACGAGATATGATCTGAATTTTTCAAAGGCAAAAACGACTGCCAGTAATTCCTTCTCAGTCGTCGCATACTTGCATTGAGCCTCATCCAGCGTGCGACTCGCGTAGTAGATAACGTGGAGTCTCTTATCTTTCCTTTGCCCCAAGACTGCTCCTACAGCGTAATCACTCGCGTCTGTCATTACCTCAAATGGCTGATCCCAATCTGGTGGTTGAACAATGGGCGCACTCACCAATGCTCCTTTAATCGTGTGAAACGCCTCGAGGCAAGCTCCATCAAACACAAACTTGGTTTCCTTACACAAGAGTTGCGTTAGAGGTCTTGCTATCTTTGAAAAATCCTTGATGAAACGTCTGTAAAAGCCCGCGTGACCAAGGAAACTCCTTATTCCTTTAACTGAATCCGGTGGTGGCAGGCTCATCATTACCTCAACCTTTGCTCTGTCAACCTCAATACCCTTTTCTGAGATTCGATGACCCAGAACTATACCATCTCTTACCATGAAATGGCACTTCTCCCAATTCAGCACTAGGTGTTTCTCTTCACAACGTTGCAATACCCTGCACAAATTGGACAAGCAAACAGAAAAAAAGCTTCCATAGACGGAGAAGTCGTCCATGAAAACTTCCATTATATCCTCAATTAAATCAGTAAAGATGGACATCATGCACCTTTGAAAGGTCGCTGGGGCATTGCATAGTCCGAAAGGCATCCTCCGATAAGCAAAAGTGCCGTGGGGACATGTAAAGGTCGTCTTTTCCTGATCATCCGGGTGAATAGGTATCTGAAAGAAACCTGAATAACCGTCTAAAAAGCAGTAGTAAGGGTGGTTAGCTAATCTTTCGAGCATTTGATCAATGAATGGTAAGGGAAAATGATCCTTCCTAGTCGCTGCGTTTAGCTTTCTATAGTCTATACACATCCTATGCCCTGTAACAGTCCTAGTCGGTATCAGTTCGTTCCTATCATTGGCGATCACAGTGATCCCGCCCTTCTTAGGTACTACATGCACAGGACTGACCTAGTTACTATCAGATATAGCATAAATAACACCCGCTTCTAAGAGTTTCATTATTTCCTTCTTAACAACATCCTTCAAATTCGGATTCAATCGCCTTTGGTGCTCTACAGAAGTTCTAGATTCATCCTCTAAATGTATCCTATGCATGCATAAATCAGGTGAGATTCCAGGGATATCATCCAGTGAATAACCTAAAGCCTTCCTATACTTCCTAAGCTCGCATAAAAGTAAGGCGGATTCCACATTGTTAAGATCAGCATTTATTATAACAGGATATGTGGAGTTAGGACCGAGAAATGCGAACCTTAGCCCAGCTGGTAAGGTTTTGAGCTCGAGTTTTGGAGCTTTTAGCTCGCTCCAAGGATCATCAGTAAGGTTCCGAAGAGCAGAGGCAGGTGCTCCGTCTTCTCCCTTTGTGTCGAGTCTCAGAAAGTCCGTCGATTTCTCCATCTGCCCGGAATCCAGCATCCTTGCGAACCCAATGGTATCTTCGCTCAAATAACCATGTTCGCTCTCAGCTTTTGTCAATGCAACATCCAAGGGATCATCAGCAAGTATCTCTTCAATCTCTCCCTCCGAGATTTCGAGATTATCCTCAATGGCAAAAGTCTGCCCATCAATGGTCGGCTTCTTCAGCATCCGATCCATCTCAAACTCCATAATAATGTCTCCCAGTTGGAGACCAATCGTTCCGTTCTTTACATCAATGATCGCACCAGTTGTGCGCAAGAAAGGACGTCCCAGAATTAGAGGGTCCTTCGGCTCATCATCCAGTTCCAACACCACGAAATCTGCTGGAATGAAGATGTTCCCAATCCTGACCTGCAAATCTTCCAAAATTCCTACAGGCAACTTGATAGATCTGTCAGCAAACACTAATGAAATCCGTGTAGGTTTAAATTTTGTGTACCCAAGTTTCCTTTCAACTGAATAGGGCATTAGATTCACGCTGGAACCTAGATCACACAAAGAACAAGCGAATCGCACAGGACCAATATCAACGGAAAGAACGAACTTACCTGGGTCCTCTTGCTTTTTAATGGTTTTGTTTTGTAGCACAGCGCTACAATTCTTGCTCACAACCATGGCACTTTGCTCTGAAGGAATCCGTCCAGTGACCAGGCCCTTGACATACTTTTTCATAGATGGCATCATTTGAATCGCATCCGCCAATGTCAGCTTAACCGTCAAGTCTTACAACATCTCCTTACATTTCGCCTCCTCCAAATCTTTCTGCGACTTCCTTGGAGGTACTGGGTAAGGGATAGGAGGCCTGTAGACACGAGAACGAAACTTATCAATAATCTCATTTGGTCTTCATACCTTAGAAATTGGTTCAGCAGATTCTTCATCGTTTTTCTCTGTTTCGGGAGCAGGTGCTCCCTCATCTGGAGCAGGTGCTCCAGGAACAAGAGCAGGTGCTCCAGGGACAGGAGCAGGTGCTCCTTCTGGGCAGTTTTCAGCTTCTGCCCTTACGACTCTAGGTAAAGTTCTACCACTTCTCAGCTCTATGGCATTCACAAATTCCCTGGGGTTCGCATCAGTTTTACCAGGAAATACCCCCTGGGGTTTCTTAATTGCTTCTGCCGTCTGAGCAACTTGTGTGTCGAGCTTTTTTACTTGGTTGCGAACTGCTTCGAGCTGACCATTAAGGTCCGAGTACATACCATCCACCTTTGTGTTGATCTCAGTAGCACACTTCTGCTAGTTCGCCATCAGTTGCTGCATCATACCTTTCAATTCATCCTGAGAAGTACTTCCAGAGCTCGGGGGAGCCTGAAAGTTAGGGTATTGCGGTTTCTGGCTTTGAAAAGGAAGGAACGACTTCCCTTGGAAACCCTGAGGAAAGGTTTTCTGGAAACCTTGATCTTGAGGTTTCGTGAATTGAGAGCCGGTTTGCTGCGGATAAACCTGGTCCTGCGGGTTCTCAACATTCGTACTCCTGTAGGAGAAATTGGGATGGTTCCTGTAGTTCTGGTTGAAACCGCGATTCCTCACAAATCCTTGGCCATTAACGTAACTTACCTCTTCCTGAGCATTGTCTCCATCCTCAACCATTTCCTCAGCAAGTGGCTCGCCAGCCTCATCAGCAAAATGAACCATCCTTTGGTTCGCCTTGAGCAACAAGTTGACTTTAGCCGCAAGGTCATCGATCTTAGCAGAATCTGTTCCATTGGATTTCGTAGTCCTGTCATACTCCTGGGACTTGTTGTTTGAACTTGCAGCCAAGTTCTCAATCAGCTTATATGCTCCCTCTTTGGTTTTGGTCATGAAATCACGATCGCTAGCAGCATTGAGTGCGTTCCTATAATCCCAATCCACACCATCATAGAAAATCCATAGCAGGTTTTCATCAGTGAACCCATGGTGTGGGCACTCTCTCTTGTACTCCTTAAACCTTTCCCAAGCCTCACAGAAGGACTCTCCGGAATGTTGGTGGAAGGAAGATATCTTGTTCCTTAAACTCGCGGTTTTGGATTTCGTGTAGAAATGGTCCAAAAACGCAGCTCTGCATTGCGCCCAAGTCGTAATGGATCCAGCAGGTAAAGACTTAAGCCAACGAGAAGCTTTGTCCGCGAGTGAAAACGGAAACAGCTTGCATTTCACGAAATCTGGGTTCATCCCATTAGAGCTTGTCGTTGAGCAAATCTCCTCGAAATTCTCTATATGGTCCATCGGAATTTCAGCAGGCAATCCGTGGAACAAGTGCTGCTTAACCAGCGATATCATCTGTGGTTTGATCTCATAATCATTTCTTTCAACAGCGGGGGGAACTATTGCAGCTCGGTTTCGGTAATAGGCATGGGGATTGTCCATATCCCCTATGGTTCGCTGCTGTTCACGCGCATGTTGTTGCTGTAGTTCACGCGTGTGCTGTTGTTGCATTTGAGCCATCTGCTCTTGCAACCTTCGCAATTCAACTACCATGTCGTTGTTGCCTTGTTCGCCCATATCAGCGGGATTAGACCTTTGTCGTCTATTTCCTCGTTCTAGTCTCGCGAGTTCAGGATTACTCAAAGTGACAAGGGGAGTCTGAAGATTTCTCCTTGTTGTCCTTGAGTTCATGCACCTGAAACACACGTAAAGAAAAACAAAAGAACGAGATTAGAGCTTAGTCTAAAATCGTAGTCGAGAAGTAGAGGTATCGAGTTGGTCCCCGTCGCAACGGCGCCAATTTGATGTTTGTCCTTTTTCCGGTTATAAGATTTAAACCTAGGATTTCACTAATCAGAGGTAGAATAGTGAGGTTCGTAAAGGGACCAGCAATACGCTCTAATTCTATGGATTTCAATCTCAGCTAAGCAATTCAAGTTGGGGTTTTAATGTCACAAAAATAATTCGAACAAGACACAAGCAAAAATCGGTTGTAATTAATAATAAAAAGGCGTTAGGTCGGGGATAATTCTCAGGGATTCGATTATCAAGAACCAAGCAATTATTCAGGTATGCGATTGCGACCAAGTCTAGAACTCAACCATAAATATAAGGAGATCCACTTTCGTGGCATCTACAACGTTCACAATCAATCTAACACCCTAACTGTCGTTGAGGTTACAAGGATTATCAAGCTTTATCGATTAGGGTTGATATGTTCACGAGATGCCCTAATTTCAACTTTCGTTGGCTACGGATCAAATCGCCCACCTAAGTCAATTCCAGCAATTTACAAACTTTTGATAAGTAAATTCAACCTAAGATCAAAGGCTAGGTGATCAATCTAACCTAGGCAATATGATCGACAATAGGTGGAGACTATCGAATGATTATATAAAAACCTATCTATGCTTAGTTCATGAATCAAATCCCATCGAAAACCCCCTAACTAACAAGTGGATTACTCGCTCATGATCAAACAAGTAACAGCAGCAAGAGATGAAAGAAACTTCATTAAATCAAAAGCAAAGAGTTTAGGGTTTAGAAAACTTCGATAAGAACGTGAAGGATAAACTCTAAAACAATGGTTTGAATCTCTCTCTCTCTCTCTCTCGTCGTGATGCTGCTACTGCGTGAAAACGTGGCTGTCTTGTGATGGCGTGATGCCCCCAAAAGTCAGCAACAAAGACCTATTTAAAGGCCCATTACGGCTGGCCCAAAAATAGGCTTGCAGAATTAGGGTTTTGCAAAAGGCCCATTAATGATTCTGCTGGGAGCAGGTGCTCCCTTTCTCGTACTAGGTGCTCCCTCCTTCGTACCAGGTGCTCCCTCCGGATCGATCGATCATAGAATTTACGTCGGTCGATCTGAAATTCAGATCGAACGATCTGCTCGAATATCGATCGATCTGCTCCATTCTGGGTGTCAGGTGCTCTCTTCTGGGCGTCAGGTGCTCTCTTTCTCCAGAATGTCTAAAAAGGGTCCAACTTCATTCTTTTCTAGCCAATTCCGATTGTAGGTTCCAGTTATTGCTTCCAGCCGCTTTTTGTACCTAGAACGACTCGATAGAGAGTGAAAGACTCGATAAAAGCCTACAAAACAAGGGTTAGAATGCGCCAAAAACGCATTATATCAACAGTGCAGTGACATGCTCAAATTTGCCCTGAGCTACTCTCTCAAATTAAGAGATCATAGTAGTACTTAGGGGTTGAATCCACAGGGAATCGGTTCACACAAAAGACTGATGATTTCAAATTATGCTAAGCAAATATGTATTAAAATTAAGAAAATAGTAAAACAAGACAAGCAGATTATGATTTAGGTTCTAGTAATCAATAAGACAAAAGAGTTAGGCATTGGGTAATTCTTAGGAATAAATCGAAATCAAGGATAAAAAACTGTTTGGATTTGATTAAGCACAGTTCTAAAACTCAAACACAAGTGTAAAACCAATAAACTTTCGTTGCAGAGATTTTCTATGACTAAATCCCTAAATTCCAAATTTTTTTGCAAATTCAGTGAATGAAGACAAGCATTAAGTTCAAGTTCGATTGTTCACAAAATTACTAAGCCAAATTTCTTTGCGAATAGATAATTTTGCTCATCTAAGATTAGGTCAGGTTCTTAATAATACTTTCGCATCTATTAAATCAACCTAGGGTTTCCAATTTCAGTTGGTCAGTCCTAAAATCAGAGTTTATAGCAATCTAGATGAAGAACATATAGATAAATCCTAACAGAGTTTCAATCCTAACAATTTCTCATCAAACCCTTTAATCCCCAAAACCTAACAAGCAAACTACTCAGACATAGATGAAGAAAACATCATGAATGAAATAAATTGCATTAAAAAGATAGAATTAGAGATACAGAAAGGGTTTGAAAACTCTGTAGAAATCTTTTCCAAAAGCTCTCCAAATCCAAGTCTCAATAGAATACCAGATATCTTCATAAAAACCTAAAGAAAAACTATATATAGAGTCTTAAAATCGGATTGGGCTTCTTCTGCAAACTTCTGGGCTTTTTGGGCAAAAGAGGAAATTCTTCAATATGCACTTGCGTCGATCGATGCTAGAAGTCTGCATCTAGCGTCGGTCGACGCAAGCTCCAAATCTTGATTCCGACTTGATCACTTCGGTACTTTTTTCCTTGATGCTCCAAAATGCTCTAAAAGCTCTCATTATTCTCCAATCATCCTTTAACCTATAAAGACTCCAAAAGACTCGAAAAATACCAAAAAGACTCTTATAAAATGGACTTATATCGTGGTAAAAAACAGGTAAAAACCATGATATATCAACTCCCCCAAACTTAGCATTTGCTTGCCCTCAAGCAAAACATCAACTAAGAATGTGAAAGAGGTTTAAAAACGCAGAAACTTACCTTCCCTTGGATCACCGGACCGACCCTTTCAACCAGTAATCCACATAATGCAGAACCAATCCCAAAGTCAGACCACCATGTACTTCTCCACAGTCATTCGCATCCTCCCGAATTCATCCACAACTTCACAACATAATCCGCTAGTCTTCATTGCTGGGTTTCAATGATCTCAATGCCAAGAACCTTCTAGACTCATTCCCATACTATACCATGACAGTGAACCAGACAACACTTGGTACTCTTTCTCTCCCCCAGACTTATTTGATTTTCTATCTTCTTTTTTTTTTATTAATGTTGGAGACTCAAAAGCAGTGCTTTCACTATTGTTGTTCCTTGTGAGGAGACAGGGTCATGAGATCGCTCATCCTCTACATCCGTTGTAAGGGACTCAGATTGCTGCTTTTGAGTTCTGGGTGATCACCCCTTGAGTACTGACTCACTGGAATTTTATTTCCTAAGCTTGTACTCAAAAACTATCATATCACCCCAACATTTTTTTTTTCTTCTTTTTTTTTTTTTATTGAGATAGATAGAGGGAGAGGAGTACCATTACTTTTAAGAGAGGTTGCACTTGTCAAGTATGAATGAGGAGTCAAGCCCTATGAACACCAATCACAAAGAAGACCGTTGAGTAGCTCTAACTTGGCGGATTATACTTGAAGTAACAGACGTTTCCAGTTAACCGGTCAGCCTTAGGATTTTCTATTAGTCCGACTCTGAAATCGATCCTGGAAGAATGGTCACACAACTGAAAGAGACAATCCACTAAACCAAGAGAAGGGTCATAGTTTCCAACTGACAATTTTGACTCAATAAAACACTTAAACTGACTCTCAAAAAGAAATACTAAGTTAGCAACTACCTTCCCCAGACTTAAACAACACTGTCCCCAGTGTTATTCAAGCTGAAATTGGTAAAGAAAAGATAAAAATGAAACACAATATAAAACAAAAACAAGTAAACTTACCAGTGGGTTGCCTTCCAATAAGCGCTTGTTTTCAGTCATTAGCTTGACTGTGTCAGGACTTAGGCTTTTGGTGGATCTTTGAGGGGTCTAATGCCTCCCTCATCCTTTGAAAACCTCGCATTTGATCGTTCTCCTCCTCCCAACTTCCAAGGAACAACACCTGGAAGGAGCTTCATAGTGTTTTCCACCATTTCTTGGACAACTTCCTCTTCTTTCTCCTCTAATTCCAAGGGGATGATGATTCTAAACTTGGAAAAAGGTTTAGAAGTCTTTTTACGCTTGGACATTGCTGGTTTGGTGATTCCATCAGATCGCGGAGGGATAGGAGTTGAAGGTGGGGCACATGGGGTCTTCTTCGTATCACTTCTAGGGTCTAAACTCGGCTTTCCGCTATTGGTAACGGTCATACAAGAACTCTCTATGACAAGAACTGAAGGATAGAAGACATTCTTGTTGATCTTGGTGAAGGAGATTTGTTGATTGGAAAAATCCACAAACGCTCCCACAGTTGCAAGGAAAGCTGCACCCAGACCCAATGGTTTATTGCTACCCTTTTTCGACTCCATAACGTTGAAATCGGCAGGAACAAGACAATCTCCTACTTGAAGCAGCAAGTCGGGAATGAACCCTTTCGAAGTGGTAGGGGAACCGTCCGCAAGCAAGATCGACAACCTCGAAGGTTGTACATCTAGAATCCCTAGCCTCTTTGCCATAGTCTCGGACATAACATTTACATTATCTCCAGTGTCACAGAGAGAATTAAGTAATTTCACACCGTTGATTGAGCAAGGAACAACAAACATCCCTGGATCATCAATCTTTTTCAACTTCCTCAGTGGTGGTTGAGCATGCCTTCCTTTCTCCTTTGGTGCTTTGGCTTGCATAGCTGATGGGTGTGGTATGCTAGGCTTGTAGACCTTTTCCTCTACATTAACCGAAGTCTACAACAAAATTGGCCTCTCCTGGGTCTCGCGTCGATCGACACCAGTAGGTTGCGTCGATCGACGCGGCTATGTCGATCCTATGTCGAGCTGTGTGTCGATCTTGGTCGACACGAATCCGATTGTGAGACTCCCTTACCGAGATTGTTGACGTGCGTCGATCGACACAGGTCCTTTGCATCGATCGATGCAGCTCCAGCAGATTTCATATTCTCGATTTGTAAGGGATGTGTCGATCGACAAACACCTAACGTGTCGATCGGCGCAGCTTCTGCAATCTCCAAGTTTGAGATTTCTTCAAGCTCCATGATCTCGTCCTCCTCTAGATCCTTCGCACAAGCTCGAAGCACCTCTTTCTCACTCCCCAAAGTGATCGCATTGACATTTAGTCTTGGGTTTGTGTCAGTCTTGCTTGGAAGAAAACCCTCTTTATCTTTTTACCGACTCTGCCATTTGAGCTACTTGTTGATCCAACGTTTTCATATGAATGTTCAGCTGCTCGATTTTCCCATTGAGATCAGTGTACATGGCATCCATCTTTCCGTTAAAGCTAACAGTCATCTTCTATTGACCCTCCAAGATTTGCTCTAGCATAGACTTCATCTCACTATCAGTAGATTGAGCAGGAGGCGTCTGGTAAGAAGAAGTACCATAATTCCTTTGGTAGTTGTTGCTCTGAAACGGCTTCTGGAAATCATTCCTCTGATACCCTTGCTGATTACCAAACCTCTGACCCTGATAACCAGCTCCATTGATGTACTTAACATCCCTTTCCTCTGGCTCGAAAGTCTCCACTTCTTGAGCAAACTGCACTGTCTTATTCCCCACGAGAAAGTTATGCACTGAATCTAACTTAGCTTTCACTTCAGCAATCTGGCCTCCATCCATGTTCCCACCAAGTTTCTTCCTCTCGAAGTCCGCATTCTTGGTACTATTGCTAGAAGCCAAGTTCTCGATGAGCACAATTGCGTCCTCTGGGTATCTAGTGTTGAAGTTCCCATTAGATGCAGCATCCAACGCCATCTGATAGCGCCAGTCAACTCCTCTGAAGAATATACCCAGCAACTGCACATCACTGAACCCATGATGTGGACAATCCCTCTGATAGGCCTTGAATCTTACCCAAGAAGCTTTGAATGCCTCGGTCGGTCCTTGTTTGAACATAGAGATCTTTGTCCTCAGATCCTCGGACCTTGCCTCATCAAAGAAGTTCTTGAGGAAAGCATTCTTGGTGTCCTCCCAAGTGGTCAGCGAGCCTGGCTCCAACTGCTTCAACCAGTAGGCTGCTTCTCCACTAAGAGAATATGGGAAAAGCTTGCAGTAGAGGTAGTCGCTCGAGACTCCATTAGCCTTGATGCTAGAAGCTAAGTCCTCAAACCTCTCTATGTGATCCATGGGGTGCTCGGAGGGGAGACCATGGAACGGATTCTGAGCCACAAACGTGAAGTATGCAGGCTTTAGCTCGAAGTCGTTCCTCTGGAAAGCTGGAGGGCGAATGGCAGCCCTGTTGGCATAGAACTTGTCAGGCTTGTTGTACTCTCCCAGAGTACGCCCACGCGCAGCAGCTGCTGCTGGCTCTTGGCGCTGCAGAACCTGTTGCTCAGGCTGCTCCACAATCACAACTCCATGCTCGTCTAACTTCTGACCCTGAGCATTGTACCTCTGACCCTCTAAATCCTAAGAACCCCATCTTCACCTCTGATCAAAACTAAAGGATTGACCATCTTAGCTGCCTTATTCGCTGCTCGGTTAGCTCGCTCTAAAGCTCCTAACTCAGAAACGAAATCCACTAACTCTTGATTTTGGTTGCTTCTGGTCTGGCGATTAGGCATGCACCTGAAACACACAAAAACAAAAGAAAACGAAAGTAAGTAAACAAAAATTAAAACTTAGACAAAATTCTAAAATCAAAAATCGAGTGGTGGAATCGACTCCCCGGCAACGGCGCCAAAATTTGATATGCTCAAATTTGCCCTGAGCTACTCTCTCAAATTAAGAGATCGTAGTAGTACTTAGGGGTCGAATCCACAGGGAATCGGTTCACACAAAAGACTGATGATTTTAAATTATGCTAAGCAAATATGTATTAAAATTAAGAAAATAGTAAAACAAGGCAAGCATATTATGATTTAGGTTCTAGTAATCAATAAGACAAAAGAGTTAGGCATTGGGTAATTCTCAGGAATGAATCGAAATCAAAGATAAAGACTGTCAGGATTTGATTAAGCACAGTTTTAAAACTCAAACACAAGTGTAAAACCAATCAACTTTCGTTGCAGAGATTTTCTATGACTAAATCCCTAAATTCCAAATTTCTTTGCAAATTCAGTGAATGAAGACAAGCATTAAGTTCTAGTTCGATTGTTCACAAAATTACTAAGCCACATTTCTTTGCGAATAGATAATTTTGCTCATCTAAGATTAGGTCAGGTTCTTAATAATACTTTCGCATCTATTAAATCAACCTAGGGTTTCCAATTTCAGTTGGCCAGTCCTAAAATCAGAGTTTATAGCAATCTAGATGAAGAACATATAGATAAATCCTAACAGAGTTTCAATCCTAACAATTTCTCATCAAACCCTTGAATCCCCAAAACCTAATAAGCAAACTACTCAGACATAGATGAAGAAAACATCATGAATGAAATAAATTGCATTAAAAAGATAGAGTTAGAGATACAGAAAGGGTTCGAAAACTCTGTAGAAATCTCTCCCAAAAGCTCTCTAAATCCAAATCTCAATAGAATACCAGATATCTTCATAAAAACCTAAAGAAAAACTATATATAGAGTCCTAAAATCGGATTGGGTTTCTTCTGCAAACTTCTGGGCTTTTTGGGCAAAAGAGAAAATTCTTCAATATGCACTTGCGTCGATCGATGCTAGAAGTCTGCATCGGTCGACGCAAGTTCCAAATCTTGATTCCGACTTGATCACTTCGGCACTTCTTTCTTTGATGCTCCAAAATCTCCCATTATGCTCCAATTGTCCTTTAACCTATAAAGACTCCAAAAGACTCGAAAAATACCAAAAAGACTCTTATAAAATGGACTTATATCATGGTCAAAAACAGGTAAAAACCATGATATATCATGTAGTTTGCTGCAGAAGTGGAGACTTTTGAGCCAGAATAAAGGGATTGCAACTACATAAATGGAGCTGGTTATCAGGGTTAGAGGTTTGGTAGTCAGCAAGGGTATCAGAGGAATGATTTCCAGAAGCCGTTTCAGAGCACCAACTACCAAAGAAATTATGGATCTTCTTACCAAACGTCTCCTGCTCAATCTACGGATAGTGAGATGAAGTCTATGCTCGAGAAACTCTTAGAGGGTCAACAGAAGATGACAGTGAGCTTTAATGGGAAGATAGATGCCATGTACACTGACCTGAATGGGAAAATTGAGGCTCCCAATCTCCATGTGAAGAAGGTAGATACTCAAGTTGCTCAGACTGCAGAGAATGTTCGAAGGCAAGAAGGATTTCTACCAGCCAAGACTGAAACAAACCCAAGACTACACGTCAATGCAATCACTTTGGAGGGTGAAAAAGAGGTGTTTCAAGATTCTGAGCAGAGTCTGGAGGAGGACGAGTTCGCGGAGCTTGAAGAAAGTTTGATTTTGGAGATTACAGACCCTGCGTCGATCGACGCAAGGCCTGTGTGTCGATCGACGCAGGTCAAAAATCTCGACAAAGGATTTGACGCAATCGGACATGCGTCGACCAAGCTCGACACAACACCTGACACGAGGTTGACACAGGTGAGTCGATCGACACAGCCCATGTGTGTCGATCGACGCAAGTCCCAGACGAGTCCAAACATGACAAAACCTTCGACCTGTAGAGGAAAGGGTTTACAAGCCTACGATACCAAACCCAAGCGCTATTAGTGTCCAAGCACCAGAGGAGAAAGGGAGACATGCTCAACCACTGCTAAGGACGTTGAGAAAAATTGATGATCTAGGGATGTTCGTTGTTCCTTGCTCAATCAGCGGTGTGAAATTACATAATTCTCTCTGTGACACTGGAGGTAATGTGAATGTTATGTCTGAGACTATGGCAAAGAGGCTAGGGAGTCTAGATCTACAACCTTCAAAGTTGTCCATCTTGCTTGCTGACGGTTCCCCTACCACTTCGAAAGGGGAACGAATGTAGAGGATGAGCGATCTCATGACCCTGTCTCCTGACAAGGAACATCATTAGTGAAAGCACTGCTTTTGAGTCTCCAACATTAATAAAAAAGATAGAAAATCAAATAAGTCTGGGGGAGAGAAAGAGTACCAAGTGTTGTCTGGTTCACTGTCCTGGTATAGTATGGGAATGAGTCTAGAAGGTCTTTGGCATTGAGATCATTGAAACCCAGCAGTGAAGACTAGCGGATTATGCTGTGAAGTTGTGGATGAATTCGGGAGGGTGCGAATGTCTGTGGAGAAGTACATGGTGGTCTGACTTTGGGTTGGTTCTGTATTATATGGATTACTGGTTGAAAGAGTCAGTCACGTGATCCAAGGGAAGGTAAGTTTCTGCATTTTGAAACCTCTTTCACATTTTTAGTTAATGTTTTGCTTGAGGGCAAGCAAAGGCTAAGTCTGGGGGAGTTGATATATCATGGTTTTTACCGATTTTTGGCCATGATATAAGTCCATTTTATAGAGTCTTTTTGGTATTTTCGAGTCTTTTCACGTGTTTATAGGTCCCCGTACGTTTTGAGCATAATGGGAGCCTCTGGAGGGTTTTGGAGCATTGTGGAAAGAGTAGCTAATGTTATGAAGTCGGAGTCGATATTTCCTTCTTGCGTCGATCGCATCGATCGATGCAAGCCTTTTCCACTGATGGATCGAGCTGAAAATTTGACACACGCTAGAACATTGAGTTAGCTTTCATTTGGAAGATATTGGAGGTCATTCCAACGGCTGGATCGAAAGTTATGCAAGTTTTAATGACGACATGTCAGTCTGCCCTTAACCGACCGGTTCGTTGGAGAAAAAGGAAATTGCAATTTTTCCTATTTTGACTTGGTTTTGTCATATAGATTGAACCAAAAACGTGATTAGACCTATTTATTCGAGTTTTTAGCCATTGTTTAGGAGATATCTTATTTTCTATTGAGACAATTGTTTTACTATTTTCTAGTGATAATGTTTTCATAATGTTTTCGGACTTATGATTACTCCAAGAAAAAGAATTTTACCATGCGAGTTGTGCTTATGTGGACGATAAGCGATTTTCCAGCGTACGGAATGTTATCTGGTTGGACAACACATGGTAGATTATCATGTCCGTATTGCCAAAATGAGACAGACGCCTTTCAACTAAAAAATGGTAGGAAATCTTGTTGGTTTGATTGTCACCGCAGGTTTCTCCCTATGAACCATCCTTTTCAACTCACTCGATTGCGTCGATTTAGCGTCGATTGAGCGTCGAAAATTAATTAGCGTCGAGGGTTTAGCGTCGAATTATGCTGACGCTAAATGTCTGTTTTCTTGTAGTGTCTTCTTTTGTCAAGCAACACTCTAGATCTAAAATCCACCATTCTTCATTTTTTTTTCACCATTTCTGTCGATTTCTTCTAGTTTTCCTTGGGGATTTTAGTTCGTTATGATAGATCTATACCCCAACAGTCTTTTTCGAATAAAAAATCAAATAAAGTGAATAATTTTGAGATTTTTCGATTTAATAACCAAATTGGTTCAAATCGCTGCGGCCACCGGGCGGCGATTAAGCGGCCGCGGCCGCGATATTTTTGAACAGGAGTTTTACTTATTGAATTCGGTTATTCGCTAAATTGAATTGCCAAAATGAATATGGATACTTTAAATGTTGGTACAAGATAAAAAAAATGGGCTTCCAATGTACGCTTTTAGCTTCGAATAGGTTTTGTGGGTTGTACTGGTACACATGCAGGCCCGACCCATGGGCTGTGAAAGGAATACTTTTGCACAGGGCCCAACCCATCGGTATTACAATTCTGGTTATAAAATTTTGTAAAAGGATCCTAAATTTCTGAAAAATTATTAAAAAGGACCTTAAATTTATGAAAAATTGTTAAAAATGACCCTAAATTTTTGTCAGTTTTATTAAAAAGCCCTAAAACTTTGTAAAATTTTTTTTTGGCACAAGGCCCATAAAATCGTTGGACCGGGCCTGTACACATGTGGTGCCTAGCCTACAAGGCAATATCCTTTTTTTAATAAAAAAAATTTTGTCAACGAATACAAAAATATACATGTTTTTTTTTTTGTGTAACCCCGGGAGATAAGTCTCCCAGATTTTATTAATACTTCTAAAAATTACATGCAAACTTGTTTCAATCGAGTTAGTCCGGAGACATCCTTTCTCAAGATTGAATCAAGTCCTTTAGGAACATAATGTAAACTATGAAAACCTAACGGTAAAAAAAAAGCATAGTTAGCTACACCATCCGCAAGATGGTTCGCTTTCCTATACACGTAAAAAACTCAGATTATCCAGTCCCTTGATAAAAAGTCATGGCACAGTCATACCAGGAATGATAGCAGATGTGAATCACATATCCATGTGCGTAAAAACCCCACCACAACCTCCGAGTCCACCTCCAACTCCAATCTCATAATCTTCTGCTCCCAAACTATGTAAAGACCGTAATAAATTCTCCATAGTTCCGCTAATGGAGCCAAACACCTCCCAATATTCACTTCAAACCCACTGCAAAGGAGAGTAAAGTATTAAATTTTAAAAAAAATGAATAGGTAAAAACGTCTAAAAATGCAATAGGTATTTTAATATTTTATCAAGACTTTGGCATCCATTGAGGATTTTGATTCAATTAAAAATCCAAAAACTCCATTAAATTTAATGATGTTTCTGATAGATATATAAAACCCTATAAAAGCCTTTAACAAGTATTAGGGTTTTGAGTTTTTAGAATTCGCCAGCCTCCCACCAAGTAACTTGTTCTCAGTTTTACGGAATGCTGAGTCATGTTTGAAAAGACAAAAACATATAATACTAAAGCGATCAAATACTTTCCCCTGAGTCACTAGTTTCATAATCAAGAGTAATTCGTTTACATCTATAAGTTTTATATTACCTTTAAAGCCTCTAATTTTAGTGATAATATATTTATTACGATGTCCACACAGCTACCACAAGACTATTTATTTCCTCAGCTCCTCATCATTGGCTGGACATATTGATTTATATCTCTCTCCAAGGTCCTAGCTACGTGGCACTGCAACATAGACATTTTTCTTCTCACTTGGCGGTCGTCAATTTATGAAATTTGAATAGAGAGGCACACCTATACTCAGATATTCAACTCACTCGATTGCACTGTCCGAAATAGAGCTTCATCTTTTAGGCCTTCTAATCCGAGCTTGGCATCAACTCTACTTCAAAAATGGTTCATTAAGCACCATCCAAGCGTGTAACCTACATTGATCTCGACCCTTATAATTGTTTTCCCTCATAAAGTTTATTTGATGAAATTCCTTTAGTTTTTTGATGGAAGGGTCTTTTGGTTGATAAACCGTTAAAAAACAAGAAAAGGTTGTTGCGGAGATGTTGCATTTATATTTTTGGTTAACCGTGCACCTTTTGTTACACACTTCATCTTATACATTTTGTCCGACCTCCAGTGCAGTGGAATCTATTCTAATTGGCTCCTGCCTTTTCGGAAGTCCCTAGGTTAAGGACCCCACTTATTTTAACCAATACATCAAATAAGCTTAAGCATGTGTAGTACAGTCCTGATTACGACAATGATATAATTAAGAATGTGTATTGCGAAAATGTTTTCTGATTACTAACCATACAAACTAGAATACTACTCGCGCTTGAGTTTTTGTCTTACAATTTTATTAAATTTGGTGAAAAAAGATTAATTAATGTATTAGTTTAGTATTTTCGTTTGAAAAAAATATTATTGTTTGTAAATACAAAACAACATCAAATTTAAATAAAATAAATTATTACTGTTATTTATACTACGTGAAAATATAATGATTCTCAGTCATATCAAGACCGTGGTTACTATTCTAAATATATTTGTTTAAAATTTTGTCATCTACATATTGTTTGTCATTGAATAAATCATGTTATCTAAATAACCAATCAATGTTTTGAAAATAAATTATTTTATAATCTCTCTATAGTGAACTTTTATTTTGTTTTCCTTTATCTTCGTCTCAGGAATTTATTTAATTTTCATCTTTGAAAAATAATTCATTGTGTGAGATGTGGATTAATCAACGTGAGGTTAATTGCACTATGGTATGTGTGAGATGTGGAGTAGACGAGAAAACGATAAATCATATTTTATTTGAATGCCCCATGGTGCATCAGACATGGGTATTATTCTTATCACCTCGAGGAAAGGGAGACTATTCCTTTCTCATCGATATATGCAAATATGATTTATCGTTTTGGAGGTTAGATAGGGAGGATAGCCTTAATGGTGAATATGAAATGTTTCCATGGCTAATGTGGTATATTTGAAAATCACGAAATAAAAAATAATGCTTTCAAGGTGTCGAAACTGAACTAGTAGACATTCTCAATTTGGCAGAGAGTGAATTCTTCGCATGGACAAATGCACAAAGCTGTGAGGAGGTGGAAATCAATTAAGGGGGCGGACAGACAAAAAGTGAATGTGTCACAAGATCATTATCGGTATCAAGTGGATGGGTCCTGGAAGGACACAGACGTAACCTCAGGGTTAGGTTGGGTTTGTTTCCAAGGTGACCTTCCTGTTCTCTTCGGGGCAAAAGGACTGACACAGGCGGTTGCTGCTGCATTAGGAAATGAAAGCTGTACTCTGGGCGATGTCATTTCTCCTGGAGAGTGGAATGGAATGCCATACTTTTGAGACTGATTGCTCTGATCTGGTGGATATCATCAAAAATCAAGCAGAGTGGCTCGCATTCTCAATTTCGTCAAACTAACTCTATAAGATCCAAGACCGTCTCCCGAATTTTTTCTTTATCTCTTGTTTCCCGCTCTAGTAATTTAAAAGCGGACTGTTTAGCCTGTTATGCACGTACTCGAGCTTATGATTTTTCGTATGTAAGTAACTTGCCACCAAATTGAATTACCAATTCTGGTGACGCTTTTTAATTAATGTTTGGTTGACAAAAAAACATAATAATAATTCATTTTCACATATAGTTTTATCTTACATTTTTGGGTTTTTTATATATACATATATAGTTAATTTATTATTTATAAAATTTTAGGATAAAAAATTAAAATGAATATTGATTAGCTAAAACAAATCAGGAGTATTTGAACTAAAATCGACTAATTCACTTATTTGTTTTTGTAAAATGCAGATGAACTTTGTGAAAGTATCCACATACGACCAAACCAAATAACAAAAGTTTCCACAAAAAAACCGAATAAAATTATTATTGGGTTAAAAATATTAAAAAAAAAAATTATGTGCACATTTGGAAAAATACCATTTACGGGTGTTCATTTGCAAAAATTCTAAACACTAAATTGTTGTGTGGTAGTACAAATTGTGTATGTATTTTATTGTATTGTATTTCTAAATTTCGTTTTTTTAAAAAATTGTTGTGTGGTAGTACAAATTGTTTATGTATTTTACAAACTAGAGAAATTTTGAGAAATGTCACTTTTGAAGTGCCACTTTTCAAAAATACTACATTTTAAAAATTTTTGCAAAAATTCCACTTTTTCAAAATTATTTACTCATTATATCATTTATATTTGGGTTAACTATGTTGTATTAGGATTTAATTTTGAGGGTTTAGGGGTTTTTAGGGGTCAAAAATATTTTTTAGGGTTTTGAATTTTAAGATTTAGGCTCTAAAAATCCATAAGTTGCATTTTTGCAAATGTACACACCAAAAGTGGCATTTTTGCAATTGTGTCCCTAAAAACTAACCCATGTTTCCAAACGTTTGAAAACTAATTCTTTTGCAATGGAAATTATAAAAATATTTCAAATAAATCGAATATATAAAGTATTTTTAAAATCAAGTTTTGTCATCACTGGATAATTACTTCTATTATACAACAATTTACAAAATAAAAAAAATATCATTTAACATGATCAGTTAAAAAAAAAAATAGATTGCACATAAACAAAAAAAAAAACTTATAGATATGAAATGATTTAGAATGGTAAACTCCATAAAATTTTTATTGTTTGTGTTCAAGTTATATAATGTTTAGTTCATTATAGGATACTTAAGCTGACAGTTTTTTTACCTATCGAAATTCTTATATTTTGCATAATAATAATCGATTGAAAGATTTACTTTTATGGTCTAGTATAAATAATGGTTTTGTGTTATTTACATGGTGAGAGAGGGAGTCGTAGAAGAATGAAAATGTCATAAAATGTGAAACATTAACCAACATATAGTGAAAGTGATGATGAAATTCATGCACAATCATATGAGACATGAGTCATTGGTGATTTTGACAAATGCTCAAATTTCTTCTACAGTCAACAGATGTAATATTTGTTGATGAAAAATTTTGTACATCACTATCTCAACTTGAGGTATAAACTATTATAGATTGCTCTTAAAAATTTTACACTCGATTGAAAATCGATTTTCCGTTTATACTATATTTAATATGTGGTAATTTGAGGGTTCTTTAAAGTAGTATTGGTCAAACGTGTATCCAATCTATTTTAAATTATACTTTTATTTATAACTTCTTAAATTTTATAACTTCTTTTTGTACGGTTAGCTTTTTGAAATTTATATATATACATCTCTTACCTAGCATTTCAAGCTCAAGTTGAGCATTTCAATACTAATAAATAAGAGAAAAGACTTGAACTTTCATACAATTTAGCATTTCCCTATCATCTTGTAAACAAACCTTCCTGATTCACGGATCCTCATTTTCTATAAAAATTAGTCGAAGAATTCTTGGTTGCAATTCATTCATTTTTCTGTCCCAAAATATTTGTCATTTTCCAAACAGAAATTAAACTACAGGACTCAAAAAAGTAGAATCATTAGAAAAAGGTTTGGTTGCGTATTTCTTCTCTTACAAGTTGCAACTAACACTATTTCTTCCGAGACTTTTTCTTTTCAATTTTCTACACAAACTTTGTAAACCAGTCGAAAAAGTAAATGAACTAATGATCTCTGTAAAATTCACCAAAAAAAATTGGCTAAGGTAATTTCTTGACTAAACTGTAGCCATGGTTAAATAAACCAAAATCGCGTTTTAGAAATCCGATAAGTATAGTTTGTGTAGTTAGAAATCTGATATAGTTATTGGATTTCTAAAACGCGATTTTGGTTTATTTGACCGTGGTTACAGTTTACTCAAGAAATTAGCTTAACCAATTTTTTTTGGTGAATTTCAGAAAAATCATTAGTTCGTGTAATTTTTTTATATCGGTTTACAAAATTTGTGTAGGAAATGCTTTTTATGTTCTGTTTCCGGGATTGTTAAATCCTCAAATCAAATGAAATAAAATCAGAGGAAAACATGAAATGAGAGTATTTTTATCAACATTTTAAAAGTAAGAGTATAGTTATTAATGAGTTACACCTATAACTCAAACTATAATGGTAATTCATGTTACAAAAGGGTTACTTCTTTTTTTCAAAAAAAAACGGTTACTTCTTATAGTTTATATGCAATTTCCGAAATATATATGATTTTACTATTCAAATATATTTTTATATAATCTATAGTTTTCTGTGCATTTGTCCTTTTTATCACATGGAAACCCATATTTTACTTAATGGCCCTAAATGGTAGTGGAGGAATTGAGGAATGTGGGAGAAAAAAAAAAAAAGAATAAGTTGGCACCAATTGAGTTGAAGGAAAAAGTTTGAGGAATTCAGAGGAACACAATGACTTTGCTTTTTTCCTTTTTCTTTTTTGAAATATTAAGATATTGTAATATGTATCTAAGATAATGTATCTTCAATTGGTAATGTAACCAAGTTTCAATGCTTGGTTTTCATTTTCTTTGGTTAACAAATTTTTAATATTATAAATAAATAAAATTTGAAATATTAGTTTGAGTGGTAAGTATGAAAAATACTAGCAAGGATTGTGAGATAATATTTTTTTGTAAAATTTAATACATTTAGTAGCATAAATATTTAAAGAGTAATTGTCAAAATGCCACTTTTGGTATGCTCATTTTTAAAAATGCCACTTTAGGTTGTTCATTTGCAAAAATGCCACTAATTAAAGATTTTTAAACCCAAAATCTTTAAATTCTAAACCCTTAAAAGTATTATTACCTCAAACAAGTTCTAAACCCTCAAACCTAAACTATAATACAACATAGTTAACCCAACATAAATGATATATTGAGTAAATGATTTTTAAAAAATTGGCATTTTTTAAAAGTTACACTTCAAAAGTGTTCTTCTAAAAAATTCTCAATATTTAGTTATGAAAAATTCAATTTTAATTAATATTTTTATTATTTTATTTTATTTATAATGTACAAAAATTCTGTTAGATTCCGTTAAATTCAGCTATTACCATTTAAATTCTAAGTTATTCCGTAAAATTTTGCAAAAAATATCAAAAAAATCAGTCAGATTCCATAATTCAGCCTGCTGAAATCAGCTGTTACTCATTTCTCAAATTTTCATCACCGTCTAAATCTAGATTCAAACTTTAAAATTATTTTGTAAGAGATCTCTCTTCTTGAGTGACATTGAAATGTTTAATATATAGAACCCCAAAACTTTTAGGTTCTTGTCTACGCAAAATACGAGGTAAATATATAGTTTAAATGTATAAACGGAGATACAGCGTTCTTTACTCGAAGCCACTAGATTAAGATGTCCGGTAATTCTGTTGTAGATATTATATAGGAATGAAATTTTCATCAAACTATTATAAAGGTATATTTTGAAGACATAAACAAGAAACCAAATTTTGTTTTCTATTTCTAGAGTAGTTTGTGCATGGTTAGAGTTATGTTTAGTTTGATTAATTTCAACCAATATATGAGACATCTCGATTACGTACGTCTAAATTAATACAGACTTGATTTGAGAAAATATGGAAAAACAAAAAAGAAGAAAACTGAAACAGCAGTTTTTTTTCCAATATGAAGGAGTAGATAAATTCTTACAATCAATTAAAATATTATTACAATCACAGATTATCACACTTGCAAGAAACTGAATAAGACGAAAGAGTACGTACAAGATACATACACATAGATGATATTAAAATCCATATTCAAAAAAAAAAAAAAAAAAAAAACATATCAGCCCAGTGTTACTTTCAATAAGGGACAAAATATGAAAATAAAAATACATTCACATACACAATATGTACGTTATTGCCTCTCTCCGTTAGGTGTGTATGGAATGTCCAATACCAGGGCTATGTCCAGGTGCCGTGGGCCTGAAGGTATCAACCCCGTGGCTCGGCGGTGGCTGAAGTGACTCAGCCGACGGTGGCGCAGAGCCATCAGCTACGATTTCCCCAGCCGTCATCACGGTGGACATAGTGAGTGTTCGGCCTTCAACGGAACCAATCTCTTGTTTTATAGACAAAAGGAAGATAAATGCAAAGAGGTAAACATTCATTCTCATCATTGATATAGATAGATACACGAGACGAGAACTAGAAAAAAATGAAAATTTATATTATATAATCGAAGGTGAATATGTATTATGTGTTGATGCATGAAACCTCTTGGACCGTTTGGTGTATTTATAGAGAGTAAAATACATCACATAGGCGCAACAATTGAGAAGTTGAATTAAATATTTTAGTTAAAGAATCCGTGTGCTTTACAACTATTTTAGTGTTAACTAATTGTACGTATAATTTTTTTTCAAAAAAAAAACTAATTGTAAGTATAATCATTTTTATTTCCCTTTTTCTTAACTCATATATAGCTGACCCTTTCATGATTTAAACTTAGTTGTCCTTCTCCTATATATTCATGGATATCCCGTATAGATCCTATTTGTTTGAAGACATTTTTTAACTACATTGCATAGAATTGAAATCGGATACGCGAAAGCGGAAACGACTTTTAATAAAAAATTAGGAAACGGATACGTGTTGGAAGAGTATATACATATATGCATATATATATATATATTTCTAGTTAAAGATTATAATATATTTACTAAATGTTAAGAAATACAGAAATTCAATGCATTGATATAACTCAACAACAAATTCAAAATAATATGATTTAAAATCAAAAATCGAAATCACCATCTTCATTCTCAATTTTTTTAAATTTATCACCAAACTCTAATCTTCCACAATAATCTCATTCAATTAATCAAATTATTCACTTCTAACATCACACGTATTAGCATAACACTATTTCTAAACAAGATAATTTATAGATAATTAAATTAGTTTGTGTAAATGTCAAAATATTAAATTAGTTTTTGGTTTTATTTTGTATTTATAAAATGAGACCTCAAAAATAATTTTACTTTTCCTATTTATTTATAATACAATGTTTTAAAAACGGAAGCGCAAGATTCCAAAATGGAATCGTAAGCTTCCAATGTGTTTTTAGAGGAGGATTTTTTGAAGCAACATTGAAGCTGTAAAGCCCGTGAACCAAAAAGTGCATTTTTGGTTGGTGCATCGATCGACACAGGGTGAGTGTGTCAGTCGACACACGTGTTTTGGACTTGTGAGAAGTCGTGTTTTGGGCGTTACGTCGATCAACACCTTGGTGTGTATCGATCGACACGGGTTGATTTTGAACTGACAAGTTCGATTTTAAATTATCAGGTTCGCGTGGTTGGTTAGGAAAAACCCTATGGGGCAGTATAAAAAGGGAGCAGAGGTGTTTAGGCTGCATTTTTGGGCAGAAAACACTCAGAAATCAAAGTGGAGAGAGAGAATTTTCGTGGGTTGTGAAAGAGAAGAAGAGAATGTCGTTTTGGAGACAATTATGACTATTCTAGAAGAGTAGAGGAACAAACAGTCTAATCAGATCTGATTGGAGTGAAACTTCTAGGGTAAGTTTTCCACTCTTGTATCTAGCTTTGGTCAAAATTGGTTTGTCATTTGGATTAGTATTGTGAGAGTTATGGTTATTTTTCTGAGAGAGATTCGTGCAGAATTAGATCTGCGATCATTCTACTTCGTGAGAGTTTTCTTGTTAAACCAGAAGGAATTAGGAGGCGATCTATATAGCGTTAGAAAGGTCTCGGTCTCACAATTCCAGAGCATGTTTCTGATCATGATTCCGAGATACTCTCCATTCTCAGCGTGTTTTCGAAGTCGGCTGGTTGTTTATATTTTCATGAACCCTAATCTGGTTTAGGGGAAACTCCAATTGGTTTGGTTAACCAGTTTAGGTTGGTTCGGTTTTGTTAATCAGATTGGTTTGGTTGGTTAGTTTAATCGACTGGTTCGGTTTGGGTTAACTGATTGGTTTGGTTTGTAGTGTTCATCATGCTAAGGCCCAGAAGTCAGAGGAGCGTTGCCAGAGGTTGAGGTTTGAAGCAATTGATAGGCTAAGGTGAGTGCATTACCATAGGCTTATCTGGGTAAAGAATTGGATAGAATGCGTTGTTGTGTTTGTTTGGTTGGATTCGTATTGTATTGTTGAGTTTTACGCAGGAGATAGATGTGATACAAACCGGAATCGATCCGTGAGAGGATAGGTTCGATTCTGGGTTTCTGCGTCTTGCGTCGATCGACACATGGTGGTTGTGTCGATCGACACACTGATGATGCATCGATCAACACATGGTGGTTGTGTCGATCGACGCAGGGTCTGTCTGCTGATTCTTGTTTGATTGTTTTGTTTATGCATTGTTGATTGCTCATCCTGGTATTGTATATCTTTCTTATGCCTATATGTATAGCATGTAGATGGGATGACCGTCTCACTGAGTATTTGTGATAATACTCACGCATCTCTTTTCGCAATGTGATGCAGGTAAAGAGAAATTGTGATCGTGGAATCATGGCTGGGAAGAGAAGATGATCTAGAGTCTCGATTGTGTTGTTTTATTGTATTGTTTAGAACCGCTAGGTTGCTGGTTTGATGAATTGGATTATGGAATTGGTTATTGGGTTTAATGATTAATTCGGTTGATTGATTTGGTTTGAATTCTGCTGGTTTAATTGTTATTTGAGTGTGGTTGATTGGATATTGAGAATTAATCTTTATGGGAACATTAATTCGAATCCAATGTAATTAAAAAAAAAATGGGTTGGGTTGTTTCAGAAGTGAGATTCCGAGAGATTCTGATTCCGATTCGGACGCGGAAAGCGGACCTCCGACGAAGATTCCATGCTACCTAGTCTTTTAATCGGGAGATTTTTTTAATAGGGAAAATTGAAAATAAAAGATGTTTTTTTAGGAATATATCTATCTATACCTTTATTATTTAATTTTGATGATATATACTTTAATTTAGTTAAAATCCTATTATGTCCTTAATCATAAATTTAGATTTAATCATATTTTAGGGAGTAATTTACAACAATATTTATTGGCTTAGTTGGTTGATGAGTTAGAAATTTTTGATTGATGTCTCAAGTTCGAGGCTTTTTTATCTTTTTTGTTTTAATTCTTTTTATTTAATCAGTGAAAATTTTTTTTAAGACAAAAAGAACCAAGCAGCAACCTCGTAAATCATGAACTCTAATTCGATAATGAATCGTTAAGAAACTAACATAAATTGGTTTGCAATTTTGATTTATTCCCGAACCATCAAGTAAACCAACACAAATTGGTTTTCTGTTTGTTTAACAACATGTTGTTGTTAATGAGACAATAATAACAATTTTAAGGGGGTTTATTGGTTTTGGTATTTTAATGGATTTGGAAATCCAGTCCAATTCCTATGTTATTCAATAAATCATTTTAAAATTCTTATTGAAGTCTAGTGTTATTCAATTTGTAATTCTCAAATAAAAATTGAAGTCAAGTGTTATTCAATATTAAGGAGTTAAACTTGGATTTGATTTGAGAATGATTTTAATGGATTTGGCAATAATTTTGGGTTATAAATACAAAAGTTGAAATCTTTACCCAAACCTTGTTATTTTGAATTGGATTTGACAAAACAAATTATTGGAGTCACAATCTTCTCAAACACACACTTCATATATTTTCATATCATCCCATATATCTACAATCCTTCATTCCAATGTATAATAAAATTCAATAATTTATGTTTTTATGATATAAATTTTTTTTCATGATTCCATGTATAAATAAAACCTGAATGTTAATTAGAAAAATTATCAAAGAGCTGACTTTTAAGTAAATAAATAAAAACTTAATATAATAACTAACTTTTTCATGATTCCATAAATAAATAAAAACTGAATTAGAATTAAATTAAAAAAATTATTGAAGAGCAAATTGCAAGTTTTTTTTTAATATTTTTTATATCATAATACTTAATATAAGCCAATTTTATTTATTTTACAATGGGTTTTTATATCTAACTCTACTTTACTTGGTTTTGAAATCCATTTCATTTGATTTCTAAATCCTCTTCACTTCATTCTTAAATCCACTGGATTTGATTCTCAAATCTATATAGAATTCCAAATACTCATAGAATTCCATATAGAATTCCAAATACTAATAGAATTCCAAATCAAATCCATTAAAATACTAAAACCAATAAACCCCCTTAATAATTTAGTTATATTTTTTGAAGTTTCACTAATGAATTCTTTTAAAACATTTCCTAATTATTTATGAAGGTTTTTCTGAATAATTAATCCTTTTAGGAGATAACTAATTGCGTTTACTCACGTTTACTTACAAGTCTACTCTTAATCTGCAAATCTTTAATCACTTGTATTTGGTATAGGTACACTATGCATTAGTTACATACATTTGATCATGTTCAAGTTCTAAACACATGAAGAGAAATAAAATTCATCAAAAAAAATGCTAGAGTATATAGAAGAGAAATCAACAATTTATTGAATTCTAAAAAAAGCAGAATACGTATTCTAAATTTTACAGAATGTAATCGAACAATATATTCGATTTCCTAAACTACTAGATTCATATAAAAGATTTCAAATATTTAGTTTCCTTAATTTCCAAAATTCTACAATAATTTAGAAATGATTTTCTAAACTTTTCAGAACATATAGCAAATAGCAGAATACGTATTCTGCTATTTTTAGAATTAACTTTAGTAGAAGACGTATTCTAGAGTTTGTTAACAAATATTAGAACACATATTCTAAATTTTGTAGAACATAGAATAAAATGCAGATTACGTATTCTGAATATGTCTTCTAAATTTCGTAGAACACATGTATTTTAAATGTTTATAACATGTACAATGTTTTAGATCGCATAATCTGAATGTTTTAGAACATGTACAATGTTTTAGATCGCATAATCTGAATATTTTAGAACATGCATAAATATAGAAAGTGTTTTCTGAATAAAGTAGAATACATTTTATTAATCTATCGCTTAACAAACAATAGTTGCCCTTTTCATAAAAAAATTTATTCTTTTGTTCTTCACATGTTTCACCAAAAAAATTTGAAAAAAAATAATTTTTTAAATTTAAAAGAATATTGTAGGCATAAATGTAAATTTTCAAAATAAAGGTATAGATGGAAAAACTAAAAAAAAACGTCTTTTATTTCTAATTTTCCCTTTTTAATATCCGTAACCTTTTTTATTTTAATTAAATCCTTCATAATACAAATAGAAAATTGGAAAGAAATGACTTTTTTTTTTTAGTTTGTCCATCTATACTTTTATTTGAAAATTCACATTTATGCATAACTACCATTTTAAATTAAAAAAAAAAATTATTTTTTTTTCAATTTTTTTTTTGTGAAACATGTGAAGAACAAAGGAATAAAATTTTCTATGAAAGAGGAAATTATTGTTTGTTAAGAGATATATTTATAAAATGTGTTCTACTATATTTAGAAGACACTTTCTGCATTTATACATGTTCTAAAACATTCAGATTATGCGATCTAAAATATTGTACATGTTCTAAAACATTTAGAATGCATGTGTTCTACAAAATTTAGAAGACATATTCAAAATATGTAATATGTATTTTACTCTATATTCTACAAAAATTAGAATATGTGTTCTAATATTTATTAACAAACTCTAGAATACGTCTTCTACAAAAGTTAATTCTAAAAATAGCAGAATACGTATTCTGCTATTTACTCTATGTTCTGAAAAGTTTAGAAAACCATTTCTAAATTATTGTAGAATTTTTAAAATTAAGGAAACTAAATATTTGAAATCTTTTATATGAATCTAGTAGTTTAGGAAATCGAATATATTGTTCGATTACATTCTGTAAAATTTAGAATACGTATTCTGCGTTTTTTAAAATTCAGTAAATTGTTGATTTTCCTTCTATATATTCTAGCTTTTTTTATGAATTTTATTTATCTTCATGTGTTTAGAACTTGAACATGATCAAATGTATGTAATTAATGCATAGTGTACATATACCAAATACAAGTGATTAAATATTTGCAGATTAAAAGTAAACTTGTAAGTAAACGTAGAGTAAACGCAATTAGCTATCTCTTAAAAGGATTAATGATTCAGAAGAGCCTTCATAAATAATTAGGAAATGTTTTAAAAGAAATCATTAGTGAAACTTCAAAAAATATGACTAAATTATTAAGATTGTTATTATTGTTTCGAATCAAAAACATGAGTAGTTGTATTCAAACTCTATAATTCATTAACAACAACATGTTGTTAAACAAACAGAAGACCAATTTGTGTTGGTTTCTTGATGGTTTCGGGAATAAATCAAAATTGCAAACCACTTTGTGTTTGTTTTTTAGCGATTCATTACCGAACTAGAGTTAATGACTTACGAGGTGAACTGAACCAGCTCATGAGTTAATGATTCGTTTGACACTCCTTACTTCTGAGTCCGGACCATGTGTGCGTCATGTGATTTGTTAAAGGGGTGATTCGGGCCAAGTCGGTTAGATTGCTAGGTTTGGTTTATTGAAATTGTTTTGTTTTGTTTCCTCTTTTAAAAGGATTCAAACTTCTTCTTCTTCCTCTCGACTAGAAATGATGGTTGTATAGAGAGAGTCAGAGACAGTAAAAGCTTATCACCACATTGACAGAGTAATACAATCTTGCAAGGGATATCTCTACTGAGACGTGGATCACCGGTTTGGTGGTCGAACTCGTAACTTGTGGTGTCAAATTTCAATTATTCTCGGGCGAAATGTTTCTCTTCTTCTAAAAATTTAGACAAATGATTCATCTTCATTTTCGTGAGTCATTCGTTTCGGTTCTTCATTCACACCATTGCTAGAGGCGATAAACAAGAATGGTAACAAGATCAAAGAAGTTCGAAATAGATTGTAGGATTTTTGTATCCTACATGTGTTACTTATATACTACAGTTTTGCTTACTCTTTGAGACTACAGTTTTGCTTCCCGTAGAATAAAAAGTTGCTTGGCCCAGGAGAGTGACCGAGGCCGTGTTTAATTGCTAGTAACCCTCAAATGTATTGTAATTTATTAATGCCCAAATCCACAAAATTGTTCGTAACCTTTAGCAAAAAGAAAAGGAAATATAATTGCATGGGGAAAGCGACGACCTACATGTGGATTTGTAAACGGTCCCCACACGTCTTTTGAAACGTGAGTTTCATCTTCGTTTAACTGTCTGTTTCTTATTTTTGTCATTTTTTATAAAGGTTAGAAGTTTTTTATTGACATCTATTGGTGTATATGTATTAGGATATATATGTAAGTTAATTGGGCTTTAGGTTAAATCGATACTTACGTTAAGCCGACATGTTTATGTATTAATACATAGCTTTGTAGTTTGATAGACCAAATTAATGAAATAATGATTTTTACATGGTATTAGAGCTAAGATCTGAATAAATACCTAAATTCTTCAAAGTTTCTGATTTGTTCTAAAGGATCTAAAGTTTAGATCTCTTTGGTTCTCAAATCGTCATCATGTCAGAAAAGGACGAAGATGCAAAAGAAGGTTAAAGAAGTTGCTTCAAACTCACCTTATACGTTGTATGCTTCAGACAATCTAGAAGCAATGATAAAGTCTGTGCGTTTATGACTTCATAACGGACTCACTACTTTTGTTCCTTGTGAGGAGACAGGGTCGTGAAAACTCACTACTATTGTTCCTTGTGAGGAGACATGGTCGTGAGAAACTTTGCACTATTCTTAACCCTTAGCCTTTTTTTTTTTTTGCTTGTAAGGAAGATCAAATGGAGACTATCCTAACTTGTAGTGCTGAAGGAGAATCAAATCCAATGCAAACCAAGCCCCAAGATGAGAAGTTAGAGTTCATTAAGGGTGAGGTTAGCAGCATACTTTCCAAACTTTCCAGAAACTTGAACCATCTTCGTTAGACCGATCCACTTACAGCCATCTAATAAAACCTAGAATCAACATATTATGGCAATGGTTCTTCAAGTGTTAGTGCTTTGTGGTTAGTTCCCAAGAAAACTTACAATTTCCAACTGATTTTGACTCAATAAAACGTTTTAAACTGACTCTCAAAAACAAATACAAAGTTAGCAACTACCTCCCCCAAACTTAAACAACAATGTCCCCAGTGTTATTAAATCATGAATTCCGAAAGAAAAGAAACAAAAGGAAAAAAAACCAATTTGAAAAGAATGAGAACTTACTTGTTGCAGGGTGTGTCGATCGACACAGGTAATGTGTGTCGATCGACACAGGTAATGTGTGTCGATCGACACACTGTTCTCTTCTCGACTCGTTCTTTTTTTTTTTTTACTGAAACACTTAAAACCAAAACCAAAAGTTAGTAAACAAAGGGGAAAGACGAAAATAATGTAGACTTACCAGTGGGTTGCCTCCCACTAAGCGCTTGTTTTCAGTCATTAGCTTGACTGTGTCATGATTCAGGCTTTTGGTAGATCTTTGAGGGGCCTTGTGTCTCCTTCACCCTTTGGATGGTTCTCCTTTGCAGTCAGCATTCCTCCTTCAAAGTTCCAAGGAACAACATCAGGAAAGAGCTTCATTGTGTTTTGCAGCATCTCTTGGACCACTACCTTTCCTTTCTCCCTTAACTCTAAGGGGACGATAATTCTGAACTTAGAGAAAGGTTTAGAGGTCCCTTTGCGCCTCACTTTTTGGTCAGTCAAGACTCCATCAGATCGAAGAGAGATAAGAGTCGAAGGTGGTGCACATGCGATCTTCTTGCACTTGTACTTCGCTGGTTTGGTGACTTCATTATGTGCAATGGAAGCAGCCATCTTGAGAACGTTTTGCACCTTCTTCACGTCATCTCCAGGGTCTAAACTCTACTTTCCTCCATCATTGACAGTCATACAAGAAGAATCTTCAACACTAACCGCAGGGTAGAAGACATTCTTGTTGATCTTGGAGAAGGAGATTCGCCGATTAGGAAAATCTACAATCGTGCCCACAGTCGGAAGGAAAAATGAACCAAGACCAATGGTTTATTGCTATCCTTTTTCAGCTCCATAATGTGAAAATCTGCCGGAACAAGACAATCTCCTACTTGAAGAATCAAGTCAGGAATGAACCCTTTCGAAGTTGTAGAAGAAGCGTCAGCAAGCTCGATAGATACCCTTGAAGGTTGTAGATCAAAAATCCCTAGCTTCTTTGCATCAACCTGAGACATGACATTCACATTAGCTCCAGTGTCACAGAGAGAATCTTTTAATTCCATACCTTTGATTAAGCAAGGAACAACGAATTTCCCTGGATTCATTATCTTAGGTAGCTTTCTCAATGGTGCTCTGACACTAATAGCCGATGGGTATAGTATCTTGGGCTTGTAAACTCTTTCCACTGCATTAACTGAAGTCTGGTTTGTGCATCAATTGACACACTCCTCGTATCGATCGACACAAGCCTTTTCTGTCGAGGTTGTGTCGAGCTCGATCGACGCATGTCCAATTGCGTCTTCAAAAATTTCAACGTGCTTCGATCGATGCACCCCTTTCGCGTCGATCGACGCAAGGTCTGCAGTCTTCAAATCTGAATCTTCTTCAGTTTCTTCAAACTCCAAGAATTCTTCATCATCTAGACCCTTATCAAAAGCTTAAACACCTCTTTTTCATTCCCCAAAGTGATCGTATTGATGTATTGTCTTGGGTTCGTGTCAGTCTTGTTTGGAAGAAAACCTTCTTGTCTTTTTATTGACTATGCGGTTTGAGCAACTTGAATATCCAGCTTCTTGACATGGGTATTCAAAGTTTTGAATTTCCCATTCAAGTCTTGATACATTGCATCTATCTTCCCATTGAAGCTTACAGTCATCTTCTGTTGACCCTCTAAGATCTGCTCCAGCATAGATTTCATCTCATTATCCAAATATTGAGCATAAGGTGTCTAATAAGAAGAAGAATCATAGTCCATCTTGTAACTGTTGCTCTGAAACGGCTTCTGGTAGTTTCCATTGTAGCTTATGTTCTCCTGCTGATTACCAAACCCCTAACCTTGAAAATCGGGTTCATTTATGTAGTTAACATCCTCTTCATCACGCTCTTTCTCTGGAAAGAAAGTTTATACCTCTTGAGCAAACTGAACCGTCTTCTTCCCTACTAGAAGGTTGTGCACAGAATCTAACTTAGCCTTCACCTCAGCAATATGACTACCCTCCATGTTTCCACCAAACTTCTTCCTCTCGAAGTCTGCATTTTTGTACTATTGCTAGAAGCCAAATTCTCAGTCAGCACGATAGCATCCTCTGGATATCTAGTGTTGAAGTTCCCATTAGATTCAGCATCCGGCGCCATATGGTGCCTTCAATCTATCCCTCTGAAGAAAATACCCAGCAGATGTACATCACTAAAGCCGTGATAAGGGCAGTCTCTCTGATAAGCCTTGAATCTCACCCAAGAAGCCTTGAATGTTTCAGTCGGTCCATGTTTGAATGTAGAAATCTTTGTCCTCAAATCCTCGGACCTTGCTGCATCAAAGAAATTGTAGAGGAAGGCATTCTTGGTATCCTCCCAAGTAGTCAGCGATCCCGGTTCCAACTGCTTCAGCTAGTTACCTGCATCTCCACCAAGAGAGTAGGGGAAAAGCTTGCAGTAGAGGTAGTCGCTCGACACTCCATTAGCCTTAATGCTCAATGCAAAGTCCTCGAATCGCTCAATGTGGTCCATGGGGTGCTGAGATGGAAGACCATGAAAAGGATACTGAGCCACAAGAGCGAAATACGCAGGTTTCAGCTCAAAGTCGTTCATGGAAAGCAGGAGGATGAATCACGGCCATGTTGGCATAGAACTCATCAGGCATGTTGTACTCTCCCAGAGTGTGCCCACGTCTAGCTGGCTCTTGGCGCTGCACGACCTGGTGCTCAGGCTGCTCCGCTGGTTCCACAATCACAACTCCTTCATCATCCAGTTTCTGACCCTGAGAATTGCGCCTCTGACCCTCTGCATCATGTAGAAACCCATCTTTCACCTCTAACAAGAACTAGCAGATTAACCATGGTGGCTGCTTTTCTCGCTGCTCGGTTTGCACGCTCTAACTTTCCAATTTTGAGATTGAGATCGACTAGCTCTTTGTCGTGGTTGCTCCTTGTAGCGCGATTATGCATAAACCTGAAACACATGAGAAAAGGAGAAAGAGCGCATAAGTAACAAAACAAAAATAAAAAACTTAGGCAAAACTCTAAAATCAAAAATCGAATGGTAATATCGACTCTCCGTCAACGGCACCAAAATTTGATATGCTCAAATTTACCCTAAACTACTCTCTCAAATTAAGAGATCGTAGTAGTACTTAGGGGTCGAATCTACAGGGAATCACAAATCACACAATAGATTATGAATTCAAGTTAAAAAAGTAAATCAAAAAGCAAAGCAAATAAGCAAACGATGATTAGTGTTCTTTAAATTCAATTGGGCAAAAGAGTTAGGCTATGGGTAATTCTTATGCATAAATCAAAATCGAAGAATAAAAGACTGTTAGGATTTTATTAAGCACAGTTTTAGAACTTGAACACGAATAGAAAACCAATCAACTTTCGTTGCAGAGATTATCTATGACTAAATCCCTAAATTCTAAATTTCTTTGCAAATTCAGTGAATAAAGACACGCATTAATGTTCAGGTTCGATTTTTCACAAAATCACTAAGCCAAATTTCTTTACGGATAATTATTTTGCTCATCTAATATTAGTTCAGGTTGTTAACAATACTTTCGCATCTATTAATTCAACCTAGGGTTTCTAATTTCAGTTGATCAATCTTAAAATCAGAGTTAAATCAAATTTAGATGAAGAACAAGTAATAAATCCCAACAGTATTCAATCCTAACAATTTCTCATCAACCCTAGAATCCCCAGAACCTAACAAGCAAACTACTCAGACATAGATGATGAAATCATAGAATGAATAAAATTGCATTAAAAAAATAGAGTAAGAGATACAAAGGGTTTGGAATCGATGGATGTCAAGCAGAGATTTTTCTTCCCAAAAGCTCTCCAAATCAATCTCTCCATATGACTCAATAGAAAACAAGATATATCCCTAAAAAATTAATAGAGAACTATTTATAATGTTCCAAAATCGGATTGGGGTTTTTCTATTAACTTCTGGAACTTCTCGGGCAAAAACGAAATCTTGAAAACTCTGCATCTTCTCGTCAGACATGTGCGTTGATTGACGCACCCCTGTTGCGTCGATCGACGCAAAGTATAAATATCAACTCCGAGTTGATAGTTTCGGCTTCTCTTTCCACAATGCTCCAAAATGATCCAAAGTCTCCAAATATACTCTAAACGTCAGTGAACCTATAAAGACTCAAAAGAACTCTAAAAACACTAAAATGACTTGATAAAACAATGGATATCATGGTTGAAAAACAGGTAAAAACCATGATATATCAGTTTAAGTGGAGAGGATTACAATGAATGGTCTTCAGAGATGCTCAACGCTTTTCAAGCCAAACGCAAGATGGGATTTCTTAATGGTTCGCTGAAAAAGCATACCGATAACAGTCCAGACTTAGAGAATTGGCTAGTTTTCAATTCAATGATCGTTGGTTGGATTCGTGCTTCCATCGAACCAAAGGTAAAATCAACGGGTACTTATATATCTGATGCTCATTAGTTATGGGAAAACTTGAAGTAGAGATTCTCGTTGGGAATAAAGTTAGAGTTCATCTCATCAAAACTAAGCTTGCCTCGTGTAGACAAGATGGACAGTCCGTGTTGGACTATTATGGAAAAAATCATTCCCTTTGGTAAGAGTTACAAATGTATCATACAATTCATGTATGCTCTTGTGGAGCGGCAGTAACGATGGCCAGCGAAAGAGAAGAACAAAAGATAACTCAATTTATTATGGGTCATAATGACTCGCAATTTGGTGGAATCTGTACAAACATAATTGGGCTCGATCTTCTTCCATCACCTAGTGAAATCTACAAGAAGATAATAAGAGAAGTATAGAGAGTTGCTTCAACTCGTGGAGGTTTTGTGGCTCGCCGTGAACAACAATCTGATGCAGCAAGTAAAACAGAGACGCAAACCAGATTAGATAACACCCTTTTTTTGGTCGCGTATGTTGTGTTCACATTGTGGAAGAACATGAAAAGATAAGCGTGATTGTTGGCAGATTGTAGGATATCCATAATGGTTTTCTGAACGTAATGCTGGGCATGGACAGAGTGTTAGCTCTTATGGAAGAGGAGGTAGAGGTTTTGGTGGTCGCAGTCGCGGCCAAGTGAGTGTAGCTCATGCTACGAGTTTTAATCTGTCAGCTATTCCTGAGTTGACGTCTAATCAATGGAGAGTTCTTACTCAGATGATTCAAGAAAAGTCTGGAACCAATGCTCCAGATAAGTTATCCGATGAGAGTATGTTTGGTGATGTTATTCTCTACACGGGTGCCTCTCACCATATGACAGGGTTTTTGTCATTATTAACAAATTTTTAGATGATACCACCATGTTCTGTTGCGTTTGTTGATGGTGGAAAAAAGTGTGCCATGAGCATGGGTTCTTTTCAGCTCTCAGACAAGATTACATTGTATAAAACGTTATATGTGCGTGATTAAAATTGTACACTAGTTTCAGTTGCAAAATTGTTAAAAGAAGTGAATTGTTTTGTAACGTTTACTGATACGATATGTGTTTTGTAGGATTGTTTTTTGAAGACTCTGATTGGAGCCGGTGAGGAGCGTGATGGTGTGTATTACTTCACGGATATAGTTTCAGCAAAGATTCATCGAGTGGTTGGTATTCCATATCAAGCCTTGTGGCATCAGCTTTTAAGACATCCATCTTTTTCAGTATTTTCGAATTTATCTTTAGTTTCAATTTCCACCAAAAATAGCTAGCTCTAGTCCGGGTGACATTTGTTTTAGACATTTCCACCAAAAAACACTATGATGATAGTTCTAGTAAAGCATCATAGTGTTTTTCTCTTATACATGTCGATGTTTGGGGACCATATCGTGTTCCTTCGTCTGGCGGTGCAATGTATTTTTTAACCATTGTTGACGATTTTTCTAGAACGGTATAGACGTATCTTTTGCTCGAAAAATCAGAAGTCAAAGAAGTTCTCAAGAAGTTTCTTGCATACACGAAAAGACAATTTGGAAAACTAGTTAAAACAGTTCGTAATGACAATGGTACGAATCAAGCACTCAGATGGTTCAAGGCATGGCTCATTGTCCAGGAAAACAACCAAGTTGAAGGCGAAGATTACAGTGAAACTTTTGCTTTGACCACGATTCATATTCTCTTACGTCTCGTTGCAGCACAACAATGGGAAACTTATCAGATGGATGTTCAAAATACATTCCTACATGGTGATCTCGAGAAAGAAATCTAATTGAAGCTTCCTCCAGGATTTCTTCATACACATCCTGGAAAGGTTTGTCGATTAAGGAAGTCTTTATATGGTCTTAAACAAGTTCTAAGATGTTGGTTCAAGAAACTCTCGAATTCGTTACTAAAATTTGGTTTCATTCAATCGTACGATGACTATTCGCTCTTCTCGTACTCTTGTAAGGGGATTGAGTTATGGGTGTTGATATATATTGATGATCTTCTTATTTGTGGGAATCATGCTCACATGTTGCACAAGTTCAAAGTATACTTGGGAAAGTGTTTAGCTATGAAGGATTTAGGAAAATTAAAATATTTTCTTGGCATCGAAGTAAGTCAAGGAAGTGAAGGCATTTTTTTATCCCAAAGAAAGTATGCGCTTGACATTGTGCCCGAGACTGGAAAGGTGGATAGTCCGTTTCTAGAAGATCCAAAGAAGTGTCAACGTCTTGTTGGAAGATTAATTTATCTTCTAAATACTCGCCAAAATTACGCTACTCAGTTTCATATATTATCTTAGTTTATGAAAGATCCTAAGGAAGCTCATTGGTTAGCAGTTCTACGTGTTGTCAGATTCTTAAAGCGCACTTTAGAACAAGGTATTTTGCTGCGATCAGACTCCGATCTCTCGCTCTTGGTATATTGCGATGCTGATTGGTCATCTTGTCCCTTGTCGCAGTGATCGCTTACTTCATATGTGGTTATACTTGGAGGTTCACCTATTTCGTGGAAAACTAAAAAGCAAGATACTATTTCGCATTCCTCCACCGAAGTAGAATATAGGTTTATGTCAGCTGCTCTTCGGGAATAAAAGTTGGTTTGCAAGCTATTAAAGACTCTTGAAATCGACCAATATGTTCCAACACGATTCTTCTGTGATAGTTAAGTCGCGTGCAGCAAACCCAATTTTCCATGAGCGTACAAAACATATTGAAAATTATTGTCACTCTATATGTGATGCAGTTCAAGCGGGGATCATAGTTACTCACCACATTCATACGGATTCCCAGATTGCAGATATATTAACTAAAAACTTTTGAACGTGTTCCTTTTCATCGCTCAGTATTCAAGTTGGACATTCAAAATCCTCATGTTCCAACTTGAGGGAGAGTATTGAGCTATATGTATTAGGATATATATGTCAAAAGTTAATTGGGCTTTAGGTTAAGTTGATACTTAGTTTAATTCGACATGTTTATTTATAAACACAGCTTTGTAAAATTTGATAGAGCAAGTTAATGAAATAACGATTTCTATATCATCAGCACGAGTTTTTTCTCTTTTTTTTTGTATTACAGTTTAACATGTATTACTGTACATGTATCTTTGTAAAATTCTACATTTACGTTTCTTTCTTAGTATGAGTTAAACTTACGTAAAGTTGGTTGATTTTAAAAATTAGTAGATTTATTAAATTTGTAAAACAGTTTATATATTCAAATAATTAGTTATAACAATTTTAAGAGTTTAGTGGAAATGTGTGCTCAAACGATGATGAGGAGAATTCAATTAATTATGCTGAAAGAGCTACAAAAACATTAGAGCATCTCCATTGAGATACCCATAGAGTATCTCAACAATATAATACTTATATTTTTTATATATTTTAAGTTAAGAGACTTACAATAAAATACTACATCCATCGATTAGATACTCATCTCATCGTAAAATATTAATATTTTTAGTATTATTTAATATTAAAAAATTATATTAACTTTTTATTAAGAATTTTACACATATCAGACTACATCTTTAAATATAATTTTAACTTTAAAAGTCTCAATTTTTATCAATTATTATAATATTTTAATAACTAAAAAATAATATTAACTTAATATTTTTTATTAATTTTATGTCATATGAATTAAAACTATATTAAATATGTCAAAATTCTATTTTAATTTTAAATATCTCCATTTTTAATATTATATTATTGAATTAACTAAAAAAATATTAATTTAATATTTTGTATTAACCTATTAATATACAATTTAAATTTATGCATAATAAGCTTGATATATAGATAATTTTATTTTATGATTTATTAAAACATAAAAAATATATAAAATATAAACATATAAACTATTAAATTAATATGCTAAACTATATATAATATGATTTATCATAAAAACATGTCAACAAATAATAAAATGACAAGCGTCAAGGTTTTTAGGAAAGAGGGAATCTCCCATTGCTTTCTCAAATGAGAGAGACACCTCAACAAAACTTACTAAAATGTATTTTTATTTTTATTTATTATGAAAGGGGAGGGTCTCAATATGGAGATACTCTTATGCAACTTTGGTTCTCACTGATCGAATTTTTCTCAATGTCGCTTGAGCACTACTAGGTTTTATCTTCGACATTTTCTATTCATTACTTCAATTAGATTCTTCTTATAGGCGCTAGAGTTGATATTCTTAATATTCAAGTTGTATTTAAGAATAAAATTATAAGGTAATTTCGTCTCTCTACAATAAAAATATAATAATATAAAATAAGAAAAAGCGCAAGAGTAGATTCTGACACATTTTTAAGAAACTCATTGGACATACGGTTTAATATGATTGGTCTTATTTCGTTTTTATAATCAAAATTTTAAATCAATAACTAAACTATATTATTATTATTAAAATAATACATATAAAAAATTCACAGGATGGATCTGCTCGAACACAATATATATAACAATAACATTAAAATAAATAATAATAACATAATCAATAATAACTAAAATTTTTAAATTATAAAAAAAATTGTACGAAATTTAAATGTCCTCAAATCGATAACAATGTATTTTACTAATATTGCTTTTAAGTCGTCATGACTCGTCATGACTGAAACAACAACAACAACAACAACAACAACTGATCCAACCAAACAACGTCCGTGGCTTTTGTTCCCTTTTTCTTTCGCTCCTGGTTGTCCTTTCATGATCGCAATGCAATAGATCGCAATCAAACTCAAGTTAAAAGAATTTACTCTTTCCCCTAAACTTTTTCACCACTAATTAAGACTTGTCACAATGATTTTAGTGAATTGTCGACTTATGTATAATTATAAGATGCTGTATATAGTTTTCATCATTTTTTCAACGTAAACAAATGTTTCTTTTGTTATACAGTATTTTCAGAGTAATTTTTTTGTTTATATTCTCAAATAAATAAATACAAATATGTTTTGTTGTTCATTTCATAAATAATTAACTATATATCCGCATAATTATATATATGTAGTCATGCACTCATCCTATTGGTGTACAAATCATGCTACCGTCAAATTTAAATTGTCACGCTTTTGTATGAAAACGACATGTTGGGTTGTCCACATTTCATTTGAGCACAGAAAGGCCGCATAATCAGAAGATAACTTCACTAGTCACTGTGATAGTTACGTTACTTATGAGCATTAATGCATAGTAGATTCCTACTTTAAAATCTAAAAAATGATGCTACTTGACAAATTAACTTCAATACATCTGAATTAGAGGAACCATACGTGCATTAAATCCAGCTATTTAAAGGTAAATAATATTAGATATTCATCAAAAACAGAGAGATAAAATTTCCAAAAAAAAAAAAAACAGAGAGTCGACCAAATAGGGAAACCAAAACTGGAGTTTGAGCTGTGGTGAATCCTTGGAAAGTAGACAAGTTTGAGCTGTGGTGAATCCTCCTAACCACAATACTACCGTAATTTTCATATCAAATTTCGAGCGGTTACGGTGTTAACGTACATAATATTTAGTTTAAAAAAAAACGTACATAATATTTTGCTATTCTAATACGTTATTTTATCAGAAATTTTAAAAAATGTCACTTTTCAAGTGTCACTTTACAAAAATGCCACTTTTTCAAAATTATTTTTTCTTTATATTATTTATGTTTGGGTTAATTATGTTCTATTAGGGTTTAGTTTTGAGTGTTTAGGGGGTTTTAGGTGTCAAAACATTTTTAGGGTTTAGAATTTTAAGATATAGGCTTTATAAATCTATAATTAGTGGCATTTTTGTAAATGGACACCCCTAAGTGGCATTCTTGCAAATGTGCACACAAAAAATGGCATTTTTGTAATTGCCCCTTATTTTATAGTATATGATACGCCATTTCTTAACATAATAGGTCATTAATACAAAAACTCACAATATATTAAAATAACGTGTGACATAAATATTTAAATACTACGATTTTGTCGTTCATTTTTTTTTTTTGAACACCTAAATTCCATTAATCTTTAAAAGTTTGAACATAATCTCTTGAAGACAATTGATGAATACAAATAAGCAAAGAAATACAAGAAGAGTTGTGATTCTTTCATTTTTGTACCATCCACACTTGTAAAGAACTTGATACAATATCAAATTATCCATTGCTTTGCCCAATCTTCAATCACATACAAATACTTTGGAGAACCGGTAGATGTCTTGTTTGTAGCGACATCACCGGAAGACAACTCTACCGTTGAGAGACAAAGTGGTTATGATATATTCATATTTTACCTCATTTCAATCACATTTCATCGTGTTTTTTTATCCTATATTTGCAAATCATTTAGGTATTTTTAGGGGCATTTGCATCTCTTTTGTGCTTTTGTAGGTTTGAAGATGGTGAATCTTGGAACGAAATGATTTGGAGCTTAATTGGATGCAAAAGGATGGAAATTCAAGAGGATATGAATGTGGCACAAGTTGGTAAAAAAGGAGTGTAATTGATGGCCAAGAAGTAAAGAAATGAGAAAATTACAGCCTGCATATTGTGGCTTGATACCGAGGGTCGATCCTCGGTATGGTTGGAAGAAGAAAAATGAAGCTTTTGGAGTCAAATTGGCAGATCACATATTGTGGATGGAAACCGAGGGTTGACCCTCGGTATGGGTGTTCCGAAAATCAAACTTTCATGACCCAACTCGGATCTAGATGGGTCGACCTGGTTCTATTTTCACATGATATAAATATATTTTTAGACAAGAAAAAAACATAAGTTTGATTTGCACTTGACCTCTTTTACCTTTCAAACCATTTTTCTTATGATTTGTGCTTAGATCTTTTGTATTTTCATAATTTAGTGAAATTTCTCTTAATATTTAACCTTTTCTTTTATGATTATGTCTTTATCTATGATTATGATTGTGTTTTGCATCATGATTAGTGAGTAATCTCTTTATGGGTTTTTGGGCTTAGTAGATTAGGGGTGATTGATGAATGATTAGTGATGTCTAGAGATAGATTCTTATGATTTCTAAAGATTAGGGTGTGTTTAATGCTAGATTGGACTTAGCTAATCAAAATCTAGATCACACACATTTCATGCCCGGAAGGTGTTCGATGAAATGTCTAGGAGAATCCTAAATCTTGCTTTTCATTCTTAATCCAATAGGAATTGATGTTTAAGGTGATTAGTTGGCCCTATGAACTTATGTTTATTGCTTATTGATCATTTAATTGCAATTGGAAAATTAGCTTTATTAGATGATTAATAAATGGATTAGTACCATGAGAGTGGATTGGTCTATTTAAGTGATTCATGTCATATAATTGAGTTTGAATTGTTAATCGTAGCATCATTAGTTAGTCATTGATCATCCCAAGTCGCTTTGCCCAAAGCCCATTCTTTTCCATATTTGATCAAGTTCTTGTTTGTTGACTTTACGGTTAGACTTTGCTTTGTCTTTTTGTTGACTTTGCATTTTGAATTTGTTTAAACTTGATTATGTTTCGCATTAATCTTGTTTAATTTCTTTTTAGTATTTTAGTCTTGTTAATCTTCTTTTAGCATTTGCATTTTGCTTATATCACTTAGTTGCATAATTAAGATTTCAAAAATCACAAAAAAAATCATTATGTTAGCTTAGTAAATTACTTGCATTCTTAGTGTGCTATTCTATTATCCATTGGTTCGATCCTATAATATGCTATAACAACTAGAGTGTGTTGCTAGCTAGGTTTAGATATAAATATAATTTGACACACATCAAATTTGGCGCCGCTGCCGGGGAGTTTAGCAATAGCCATTAGGATTTGTATTTGATTAAGACTAAGTCTTTACTTTTCGTTTGATATTTGCATTTTGCTTATATCACTTAGTTGCATAATTAAGATTTCAAAAATCACAAAAAAAATCATTATGTTAGCTTAGTAAATTACTTGCATTCTTAGTGTGCTATTCTATTATCCATTGGTTCGATCCTATAATATGCTATAACAACTAGAGTGTGTTGCTAGCTAGATTTAGATATAAATATAATTTGACACACATCAAATTTGGCGCCGCTGCCGGGGAGTTTAGCAATAGCCATTAGGATTTGTATTTGATTAAGACTAAGTCTTTACTTTTCGTTTGATACTAAATTTTATCTTTTTTGTTTGTCTTTCAAATTCTAAAGGTGTATGAACTTGAGAAGTAGAGGACCAACAAATCTTCAACCGCTTGTTCAAGACCTTAGCCATTTGGAAAGAGAGACAATAAAAGAGAAGGAACGACAAGATCATTTGAGGAGGTTGAACATGGAACCGCAAAGAAATGATCAAGAGCAAGAAGCTCATGGGGTTGGACAACAAAAGAATGTGGAAGCTAGAGAGCCCATTCACCAACCTAGAGAGCAAAGAAGGATAGGTGATTACGATGTGCCAATCACCCTGTGGAAACAACAATTGGAAGATCAAGTCAAGCTTGGTTAACATAGTCCAAAATAACCGATTCTTTGGACTACCAATGGAGCATCCAATTGAGCATCTTGACAACTTTGATAGGCTTTGTGGAACGGTCAAGATGAATGGTTTTTCCAAAGATGTGCTCAAGTTGACCCTCTTCCCTTTCTCACTTGGAGATAAGGTCGCTCAATGGGAGAAGACTGTTGTGACTTCTTCGATTACAACTTGGGAAGAGTGCAAGAAGTGTTTCCTCGCCAAGTTTTTCTCAAATCAAAAGACGGCTAAGATAAGGAATGACATTGCTACTTTCAAGCAAGGAAGCAATGAGTTGTTGTATGAAGCTTGGGAATGTTTCAAGGGGTATGCAAGATCTTGTCCACACCATGGAGTGCCTAAGGAAGCTTTATTGGGCATATTCCATCGAGGAGTGCACAGGAAACACTATGACTCATTGAATACGGCTAGCAATGGAAGTTTCTCGAGCATCTCCATTGAATAAGGGGAGCAATTGAAAGAGAATCTAGCACAAAGCGACCAATGCTATGGGGGAGATTATGATCGAACCATAATAGAATCAAGCAGTGATGCACGGTTCAAGGAAATGAATGCCAAGTTGGATAAGTTTATCTTGTCTACGCAAAAGGGAATGAACTATATTGGAGAATTTGATGGGAATCAAAAAAATTGTCATGAGGTTTTCCAAGAAGGTCAAGAGGAAGTTAGCTACATGCAAGGAGGATATAATAACCAACAAAGAGGCTTCAATCCAAATTATATGAGCCACCCCAACGTGTCTTATAAGAGCACAAATATGGAGAATGCTCAAGATCAAGTGTATCAACCGCAAAAGCCCCAAGGACAAGGTTTTCAACCACAACAACAACTTGGTTACATTCCCAAGCCACAATACACTTACTCTAACCTAGGGAATCAAGCCTTTCAAAGTCAAGGTAGCTCATCTACTCAACCTCCCTCTGAAGATAATGAAGTTAAAACTTTGGTTTAAAGGATATTGGATGGACAAATCAAGCGTAATGCGGATATTGGAAAAAAGTGTGTTGAGATGAACACTAAGATTGATGGGATTTATAATGAGTTGGATGGTAAGATCTCAAGTTTGGCTTCTCACTTGAAGACCATAGATTTGCAAGTTGCTCAATCCGTATCTAATTCTAAGGGTCCAATGGGCACTCTACCGGATAAGCCCGAATCAAACCCAAGATCTTTTTGCAATATGGTTGTTTTGGGCAAGAAAAAAATCTTAGGAGTTCACCAAAGATGCGAGGAGTTGTCCCAACAAGAACAAAATGAACGGGATGTAAAAGAGTTTGCTATGTTTTTAGGATACAACGATCTTAAAAAAGTGGATAAGGTTGTAGAGGCCATGAGAATGTCTCATAAGGCTAAAAAACAAGAACCTATGGGAGTTAAGAAAGAAGACTTACCTATCCGTGAACAAGTTATTAAGATTGATGAGATTGTTGTGAAAAGCGTCAAGGGGGAAGAGATGGTGCCTATCATGAAGGAAAGAGAAGAAATCCCTAAGAATGAATCTCCTCCTTATGAGCCAAAAATTCCATTCCCGAGACCCGTCTACACTAAGGCTTAAAAGAAAGTCCTCTCCAAGTTTAAGAAGGATATGAGTGATGTAGGAGTTATATTTCCAAAGAATGAAGACTTGAGTCAAGTACCAAGCCAAATAAGGTTCATCAAGGACATTTAAGCGAATCACGCAAAGGTTATGGATGTGATGAAGACCTATGAAAAACATGAGGCACCTCTTGAGCCAAGGTTGATCCATAAGAAGAATGATCCCGGTAAATTTACAATCCCTTGCTCTCTTGGTGATTTGAAATTAGATGATGCTTTGTGCGATTCGGGTTCTTGTGTCAATTTGATATCTCTTGAGATGGTAAAGAGTCTTGGAATAAAAAGGTTGAAAGAAAACTCATGCTAAATCTCATTTGCGGATGCATCTTCAAAGTGTCCCATTGGCATGCTTGAAGATTATCCCTTAAAAGTTGGAAATTGTGTAGTTCCAATGGATTTTATGGTGGTGTAGATGGAAACCAAGCGGAGTCGACCTCTCATACTTGGAACTCCATTCTTGGCAACCACGGGAGCAAGCATATATTTTGTGAATGAGAGAGCCATACTCTTCAATGTGGACTCCAAGGAATACTATCCCATTACCCCTACCACTACCAAATTGTGTGGCACAATCACTAGCATCAATGAGGATGATTTGATTAGGATTCAAGTGAAGAGGGAACTTCCCCAAAATTTAGATGAGTCTCTTTGTCTTGATGGTAAGAGGTTTGATGAAGAAGTCTTCGATGGGAATTGTTTAAGCTTGCTATTTGATGGAAATTTGAAGATGGATTTGGAAGTGGAAGCACCAAAAGTCACAAAGGAGACACCAAAGAAGAACAAGAATTCAACCGTTCTCTTGTATCCCATGAAGTTTGTTGATGGTGGTATAGAATGCAAAGTGAAGAGCATTGGCGGTTCTAAGCCTTTCTCAAAGGCGAAAGTGATCTTAACTCCGGGTTTGAGTAAAGAAGAGATAGCCATCATCAATGAGACAATGGCAAAGGTTTTGACGATCGAGCTCACCGATTGGGGACCAAGCTATGAAGATGGCTCCGCTTCGAGGTACCATTTTCTAACTATTGTTAATATCATTTTCCTTTTATTTTATTTTTTGTTTCTTTTGTCTATTCTTTCGGGTCTTTTTTTTTACTGAGGCGGTGAAGTTTAAGCCCGGAGGAGTAGGTTAGTAGTTAACCACGTTTTTAGTTGTGTTGTTTTCTTTTTGACTTGCGTCTTTTGCATTGTGCATACTTTTAAAACCAAAAATGAAAGAAAAAAAACAAAAACAAAAACAATGCATGTAGTTTCACAATCATTAGCATTTTTACTCTCTTTTTCATGTTAGGACTGAGTCTAGAGCATTTTAGGGATGCATTGTGCATATGAGAACAGTGATTAAATTGCCTTAAAAAGATTGTTAGTACATAGTTTTCTTTGTGAATGTCTTGATAATGCTCTCTTTGGCTTGATAAACCGCGAAAAACATGCTTGTTCATATCTTTGATCTCTTCGCTCTAGATTCTCTAAATCTTGTTGATTGATTGCTTGAATTAAAACCAACTCCATCTTGTTAGACCATAATTGGACTTTAATTCTCTCACTAATGGGTTTTAGACCTTAACCATGGTTCAAATATACACATTCAACCATTTTTAACCCTTTTATCACTCTTTAATGATTTGAATGGCCAATCTCGATTCGAGATCATATTTTGAATGAGGATTGGTACGACACCTTGATTGCAGCTAATCTTTCTTTGAAACCACCATTAATTTGTTGAGTGAGGCTTTTTTTTATTTGCACCTCATGCATAAAATCTTTAGAGATGGAAACGACAAGTTCTTTTCTTCCATTATGAGTAGTCTCATTGACTAGCCTAGGTGGGTTGAGAGAATTTTGGAGTCTCATTGGTTTGTATTAAGGTTTTGGAAATTGGTGAGGGTGAGTAAGGATGTGAGCTTATGTCGAGAAAGTTGGAGAAAGAAAAAGAAAGAAGTGAAAGCAAATTGGTTTAGAGAAAGAACATTGGATTTCTAGGGAGAGAAAATAAAAGAAAAACACTACTCTTAAGCTAACTATAAAAGTAAAGAAGCTCCTAGAACAGAAAAAAAAAAAAAAGAGAAAAGAGAGAATCAAAAGGAGTAGAAATAAGAAAGCAAGAGTAAATGTCTAAGTATAATAAAGATCTCCCTAGATTCAATCCCTAAAAGAAAGAAAAGTTGAAGTGATTGTTGTTAAGAATAAGAGTGACTTTGAGTGAAATACAAAGAGTATGGGATGGGTAGAATGGAAGAAAACATCTTGTATGCATCAATTGCTTTTGTGTATTGACTTGTGCCTTATGTTTGAGAGAAGTCTCTTAAATGTTTTAAACCCCTTTTTACTTCACACTGAACTTATTCTCTTACCAAGCAGATTGGAATAGGTCGAATTCTCATTTGTGAGGCTACGCCGTTTTGAATTCTTAGTGAATGTAAGGAGTTGATGGATATGATACAATTGATCACTAGACATTGAATTTGGAGGCAAAACATTGAAGTTGAGATGAGTATGGAAAGTTTGGTTGAGTAGATGGTTTATCTTTAGTATTGAGTTGTATTATCTTGAATTAACAATGATCTCTTTGGAAAACAATCTTTTGCCTATGATTTGTCACTTTTAAACCTTTTCACTGGTTTATTTTTATTGTTTGCTCGAGGGCGAGTAAAAGCCAAGTCCGGGGGAGTTGATATATTCATATTTTACCTCATTTTAGTCACATTTTATTGTGTTTTATATCCCATATTTGCAAATCATTTAGGCATTTTTAGGGGCATTTGCATCTCTTTTGTGCTTTTGTAGGTTTGAAGATGGTGAATCTTGGAGCAAAATGATTTGGAGCTTAATTGGACTCAAAAGGATGGGAATTCAAGAGGATATGGATGTGGCACAAGTTGGTAAAAAAAAGAGTGTAATTGATGGCCAAGAAGTAAAGAAATGAGAAAATGACAGCCTCCATATTGTGGCTTGATATCGAGTGTCGATCCTCGGTATGGTTGGAAGAAGAAAAATAAAGCTTTTTGAGTCAAATTGGCATATCACATATTGTGGGTGGAAACCGAGGATTGACCCTCGGTATGGGTGTTCCAAAAATCAAACTTTCATGACCAAACCCGGATCTAGATGGGTTGACCCGGTTCCATTTTCACATGATATAAATATGTTTTTAGACAAGAAAAAACCTAAGTTTGATTTGCTTTTGACCTCTTTTACCTTTCAAACCCTTTTTCTTATGATTTGTGCTTGGATCTTTTGTATTTTCTTAATTTAGTGAAGTTTCTCTTAATATTTATCCTTTTCTTTTATGATTATGTCTTTATCTATGATTATGATTGTGTTTTGCATCATGATTAGTGAGTAGTCTCTTTATGGGATTTTGGGCTTAGTAGATTAGGGGTGATTGATGAATGATTAGTGATGTCTAGGGATAGATTCTTATGATTTCTAAAGATTAGGGTGTGTTTAATGCTAGATTAGCCTTAGCTAATCAAAATCTAGATCACACACATTTCATGCCTAGAAGGTGTTCGATGAAATGTCTAGGAGAATCCTAAATCTTGCTTTTCATTCTTAATCTAATAGGAATTGATGTTTAAGGTGATTAGTTGGCCCTATGAACTTATGTTTAATGCTTATTGATCATTTAATTGCAATTGGAAAATTAGCTTTATTAAATGATTAATAAATGGATTAGTACCATGGGAATGGATTGGTCTATTTGAGTGATTCATGTCATAAAATTGAGTATGAATTGTTAATCCTAACATCATTAGTTAGTCATTGATCATCCCAAGTCGCTTTGCCCAAAACCCATTCTTTTCCATATTTGATCAAGTTCTTGTTTGTTGACTTTACGGTTGACTTTGCTTTGTCTTTTTGTTGACTTTACATTTTCAATTTGTTTAAACTTGATTATGTTTCATATTAATCTTGTTTAGTTTCTTTTTAGTATTTTAGTCTTGTTAATCTTCTTTTAACATTTGCATTTTACTTATATCACTTAGTTGCATAATTAAGATTTCAAAAACCACAAAAGAACATAATTGTCTTAGCTTAGTAAATTACTTGCATTCTTAATGTGCTATTCTATTATCCATTGGTTTGACCGTATACTATGTTACAACAACTAGAGTGTGTTGCTAGCTAGGTTTAGGTATAAATATAATTTAGCACACATCAGGCTACTCATTGAACCGACAGTTGGAACCATCGCCGCATAACAAACCCGATTCGATTTGCAAAAGAAATCGCATGATGCATGAAGGGGTAACCGGGTCATCATCCTCCAAGACCGGTAAACATCACCATCATAATTCTGTTGACAACGACCATTAAGAAATTGTCTTTAAGTGAATAACCATCAACGAATTGTGGAAAAAATAATGTGCACTTGTCCCTATTGATTTTAAATTTTTTACCAACGATGCACGAACCGCAATCCAGACCAATTGACATGTAACCCAGATTAACATTTCCAATGAAATCATGATGTCAACTGTAACCTATGGTAATAAGGATGGGAAACATATAGATACAGAAACGACCACAGGGGCAACAAACTCATCACCAACCACATACTATCTATGGCCAACACTTATCAATAACAATGGAGAACATCGACTATAGTTCCGGAGAAGAAAAAGAAGAAATCGCCACTCGTGCCTTTTCACTTTAACGTCACGATCTCTGAGATGTTGAATTTTATGTGGAGAAATCTTAATCTAAAACGTATGGCTATGAGGAGGAGTACGGCCGGCGCCAGAGTCGACACTGGCCGATGAGAATTACCGACTTTGAGAAATTGTGTTTATTTATTCGCCTCTTAGATCGCCAAGTCGAGAGAGAAAACTTTGCTTTTTTTGTGGGATGCTTGAGAGTTTGTATAACGAATCAAGTGAAGAAGGTGAAGTGTGGTCTCTAAGGCTTGTTAACCGAAACTTCGCGTCGTTCATTTTTTATGTAACTTTTTATCTACCATTACGTCTTTTGCCTAAATAATTCTAAATATTAACTCATATGTAAGAATATCGCACGACTCCTCGACTATGCACGTTCGCGATCTAACAATGAATAATTGTATTTTTTTTATATTTTTATGATATTTAAGGTTTTTGCACATGGATTAAGAAGTCATTTAATCTTTTAATTTTTCAATACAAAACTTGTTTTATTAGCAGTCCAAAACAATTCAACCAATGAAAAACTAATCTGCAGAATTTAAGCAATCAAAACAACAAAAACACAAATAATTTTTACATAGAAATCTGAAAACATCAAATAAAATGAAACAACAAAAATCATCTAAAACATCATATATAATGAAACAGAGGGAGTATTACTCTAGTAGTAGTAACCTTACTGAAAAACAAGAAGTGTGGTCCTCCTTTTACTCACTTAAAGCATGCATCACTTACCACATTGTGTAATACATACATTTAATTCGAGTAGATATACATAGTACTATTTTAATCTAATGACCTCATTAAACAAGACCTGATATTTGAATTGTTTTAGAAACTAGAAAGATCCTTACAAACATATAAACATATAATATGCATATATCTATGTACCTAATTATTTTGGAAGTTGCACTTAACTGCACGGTACCTCCTTTACATTGTTATCACTACTAATCATTCTGGTACATGTCAGAACCTGAGTTTTTCGCTATTCATTCTAAACTAATATCCTCATGTTCCCGTCATATATATTATCAGCTTCCATTAAAAGAATTATAAGATACAATCAGTATGTGTGTGTGCCACTAGGGATGTTTCCGTGGGTTAAAAAAACTTAACCCAACCCGAGACTGAACTGAACCTGCTCACGGAAAACCCGAACTCAGAAAATCCGAGAAAATCCGAGTTCCGACAAAGTAACCCGAAAAAAAACTTGTCAAATTCTGGGTTTGCTTGTGGGTATCCGAATTTGGGTCTTTCAAATAACTGTACACTTTTATATATATATATTTTTTTTCATCAACTTACATTTTTATTCATCTAAATCTTCTTATATATTTATTTAAATTTAGTTTTGTATTTTTATAAATATGAATGATATTATATTGATATATTCAGCCAAAAATGTTATAAAAAGAAGTTAGACAAAAAGATAAATTGTGACGTCCATATTATGCTAGAGATCGAATTAGACTCGAAAAATTCACTGTCAAACATAATGAACATAATAAGCATATATCACATTATCACATTATCCATCAGAAACTTGCAATATTTTAAAATTAACAAAATGTTTAATTTAATAGATAGATAAACTCCCAACAACATGATCATCATTCGTCCATCTTCAAACTGCAAGATCAAATCATTAATATGAAAAAATTAAATTTTTTTACTAAAATTCATAACACACTTATTCGGTGAAACACAGACAAAAACAACTAACTTTGTGCACTCATATTCCGGATGAGCTACTTTCCATCTTTGTAGCATCTTATTTTCATCATCAAAGTGGTCTTCAATGTCACATGATATATAAAGATATGAATAAATGAAGTTAATAGCTAACTCACGATATATGAAAATTTTTCTTTTATTTTTACCTTCAAATTCTGCATAACCACGAAGCCAATTGCGAGTACAGAGGATTGCTTGAACCTTTTTCGGAAGGAGTCGATTTCTGAACGGGTTCAACACCCGACCTCCAACGCTGAATGCAGACTCTGACGCTACTGTAGTAATTGGTATGTTCAACAACTCACATGCCATAGAAGCCAAATCACAGTGTCCGTTGGTTTTCCAAAAGCCAAAAACTTCTATATCTGGAAAAGACTTTGATTCTAGCCTGGATTCCTCCAAATAGATATCCAAATTTGACTTCACATTATCCGATTCACGAGGGATGCTCTTCTCAACATCAAAGAGATCATGTTTCAGAGAAATGCATTAGATAAAAAGTGAGAATTAAGATTAGGAAAACTTGTAAATTTGTAATGTAAGAATGAAAAGAAATACTTACATAGTTCAAGTCATCATCAAGTGGTGATTCCGTTAGAATATCATGTGGAGTAAGTGTTGCTGAAAAGCAAGAAGAAGAAACCCGAGACTTGGTTTGATAATCTTCATAAAGTAATTTCAAATTATCCTTCACAATCTTAACCTTTTCCTCAGCGGTACTTGGATCCACCTTATCGTAAGCTGATCTAATTACTTGCAGCTTCAACCTCGGATCTAAAACCGCTCCCATTGCTAAAAAAATATTGTAATCCCAGTACTTGGTAAACTTCAATTGCATTCTCTCATCCACCTCTTCTAGGTCAGAATCACCACAACTAGAGTATTTTTTCAATAGCAACTCAATTCTCTATACTTGTATGAAATATACATTAGCAGTGGGGTATTTGACCCTGAAAAATAAGTGGTGATGGTGCTAAATGGTTTAAGCAGATCATAGATTTTCTCTCCACGATCCCATTCATCTTTTGAAGGCAATGTTTTGTAACTTCTGTCACACTCTTTCATGCTAGCAAATGCCTTATGAAATTTCAGTGCTCTAGCTAGCATATCATAGGTTGAATTCCAACGTGTAGGTACATCTAAAGATAACCCATATCCACTCTTAATCCCTACACTTTCCACACATGTTGCAGATGAATCTTTCCTTGATTGAGAAGCTTTCACAAACTTGACACTATCCCTAATATTCTCCAAAAGATCATTTGCTAGTTCTAATCCATCTTTCACTATAAGATTCAAGATATACGTCAACATCTAAGATGAAATACTTGAGATTCCCTTGAGTTTCACTTTCTACTCCTTGACTTTCATCCTCTTCCATCATTGTCCTATGCTCATTGTCAGCATTAAGAATCGATATTGTTTCTAAAGATTGCAAATCCATTCAGCAATTAGAGAAGATATCATTAACTAATGTAATACCAAGCCAATTGCAATCTAAGAGCTAAAATTACTCGTTTATAATACTTAAAACAGTAAACAGTAAACCAGAGACATATTTTTCTTAAAACAGTAAAGTTTGCTTAAACCAGAGACATAACCACACCACAAGTCAGATATCAAAGTATCAAACAGATTCGATTTCGGACAATAAACTAAAGGCAGATCTCTGATTGTGGTCTTATATAGGGTGTTGCATTCATCACTAAAGCATTGTTATTTTGCTAAAGAGTCAAACTCCAGTTCCGATTTCGATCTAAAAACCACGAGAACAAAACAAAAACATGAAACAATACATAGAGGGAAAAGGAACGTAGATCTAAGCAAAAATTGATAAGGTTACACATGAAGTGATTCAGTGAAAATGAGCAAACTTTATACGAACCCATCAAACCCAGAATCAATCGAACAACTTTCCACAAACCCATCAAACTTTATAAAGCTTCTCGAACTTGACTTCACGATGAATCAGAGAGAGCAAGAGACAGAGAGAGACTTACAAAGATCTTCTTCCTTCAATGACGTCTTTCCTTGGAGTCGATTTCAAAGGCTCAAACAGATTCTCTTCGATGGCGATCTGAGATTGAGAGAGAGAGAGACGCGTATAGATGGTTTTATGTTTTGATTTTATTTAAAAAACCCATATGGGTCCCAAAATCCGATCGGGTTAAGCCCGAGTAGAACAAAAGCTCGAACATAACTACTTGATTTAGGCCAAGATATTTTTAATGGTTAAAAACAGATTTTTTGCCCCCGAAATATGATGTGGGTTTCGGGTACCCATTGGACTACTACCCATGACTAACATCCCTATGTACCACTGTAAAACCTGTTATTTTGTGTATGGAACATTAATTACATGCGAATAAGGCAGTTTCTTCTGTTTTGTTAGTTTGTTATCTCTTTAGTTTGAAGGCACTAGTTTCGGACTATCTTTGAAACAGTTTCCGACTTGCTGGATTTACGATATCCCAATCGCTCAAGTTGTTACCTGTTTTAGAGCTTTTGTGCGAATCTTTATAATTTTTGGGTTCGGGATATCTTTGTCGTTACCTTTTTGGTAATAGTTGTATATATGTCTATTACCAAATGGGTAATTAAAAAGGGGTTCTTACCATTAAAATAAAAAGATAATAGAATATGAGGAGAGAAAAGAAAATGAGGTTCTCAAATGAGAACTTTGAAAAATTCCATAAAAACCCCATGAGACATTTTTCATTCAAACAATTTGTATTTAAATATTAAATTTAACTATACAAATAATTTCTATTAAAATATTATTTTGTTTTTTGTTTGAGAAACTCCATGAAATTTTAATGGATGGAGATGGTCTTAAAAGTATTAATATATAAATAAAAATAGAAAAATAGAAAATTTGTAATATACTCCATCCTAAAATAGATGTATATATGCGTGAAAATATTAGTTGAAAATGATAATTTATTGATTTATTAATGGTGATTTTTATATAGTCTTACAAACGATTCAACACTAACAAAGGGATAACTAGAAAATAGGAACACTCTCACACACGACTCCAATACATAAACTCTTTTAAACTCGGACTTTATTGACTAGTGAAACATATCAAAAGTAGTTCAACTTAGGACTCAAAGACTAATTCAAACATCAGCCAATTCAACCACCAATATACCCTCCTTTGAAGCTAATTCTTCTGAATTTAGCTTACTTCAGAGACATTAACTATTCCAAGCAAAGCTCAAAATTTTCAAACTTCTCCAACTTCAACGGTTTTGTGAAAATATCTGTAATTGTTTTTTCTGTCGAACAATACTCTAACTTAATTAATAACTTCACCATTTACCGGTTCTCTAAGATAATAAATCTCACCTCAATGTGTTTATTTTTCTCATGAAGAACTCGATGCTTCGACAATTGAATAATAGAACTGTTGTCACAATTAATCAAAGTTGCAGATTTTTATTTAGCTTCGATCCTTTCTAAGACTCTTTTGAGCCAAACACATTGACACGCACAGAATGATGCAGCTATGTATTTAACCTCAATACTAGAAAGAGCAACCCCCAATTGTTTTTACGAAGCCCAAGAGATCACCCTAGACGCCATCAAGAAAACAGAACCTGACGTGCTCCTCCGATATCCAAATCACCAGCATAGTCACTATACATGAATGCCATAAGCTTCAAATTGTTGCTCTCACTTCCCCTATAAAAGATTCCAAGCTCAATAGTATTTTTTAGATATCTTAGAATCCTCTTCGCAACGAGCCAATGCGACATCCTTGGATTAGCCATGAATCTACTTATCAAACACACTCCATACATCAAGTCAGGTTTGTCAATGCTAGATACATGAGACTTCCAACCAATTGCTTGACAAGGGCGTTTCGGTTTATTCGTGTCGAACTCTGGGCAATTGCGAAAATTTCTACCTAATATTTGAGACAGTGCATTCACCTACCCAAACTCATCAAAATTCAAAATTTCCTACCCATTTCAGTATATTGCTTTAAAAAATTAAATTATCGAGAGAATATCATATAATATCTACTAACTATATTTACATACCGGATTTTTAATGTAATATTCTTACATTGTAATGTTCTTTAAACAAAATTAAACTATTTTCAAAACTAATACATTGGATACTACTGTTAACTTCTTTTAAAATAGTCCACAATCCCTAGACATTACTTAGTCGCATTATATACTAGTCATAAATACTTCTATAATTATCAATTATGTATACTTATGATACAATTCATAAGCATAAATTGTTATAATATTTAATTAAACTTATTAGTATCATTTATTTGAATAATTTTTTTTTCATATATTAAAAGTTAATTGATAAAATATCAATGCAACATTGTGTATTTTATTTAATATTAAAAGTTAATATTTAGTAAAAAAAAGTTTAGCGTTAAATATAATTAGAAAAATTAAAAATTAATCTAAAAATTAAATTCATTTGAAAAGATATATTTGATAAAAGTTTAAATAGGAAACTAAAGGATATTAAATTGTCTTGATACATCTTTTATTTTAAATATTAATATTCGTAAATAAAAAAATTAAAATAAAAAAATATCTTTACAGTTATACCAAGTAATACCTAGTTGTAACGTATCTTTCCAGTTATACTAAGTAATATAACTGTTGTACCAAGAAATATCTAGTTGAAACGTATCTTTACAGTTATACTAAGTAATATCTAGTTGTGCAGTTGTACCAATTAATAATACTACCAAAGTTGTATCATGGTACAATAGTTGTACCAAATACTACTACCGAAGTTGTACCATGGTAAAGCAGTTAACCAAGTAGGAGTACGTGGTACAAGGAGTATGGCCAGACAATAGAGGAGTACAGCAGAAAGGAGTATGGAGTATCTCAGACATTTATCCACCGAAATCCCATATGAGTTGTCAAATGACTCAGTGTCCCAGTCAACACCTTTAACGGATAAACTAACATTGTTACGTGACGCCTAATTTTATAAGATAAGGTAGAAAAATTTGAATTTTGATGACTTTGGGTATGTGGATGCACTATCTTAAACGTTAGGCATACATTTTCGTAGTTGCCCAAAGCCAAAACACCGCTTGAACAAGGTTTCATTAACCTTTTCGCCATCTTCATCCTTTGTAAGCTTCGTTTCCATCATTGCTTTCTTTCATTCAAAATCTTGTTAAAACCTCTCAAGCAAATCTTCTCTGACAAATAAAAATCCCAGCATCGCTCTGCTTCACTTTTACCCTAAGACCAAGCTGAATTAGTTGAAAAGGTTAATTGATAAAATTATGTTGATGATTTTATATTTACTTGCAATGATAAAGGTTAATTGATAAAATTATGTTGATGATTTTATATTTACTTTCAATTAACCTTTTCAACTAATTCAGCTTGGTCTTAGGGTAAAAGTGAAGCAGAGCGATGCTGGGATTTTTATTTGTCAGAGAAGATTTGCTTGAGAGGTTTTAACAAGATTTTGAATGAAAGAAAGCAATGATGGAAACGAAGCTTACAAAGGATGAAGATGGCGAAAAGGTTAATGAAACCTTGTTCAAGCGGTGTTTTGGCTTTGGGCAACTACGAAAATGTATGCCTAACGTTTAAGATAGTGCATCCACATACCCAAAGTCATCAAAATTCAAATTTTTCTACCTTATCTTATAAAATTAGGCGTCACGTAACAATGTTAGTTTATCCGTTAAAGGTGTTGACTGGGACACTGAGTCATTTGACAACTCATATGGGATTTCGGTGGATAAATGTCTGAGATACTCCATACTCCTTTCTGCTGTACTCCTCTATTGTCTGGCCATACTCCTTGTACCACGTACTCCTACTTGGTTAACTGCTTTACCATGGTACAACTTCGGTAGTAGTATTTGGTACAACTATTGTACCATGATACAACTTTGGTAGTATTATTAATTGGTACAACTGCACAACTAGATATTACTTAGTATAACTGTAAAGATACGTTTCAACTAGATATTTCTTGGTACAACAGTTATATTACTTAGTATAACTGGAAAGATACGTTACAACTAGGTATTACTTGGTATAACTGTAAAGATATTTTTTTATTTTAATTTTTTTATTTACGAATATTAATATTTAAAATAAAAGATGTATCAAGACAATTTAATATCCTTTAGTTTCCTATTTAAACTTTTATCAAATATATCTTTTCAAATGAATTTAATTTTTAGATTAATTTTTAATTTTTCTAATTATATTTAACGCTAAACTTTTTTTTACTAAATATTAACTTTTAATATTAAATAAAATACACAATGTTGCATTGATATTTTATCAATTAACTTTTAATATATGAAAAAAAAATTATTCAAATAAATGATACTAATAAGTTTAATTAAATATTATAACAATTTATGCTTATGAATTGTATCATAAGTATACATAATTGATAATTATAGAAGTATTTATGACTAGTATATAATGCGACTAAGTAATGTCTAGGGATTGTGGACTATTTTAAAAGAAGTTAACAGTAGTATCCAATGTATTAGTTTTGAAAATAGTTTAATTTTGTTTAAAGAACATTACAATGTAAGAATATTACATTAAAAATCCGGTATGTAAATATAGTTAGTAGATATTATATGATATTCTCTCGATAATTTAATTTTTTAAAGCAATATACTGAAATGGGTAGGAAATTTTGAATTTTGATGAGTTTGGGTAGGTGAATGCACTGTCTCAAATATTAGGTAGAAATTTTCGCAATTGCCCAGAGTTCGACACGAATAAACCGAAACGCCCTTGTCAAGCAATTGGTTGGAAGTCTCATGTATCTAGCATTGACAAACCTGACTTGATGTATGGAGTGTGTTTGATAAGTAGATTCATGGCTAATCCAAGGATGTCGCATTGGCTCGTTGCGAAGAGGATTCTAAGATATCTAAAAAATACTATTGAGCTTGGAATCTTTTATAGGGGAAGTGAGAGCAACAATTTGAAGCTTATGGCATTCATGTATAGTGACTATGCTGGTGATTTGGATATCGGAGGAGCACGTCAGGTTCTGTTTTCTTGATGGCGTCTAGGGTGATCTCTTGGGCTTCGTAAAAACAATTGGGGGTTGCTCTTTCTAGTATTGAGGTTAAATACATAGCTGCATCATTCTGTGCGTGTCAATGCGTTTGGCTCAAAAGAGTCTTAGAAAGGATCGAAGCTAAATAAAAATCTGCAACTTTGATTAATTGTGACAACAGTTCTATTATTCAATTGTCGAAGCATCGAGTTCTTCATGAGAAAAATAAACACATTGAGGTGAGATTTATTATCTTAGAGAACCGGTAAATGGTGAAGTTATTAATTAAGTTAGAGTATTGTTCGACAGAAAAAACAATTACAGATATTTTCACAAAACCGTTGAAGTTGGAGAAGTTTGAAAATTTTGAGCTTTGCTTGGAATAGTTAATGTCTCTGAAGTAAGCTAAATTCAGAAGAATTAGCTTCAAAGGAGGGTATATTGGTGGTTGAATTGGCTGATGTTTGAATTAGTCTTTGAGTCCTAAGTTGAACTACTTTTGATATGTTTCACTAGTCAATAAAGTCCGAGTTTAAAAGAGTTTATGTATTGGAGTCGTGTGTGAGAGTGTTCCTATTTTCTAGTTATCCCTTTGTTAGTGTTGAATCGTTTGTAAGACTATATAAAAATCACCATTAATAAATCAATAAATTATCATTTTCAACTAATATTTTCACGCATATATACATCTATTTTAGGATGGAGTATATTACAAATTTTCTATTTTTCTATTTTTATTTATATATTAATACTTTTAAGACCATCTCCATCCATTAAAATTTCATGGAGTTTCTCAAACAAAAAAGAAAATAATATTTTAATAGAAATTATTTGTATAGTTAAATTTAATATTTAAATACAAATTGTTTGAATGAAAAATGTCTCATGGGGTTTTTATGGAATTTTTCAAAGTTCTCATTTGAGAACCTCATTTTCTTTTCTCTCCTCATATTCTATTATCTTTTTATTTTAATGGTAAGAACCCCTTTTTAATTACCCATTTGGTAATAGACATATATACAACTATTACCAAAAAGGTAACGACAAAGATATCCCGAACCCAAAAATTATAAAGATTCGCACAAAAGCTCTAAAACAGGTAACAACTTGAGCGATTGGGATATCGTAAATCCAGCAAGTCGGAAACTGTTTCAAAGATAGTCCGAAACTAGTGCCTTCAAACTAAAGAGATAACAAACTAACAAAACAGAAGAAACTGCCTTATTCGCATGTAATTAATGTTCCATACACAAAATAACAGGTTTTACAGTGGTACATAGGGATGTTAGTCATGGGTAGTAGTCCAATGGGTACCCGAAACCCACATCATATTTCGGGGGCAAAAAATCTGTTTTTAACCATTAAAAATATCTTGGCCTAAATCAAGTAGTTATGTTCGAGCTTTTGTTCTACTCGGGCTTAACCCGATCGGATTTTGGGACCCATATGGGTTTTTTAAATAAAATCAAAACATAAAACCATCTATACGCGTCTCTCTCTCTCTCAATCTCAGATCGCCATCGAAGAGAATCTGTTTGAGCCTTTGAAATCGACTCCAAGGAAAGACGTCATTGAAGGAAGAAGATCTTTGTAAGTCTCTCTCTGTCTCTTGCTCTCTCTGATTCATCGTGAAGTCAAGTTCGAGAAGCTTTATAAAGTTTGATGGGTTTGTGGAAAGTTGTTCGATTGATTCTGGGTTTGATGGGTTCGTATAAAGTTTGCTCATTTTCACTGAATCACTTCATGTGTAACCTTATCAATTTTTGCTTAGATCTACGTTCCTTTTCCCTCTATGTATTGTTTCATGTTTTTGTTTTGTTCTCGTGGTTTTTAGATCGAAATCGGAACTGGAGTTTGACTCTTTAGCAAAATAACAATGCTTTAGTGATGAATGCAACCTTCTTGCAATATGGTTTTCTACCATGTATTATTTTTCACAATTGATTCGATCTCACGCTCCATTGCTTGTCTGCAGACTTTATCTTTTACCGCATCATCAAACCGAAAAGGATCAGTTTCCGTCGTCATCATCATTAGCGTAACATAAATTTTTTCTTCAACCTCTTATCCTTCTCCAAGTCATAATCAGCCATCCAGCCTGGTTTTCTCCTTTCACTTGTTACCTTCTCTACAACAAAACTTAGGGGAGCTAGATTTAATTATCCAATGTTTGTATTGCAGTCGCTGCTTGAAGCATTTGGACTTATCGCAGCAGTCAGCTCAGCTACCTCCTCTGCATTATGCTCTTCCTCTTCGTCTCAACACTCCAATGTCACTTCCTTTTCTTATGTAACAGCTTGTCCCCAATCTCAACTTTTGCCTTCATCAAACACAACATCTTTGCTTATCACAAGTTTTTTTATCACCGGATCATACAGTCTCCATTCTTTTGATTCCTCACTAACTCCCAGAAAGACACATTTCTTGCTTTTGTTATCTATTTTACTTCTTCCCATATATGGAATATGCACATGCCCTATGCACCCGAATACACGAACGTATTCAACCAAAGGTTTCACACCACTCCAAGCTTCTTCAGGTGTCATTCCTTCTACTGCCGCCGTTGGAGACTGGTTCTGAATGTGCACACTTCATTTGGTTGCTTATGACCATAATATTTTGGGAACTTGTCTCTCACTTAGTATAGATAGGACTACGTTCATAATCGTCATGTTTTTCTTTTCAGCCGCTCCGTTCTTTTGTGGTGTGAATGATGCTGTCAACTGACGAGTAATACCAGGAGATCTAAAAAATTCTCTAAATTTATTAAATTTAAATTCTCCAGCACGATCTATCCTCAACCAAGTTGTGAACGCATCAATCTTCTTCTCTACACTCGCTTTGAAAGTCTTAAACGTGGTAATGCTTCAGATTTTTCATGAATGAGGTAGACCCAAGTTTTTCATGTTAATTCATCAATCAAACTTAATATGTACCTCTTTCTACTATGTGAAATTAGTGTGATATGCCCACATATGTCTGAATGCACCAGCAGAAGTTGTCTTGAGGCTTGCCATAAACTTTTCTTCGACATTGACTCTTTATGTTGGTTTCCGGTCAAACAGATGGCACAAATCTCCTTAGTGGGTTTCATCTTAGGCAACTCAATAAACTATCTCCTTGTGTACAAACTCTTCTTGGTCAAGGTCCCAAACCGACAATGCCACAAATGAGCTTCCTTTTTTATCACCTCTGCTGTCTGCAAGCATAGAGAGTTCTTCTAGGGTTTGGAAGCGAGAAGAAAAAACATCATGTTTCCACTCATGTTTTTTTTCCATGATTGCACCTCTACTAGGATGGAACACCTTGCAGGTTCTGTCGTGAATTAGGATTGCTAATCCCCTCTCTTGTATGTGTCCTAAGCTTAACAAGTTGTTCGTACGCTGTGGAACATAATAGACTTCAAGTTTCATTTGAATGACACCATTAACCTTGCACTTTCACACTGCTTTTTCCACTACAGACATTCTCGTGTCGTTTCTGATAGATTCCTTGTGAGGATCTATGCCCAAAGAACACACTTCGTGAGGTTGTAACTCGAACGGATGTAGATCGGCTCGAATGATGCGAAAATGATGTGGAAGATGAATGGTTTGATGATGGATGAATGTGTGAATGAATGAGCAAGTGTTTCGATGGATCGATTTATACTTCCAAGAGATATGAAGATCTCTTAGACTACGAACTCGAATCTAACTTAGATATACGCACTAAGCAAGAAACAAGATGAGAAATGAATCTCGTGATCAAATAAGTAAAGAGAAATTTTTAGATAAAAGTTTGATGATTTTATTCATGAATAGATTGGGGTTTATATAGGAACCTTGGACACACCCAAGGTTCATGAATACACGCGGTTTCATTAATACATTTGACTAGAAGTTTGAAAGTCACAAATGAATAAGTTTGAACATCCAAAAGAAATAACGGAAAAAGATAGAAAATAACTCGTTGTTGCAGATCGAACCTGAGAACTCCGAGTTACTTAGCGTTGCCGATGATGAGGCTTATGATAAAGTGTGTGAACCTCGCCTCGTTAAAAACCTTGCTGAAAACTCATTGGGACAAAACCAAACGAAGGGAAAAAAGAGTGCGCATCACACACCTCTCATCATTAACCCTTAAGCCACTTGAATGATGACCAATGTAGTCGGACAAGTGCTCGGCTCAAGGTCACTCATAATGCGGTAGAGTAGAGAGTTGACGGATTGGTTAAGTTGCTTAGTACTCGACCTTATCATCGGCCCAACTGGTACGTGTAAGGACTTAGCCACCAAAAGCTCTTCCTCGGCTACTAACTGCTCCTCGGCTACAAGATTTTCCTTTTCATTTGGTCCAAATCTTCTTGTCTCGAACCTCCTTGTCCTGAGCTGGCCATGATCACATCAGTTTCCAAGCTTCACTGAACGATTGAAGCCTTCTTCCAATCTGAAAACCAGTCCTTATTTCCAGTCATATAGTTGCTGCATCCTTAATCAAGTAACCATACTTCTTCTATGTTCGTCTGATGTTGCTCCACATACGCCATCAACAGTAACTCATTCCTCTTTGAGTTCGACATAGTTTGCTTTCCTCTCCCATTCTGGAGACTCGTATTGGAAGTGTCCCAATTTGTAACCTTTGCAGCATTTAACAATAACACGATCAATAGCTCTTCTCTCCCTCTTCCTCTACCACAACCTCCTCGGAATGTCCCACGCCTGTTCCTCTGATTTATCTTTCTTCTTGAGAGACCTTTAATGATTGCTCTTTTTGTACAAATCCAATTAACCTTTGTTCGTGTACAAGTAGGCTTCCATGTAGTTCATCAATATTCATCGTGCTCAAATCGTTTGATTCCTCAATTGAACACACCGCGTAGTTAAATTTCAGAGTCAAGGACTTGATTATTTTTCTTACAATCATGCTCTCCATCACCTCACCATTTGTCTTCATTTTGTTCACCACTGTCAAGGTTTTTCCCAGAAAGACATCGAACTTCTCACCTTCTTTCATGGCTAACAGTTTAAACTCCTTTCTCAATTCATGTAATTGTGTCATCTTCACCTTTGTACACCCTTGATATTTTTTCTTCATTTATTCCCAAATTGCCTTAAAGATACTCTTGTCAAGAATCGCTTCCAGAATCTCTGTCAATGGCCTGGAATAAGAAATTCTTGACCTTCAAATCCTTAAGCTTAGCTTCTTCCACCATTTTTCTCTGCGCTTCACTGGCTGGTGTTGTTCCAGCCGGAATTCCTTCCTCCACCAAGCACCATAATTCTTTGCTTCGAAGAAAATTCTCCATCGTCATGAACCAGAAATCGTAAAAACCATCAAATTTGGACATGGCTGGTTGCACAAATTTCTCGGAGGACAACATCTCTTTCTCTCTTTGTTTCTTCGTTTTTCTCTCTCTCTTTGTTATTCTCCTCTCGACCACTCTCTCTCACATAGGTTGTTTCTTGTTTGCAAGATCTGATACAAAATGTAAAAATATTAGCTGAAAGTGATATTTTATTGATTCAGCAATGGTGGCTTGTATGTAGCCTTACAACGACTCAACACTAATAAACGGATAACTAAAACATAAGAACATACTCTTAACACACGACTCTACTACATATACTCTTTAAGACTTGGACTTTATTGACTAGTGAAACAGATAAAGACTAATCTAACTTATGACTCAAAGACTAATTCAAACATCAACCCATTCAACGACCAACGGTGTGTCCAAAGTGTAGCGATAATCATAAGCTATATATATGCTTGGGTCCATTATAGCTGTAATTTTACTTCCCTCTTCTATTTTTTGAAGGTGATCATGAGGAATCCGACTATTTTCATGGGTATGTAGACTCGTAAAACACATGTATGCCATGTTAACCATCTGAACTTATGATAGAAGTTTCCAATATCACTAAATTTATAAATTTCACTAATCATCCAAAGCTTTTAACTTATATTTTATTCAACAACATGTGACGTAATGATGTTACCCACACAAAACCACAACAGTATGTGGGTCTCACTCAATCTCAAAACATATTAACTATCGTGCATGTCAATTTAGTAAAAATGACCCCGAATTTAAGAGATACTGTATGTGTCACAACAGTCAAAACACACCATACCATCACCATCATCATTATATTGTAATAATGTTAACAATTCTCTACATCAATCACAATTTCATTTGGGATCCGCGTAATGGCAAATTCGTGATTTAGTGATATATGAGAGGGTTTTGTTAAAGTAGTTACACCACAATTATTACGCCACAACAAATCCTCCTCTCCCCGTTCCGTTAAGTCACCGACACGTGTCAGCCGATCTACTCAACTCCATTCCGATCCAAATAACGGCGCCTTCAGTTTCCCGTCAAAGATTCCCCGTCACTGTAACGGGACCACTTTCAACACGCTATTCTCTCTCTCTCTCTCTCTCTCTCTCTCCTCACCGTTAATTCTTCATCTTCTCCTTCTTCCTCCTACTCTCGTCATCATCGCTTTTATCTCAGAGAATTTTGACTTCACGAGCACGCAAAAGCTGAAGATGGTGAGAAAATGCAGAAAACCTAAAGGCTTAACTGGTAAAGACGGAATCGGAGCTTCTTCTACTTATATGCAGCTTCGTAGCCGGAGAATCGTTTACTTTACCACCGTCGATGATTGCAGATCGGAAAACCCTAGCTCCGTCGCCGACAATGGAGCTTCGTCGTCTTGCGAGTACTCTACAACAATAACAAGTAGAAGAAACGTCCTTGTCGATGAATTTATAGATCTGGAGGTGAGAGATGAGGATTCAAAAACAAAAATCATTAAATTTGGATTCTAGAAATTCCTGTGTAACTGTAAATGTCATTAATATCTTACACAGAATTTTTATTTATTATTTTCTTTTTTTTTTTAAATTAATGAGATATATATTTACTGCTCTAGATCTTCGGTTTTTTTTTTTTTTTTTTTTTTTGAAAATTGAAATCTAAATATTCATTGTTGTTGTTTGTTGCACAGGAGGAAAGAGATGGTGACACTGAAACGTCGACGTATCAACAACGGTGAGAGTATGAAAAACTGAAATCATTTTGAAATTTGAAGATTTTATAATTTTCCCGGTTTTTTTCTCTATTTATTTATTTCACTCTCTCCTTGATCATAATATAATTTTAGAAGTACTACCAAAAGAAAGCTATTTCAAAATCTCAGAGACAAATCAATGGAGAATCCTTCATCGGAGATGAAAGAATCATCGGATTGTTGTTGCAGCGGGAGGATTAGAACTTCAGAGGAGATGGTTAAATCGAAGACGGAGCAACCAACGGAATCGGAAATTGAAGATTTCTTCGCCGAAGCAGAGAAACAGCTTCAGACCAAATTCACGAAGAAGTAAGTAAATAAATCATCAAAAGTTTTAAACTTTAATCCATAATTTTTGATTTTTCTGTTAAATTTAATCCAAAATTTTTGATTTTTGATTTTTTTTTTTTTTAAAACAAGGGCTTGCTAAATTTTTGATTTTGTACTAGTAGATAAAGAGGGTTTGTTTGATTTTGTTTGATTAGGTACAATTTCGATTTCGAGAAAGAGAAGCCATTAGAAGGACGTTACGAATGGGTTAAATTATCTGAGTGATGAAAAAAGAGGAAGAAGCGTATGTTTTATTTAACTTTTTAGTTTTTTAATTTAACTTTCAGAGAATAATAATAAATCCAATTTGAATTTTTTTTTTTTTTTTTCGAAATAGAAGCTTTATTGTGGAAAGAATTGTTGTAACAGAATGTTTTATTAGTACGAAAATGCACAGAAAAGAGAGACTTTTTCTGATTTTTCTATTTGTTTTCTGCAAAAGTGAAAAAAAGAATGAGGAAAAAGAAGCCCAGAAAAGTCGTGTCTTTTTGCTTAAAACTCTTCCTTTTCTTCTTCTTCTTCTCTGGTACAGTTTTGTTTTGTGGACAATAATTAAATTTCGGTATCGCCCACTCATTTTTGTCCTCTCATTTTTAATGTTCATCACCAAGAAAAATCCCTCATAAGGGTTTTGAGCATGCGGTGCGTTTTGAACCCTTCAAATCTTTCAAAATTAATTTACAAGTTTTCTCTTTTGATTAGTGTATGACTAATTGTATTTCTTAAAACAAATTCATACTAAATTGTTTTATTCAGGTTCTCAATGGAGACGATGTTGAAAGGATGCAAAACGGGCAAAATAGTATCACATTTTTTCATCAAGATACTGTTTTGTTCGTTTTCATTCAAAATCTTAGTCTACTAACTTTTTTAACTACCTTTTTTATGCATCAAACCGTACCAACTATTCCAATTGTCTTTCTTTTTTTGATTCAATACCAAATATTATTAGTTTAGGCCAATCAGAATTTCAATATGATATAACTTTGCTTAATCAACCTTCCATAACACGAAACTGCGGTTGAAAAACTAAAAGCAAAATACAAAAGTATGACTGAAACTTCTTAAAATTAATAAGAATATACTTTAGATTCGTAAAGGGTCGTCTAGTTAAGAACTTAGGATTTGGTGGCGTAATAGTTAGGGAAGTTCAAATTAATACCAAAAATACATATATATATATATATATATATATATATATATATATATATTTTTGTTTGAATCCCATAATTCCAAATGATGCATCATGCAACCAATCATCATGGACCATTTTGTAATTAGACCAAATGTCCGGAGACTAGAAAACAAAACTTGCATCATGGACCATTCGGGTAAATCTTCATATGACCAAGCACTACAAGAAAACATGCCACTTTCCGACGGAATTTCCTACGGACATTAAGCGGTCGGAATTTTGCCACCAAATTCCGACGTATTTTGGACCGATTTTCAACCGGAACATTTCGGTCCAAAATCGGTTAGAAATTCCCGACGAAAACAATACCCGTCGGAATTGGTCGGAAATCCGTGGAAAACACATTTGGTAAGAATTCGGTTGGAAAATTCGGTCGAAAATTCGTCGAAAACTCATTTGGTAGGAATTCGGTTGGAAAATTTCCAACGGATTTCCAACGACTTAATAGTTTTAAAAAAAACATAATTGCCGTGGAAAATCCATCGCAAATCTTCCACAGATTTCCTACCGATTTTGGATTTTAAATTTTTAAACTAAAAGTTTGGATTTAAATTTTTTAAATAATTCTTTTTAAAAACTTTGGATTTAATTTTTTAAAAAAATTTTAAAATTAAAAGTGTGGATTTACATTTTTAAAAATAAAACATTTAATTTTGTTAAATTTCCGACCGATTTCCGACCTCACTATTTCCGACCGATATTTCCGTCGGAAATTTACAACTTTCCGACGGATTTCCGACCGTTAAATCCGTCGGAAATCTAGAATAAAAAATCGTACACAGATCTCTTTCTCTCCTCTTTCTCTCCGCCGCTAAACACTGTCTTCTCTGGGCGAAAGACATCGATTTCTCCACCGCTGCCGGGCTTTCGGACATCGATTTCTCCACCGCTGCCGGGCTTTCTCCTCCACCGCCGTAGCTTCTTTTTCTCTCACCATCTCCACCACTCGGCCCGTTCTCTCACCAAATGCCACCGCGCCGGTTCTTCTTCAACTCCACCGCGTCGGTTCTTCATCATCTCCACCGGCAAATCATGTATGTGTTAGAGAATCTCCAAATTGTTGTTAGATTTTATTGTTTCCACCGCCACCTTCGATTAGATTTTAGAAACCGTTTATGAAATTGTTGTTAGAGTTTATGAAATTGTTGTTAGATTGCTGTTTTTAGGGTTTTTTAGGTAGGGAATGTTTGAACAAGTTATTTGTAAATGTTTTTAGGGAATTTGATGTTTGAATTAGATGTGTTTATACTCGATTTTTAGGGATTTTGATGTTTGCATTTGATGTCGAGAAATTGTGAATTGTTTTTTTAGTGTTTTATTTTTTTAAATGAACAAGTTACATAAATTGCAAACTGTTTTTTGTACACCTCTCGGCCAATTTGGAAACATCTCGGCCATTGCAAATTATTTTTTGCAAACTTTTTTTTGGTCAATTTGCAGGCCGCTTAACGAATTCCGTAGAATTTGTGAGCTCCCTAAACGTGCGAGGAGCCAAAACACAACCCCAAACCCCCCGAGCCCATCTCATATTCCGGACAGTCAAAGCTCCAACCAACAACAACTTACGATCCAAGAGTTGTTGACTCAACCGGGCCGAGAGAAGATTCCAAAGCTCGACCCAATGTGTCGAGGCAACTCGACTTGGTAAATTATTAAAATTTTGTAGGAATGTTAAAATTAATACTAACTTTGTTTTTTTTACTAACACATTGTTTTCATGTTTCTAGGTTCGGTAAGAAAAATAAGATCTCCAAATCATTTTTGAAGATGATACGTTCACACCTCAAACATCCTTATAAGACGTGGAACGCAATGCCTCAAAGTGAGAAAGAGTTGTGGTTCCGAACTTTTATGGTATGTCTTTAATTAACAAAAATTTTAGTCTTCAAAATAATTTTTTAGTTACTAATTATTTATGTTCTTAATAATGTAGCAAGATTATGATTGGCATCCTCAATTGACGGGACAAGTTTGGGATGCGTTCAACAAGATGGCCCAGGATAGTTACTCGGGACACATGAACGAGTGGAAAGAAAAAATGGGAGAAAGGGGAGGACAAACCACGTAACTTGAACGAGGATGTTTGGTTGGGATTGCAGCCGTATTGGGGTGATCCGGCAACGAAAAAGCTTGCAAAGATTAACTCGGAGAACCGTAAGAAGAATCCTCGAGGTACTCACAACTCTGGGGCTACGAGTTTCTTAGCGCGGGAGGACGAGATGGTAAGTGTATTTCAAATTTCCTTAAATAGTTTTTGTTATCTTTTACATTAACAATATTTATTAAACCGTTTGTAGATTCAAGAATCTGACGGTGTGGCTCCGGATTTAGTTGCTTTGATTAAACGTACACACACCAACAAAATAACCGGGAAGATCGATTATCCGAACATTGCTGAAATCGTCGAGAAGGTGGAGAAGAGAAAGGAAGAGCGGCTTACGCAAATGTCTCTCTCTCAAGGTTTGGATGGTTCTTCTTCGTCGATCCAGTGCGAGTTGTCCCGAGACGAAATCAACAATATGGTCATCGAGGTATTGTTATGTTTCAATTATATGTCGACTTTGTTTTTTTCCATAATTTTTCATATTGTTGCATCTCATTTTTCATAGGAAACGCCTTTGCGCAAGGGTCGTCGTCCTGGATTAGGCAACCTAGTTTCTAGGTTCGGGTCTAGTTCTTCTTCGCCGAGCAATCCCGTACTCTATGAAGAAGTTGAAAGTCTCAAAGAAGCACTTGAGAAGAAATATGAGGAAGTTGAAGAATTGAAACTTGAGAACGCCGCAACGAAAGAGAGCCTTGAAGCAATGAAGGCTTTCATGAGGATCAATTTCCCGAATTTTCCGCTTTAGATGTTTACGACAGTTTTAGTTTATGTTTTAGTTTTTTTTAATTTACTATTGATTATGTTTAAAATACTTTTAAATTATATTTTCAATTTTTTTTATCTTATTTTATAAATTATTTTGATTTTAAATAATTAATAGATTAAATAATAAACTATTTAATTTTTTTTAAAAAAAACAAAATCCGTAGGAAATCGGTTGGGAATAACCGTCTGAAATCGGTGGGAAAAAATTTCGTAGAAAAGCGGTCAGAAAATCTCGACGAACGTACCGGTCGGAAAAATTTCGACAGATTTTCCGGTTGGTAATTTCCGACGGATTGACGGTTGGAAAATTCCGACGACTTTTGCAACGACACAGATCGGTTGGAAATTAGTCAGAAATTTTCGACGATTTCCGACCGATCTTTCATTTCCGACCACCTGGAACCGACGGACTATTTGGTTGGAAATCCGTTGGAAACACCTGTTTCCGACGGATTTGCAAAAATTTTCCGTCAGAAATACCCCTATTTTCTTGTAGTGAAGTTACCCACCCATCTGGATTTTCACTTCTTTTTTTTTGATAAAAGGTAAATATCATTATATAATGAAGGTTAAGATATTACAAAGTTAATCTAAGGTCTATATTATCTTGCCAAAAAAAATAAAAAACAAGCTAGTATAATTTTGCTTTTGGAACATGGATCATAAGATCATCTTAGCCAAAGTGACATTAGGTTGGTGAAGAACTTCCTATGTCTTCTCGCCGAAATAGAATTGATAACCTCCCGGTAGATTGATTTGTAGACGATGCTCGCTGGGATTGAGGTTAGGTTGTGCACAACATTGTTGCGTTGTTTCCAAATGTGAAAAACCGTAGCTTGAACCACTAGCTTCCGCAGGATAGTAGGGGCCCTTGTCGATGAGTTTCTGATCCATGAGAGTAGCTCATCTCAAGTTGTGAACAGGTTTGAATTACGATTAAGACCAGACAAAACCAGTCCCCAAACCCCTACACTATATTGACAAGTCAAAAGAAGGTGATCTATAGTTTCCGCAAAAGTTCCACACAAGCAACAATTTGTACTAATATTCATATTCGAAGCCGCAAGTCTTGCTCTAGTAGGCAACCTATCATAATTTGCAATCCACATTGTGAAAGCAAACTTTAGGATATTACCTTTATACCATATAAGATTTGTCCAATCTTTAACCTCCTCCCTCGGCCTAATTGACTCCCATGTTTTAGCAGCTGAAAACTTGTTGCAACCCACACCGTTAGTTACCCATTCATAATGGTCCATTGGAGCTTCTTCAATAGGGAGAGCAACAGTAGTGAGATGAATATGGAGGTTTAGAGATTCCTTAGATCTAGGTGCTGCAATTTTCCAACCCGATCTGTCCATAATGTCAGCAAGCTTTGCATCCAAGGGAACATGCAGGCTCCTTGGGCCAGAATCCCCAATGTATCTTATTAACTGCCCAAAAGGAGTCCACACATCTAACCATAAGTTAATTTTTCTCCCATCTCCTATCACACCTCTGATGAATTTTAGAGCCAAAGGTCTGAGAAGCAGAATTTGTTTCCAAGTCCATGAATCTTGAGCTGATTCAGAAAGATCCCAGAAGCTTTTTGTACCAATATGATAGCCCCTATGCCACGCCGCCCAAAGAGAGTATGAATTGGAGAACAAAAGCTAGATGAACCTTAGGCATAGAGCCTTATTCCAGATAGAGAAACGCCTCAGACCAAGGGCCCTTTCCTCTTTAGGTAGACATACCGTACACCATGATACCTTTGCCAGTTTGGAGATTTCAACATTTCCTGACCAAAGAAAGCGGGAACATATTGACTCAATTCTTTTGATACAGCCATGAGACAGGACAAAAGCCGAAATCCAAAAATTCACCAAGCTTGATATAACTGATTTGAGCAACTGCAATCTGCCTGAGAACGACAGAGATTTAACAACCCAAGAATGAAATCTGTTGCACAATTTGTGGACTAATGGCTCATAATCAGCAATCCTGAGCTTTCTAGACATTAAGGGAAGCCCCAAATACCTAATGGGCAGTGAGCCAGTAGGAAATTCGTAATTAGCAATAACATTGGATTCACTATGGTTCACTCCCACAGTAAAGAGCTCTATTTTATCTAGATTCATCCGCAACCCTGACCAACTTGCAAAGTCATCAAGACACTCTGTTATGGAGAGATGATGAGGAACCATCAAAGAAAACCATTACATCATCCGCGAACATCAAATGGGAGATTTTAAGTTCCGAGGTCCTATGGTGATAAGCAATGCAACCAGATTCATATCTAGAAAGAATGAGCTACGAGAATACCTCAATAGCAATGACAAAGAGGTAAGGGTACAAGGGATCACCCTGCCTAATGCCCTTAGTGTTCTGGAAGAAACCACCAGTTGATCCATTTACACAGACTGAGAAAGAAGCCGTAGAGATGCACTCTGAAATCCATGCGATGAACTGCTCAGGAATATTTAGAGCCTTAGAGTGCCCAAGATGAAGTCCCACCTTATTGAGTCAAAAGCCTTTCTTAAGTCCACTTTCAGCATGGCTTTTGACTCAATATGCTTCTGATTATAACATTGTACCAGATCAGTAGCCAGCAGGACGTTCTCTGCTAGCATTCTACCAGTCATAAACGCAGTTTGGTTCAAAGAGACTACTTCACTAAGAATACCCTTCAATCTGTCAGCTAACAGCTTTGAAATCACCTTGTGTAATGTATTGAGGCAAGATATTGGTCTGAAATCAGCAGTAGATGTAGCATTTGTTACCTTTGGAATCAGAACCAGTTTTGTAGCATTCCATTGCTTGAGTAACTGTCCTGATTCAAAGAACTCCAGGATTGCATCAGAAACTTCAGTCCCAATAAAATCCCAACATGTTATAAAAAACTCTACAGAGTAACCATCGGGACCGCATGTTTTGTTTCTAGGGAGGGAAAAAAAACCCCTTTGATCTCCTCTCTAGTGAATGGCTTAGTAAACATGTATTGTTGGTTGGCTGAGCAAGAGAAAGGCATGATCAAGTCCAAGTCACTTTGTACAAACATTTGAGTCTCAACAGGCCCACCCAGTAGTGAAGAGAATTAGTCAACACATTGGTTCTGGATACCCTGATGGGAGTAAATTCTCAACCCATTTGCATCCAGTAAGTAGTGGATACGATTGTGTGAGTTCCTTGTATTGACCATTCTGTGGAAGTAAGCCGTATTGCTATCCCCTAAAGCCAGCCAAGTGATTCTAGAGCGCTGACTAAAGAAAGATTCCTCTGCATGAGCAAGCATTCTCCTTAAACGAAGCGCCTCAAGTTCAGCCTCTGCATTGTGAATATTAGGGTGAGAAAGCATCTTGTCTTGAGACTTTAGAAGAACCTGATGAGCCTCCTTAACCCTTTTCTCCAAATTTGAGTAGTTATCCTTGCTAAACTCTCTAATGTGATTCTTCAAAAACTTGAGTCTGAGGGACACCCTATACAATGCTGAGCCCTCAACACTGAACGAGTACCAAAGTGACCCCATCAAAGGCAGGAAAGAAACATTCTTAGTAGAAAATTGTAGAACTTAAAAGGTTTTTTCTGCCTAGTGACCTCCGGTTCCAGAACCACAGATAAAGATGAATGATCCGAGAAATCAGGGCTACCAAAAGTAGCCACTGATCTAGGAAAATCAATATTCCATTTGTCATTTACCAACACCCGATCCAACTTCTTAGCAACAGGCCAGGAAGTACTCTTATTCCACCATGTAAACTTATTACCTCTGAAATTTAGATCATAAAGATAGCATCTAACAAGCAGCTTCGAAAATCCCTTATTCTTTTGTTGACAGATATGGAGAGTTGCCTAGAATGTTCCAATGGGTGCAATATCTGATTAAAGTCACCTAACACCATCCAAGGTTTGCCAACAACATGATGACTGACTGCTTGTTGTACCAACTCCATCCATAACTCCTTTCTAGCTTCAGCACAATTTGAGGCATAAACAACAGAAATGATCAGCTCTCTTTGTGAATTAGGCCAGATAACCTTACTAGTAACCATCTGCAAAGACTTGGTGATGATAATGGTCTTGAATGAAGGATGCCAAAACACCCAAATCCTCCCAACTTCCGAGAAACCATAATTATCTGCAAAAGACCAGCCGGGGAACAAGTCATTTATAAACTTCTCATTCTACGGCTGCTTGATGTGAGTCTCAACGAGACCTCCAAAAACTGGTCTATTTTCATTAGACCACTTCCTAAAACTGTTCCGGTGGCTATATATGTTAAAGCCTCTAACATTCCAACAAAAAATGTCTATATACATGGAATGTTAGTCTTAGAGGCAATTGCCCCCATATCCTGCTTTGCCAGCTCGCTGCAAAGCCGGCCTAGTTCTTCCTCTCCAGTCCATAACTAGAAACTCTCCCTCTTCCTTATATTTCTGATCAGAAGAAACACAGAGGAATCTGCCTCAGCTTCTGATGAATCAGAACTCATGTTGGCAACCACAGAAGAATTCCCAACAGATTTAACCAGAGCACCGGCTGTGCTTGTTTCTCCTTGAGCTAAGTCTTTTGCTTTGCCCAAGTCTGTTTTCCCTCCCAAAACCAATTTTATTGTAGAAGGCAGCGTTTGAGACAGCGTTTGAGATAGCTGTGTAGCACTCTTTTCAACCCACACTCTGCTTTGAGATCGTCCCCTGCGGGTTTTTTTTTCCTTTGTCATCTGCAGAAGTAGCTCTCGGACATTTCCCAGAAACATGAGCCGTAGACCTGCACACATTAGAAGTCTTGGGTGCCCATTTGCACCGTTTGATAATGTGACCTATCTATCGACAATGTGCACACACCGGAGGCATCCATGGACTAGAGCACAAAACCCTATGGATCACACCCGACTCGAATTCCACATTAACAGCTTCAGGAAGTGGTTTCCTTGGGTCAATGATAGTGAGTACCTTTATAGCTTCCAGATTTGTTTTGTTTGCCGTCGATGGGTGTAAAGCTTTTGGTTTCCCCACCAGTCCTGCAATATGTTCTAGTCCTTCGTCGTGGAAGAACTGATATGGAACATCTCTTAGTTCAAGCCAAATTGGAGTTGAATCTAATTCTGGTTTGACCGGCGTAATACCGGGTTCCCATTTGGCTACGAACATGGTCTGGCCTTCAATCTACCAAAGCCTTTGATTTATAACTCGATTCCTAGTAGAGCTATTTGGAATCCTGAAAAGGAACGAGTTATCTTCCATCTTTGTTACTGAAATATCGCGATATTATTTGCTCCAAATGCCATTGACGATGTTGTGTATCATTCCTTGAGAAGGAAGATCATGGTAGAATTGGCCCAACACAAAGAAGTCCCAAGTTTTCATATTCCTCTCAATGACCAAGTTCGGAATCTTAACACACAATTCACCCGTCGGTAAAGTATAAGCTTCTCCTTTCTTCTGGAGTTCTCTCGTGGTCCCTTTTACAAGGGAGCACCATGTGTTGGTTGGTTTCACCGTCGACTGAGGGTTGTTAAACTCTGCTAATGTAGTTGTCGACAACCTGGCTTCTTCAGCCACTACCTTCTGCATAGTTGGTTCTGGTTCAGCTACTTCCGCAGCGATCACAGGAGCAACAATACCACCAATTTGAGCCTCAGATCCTGAGACTGCGGGTGGAGGGGGCGTCGCGGTAGAGGACGGTGTCTCAGTAGCCACAAGCACGTAGAGTGGAGACTGATGACTGGGACTCACTAGAGCCATTGGAAAAGCATCCGCTGGTTGTGAGACCCGACGATGTCTCTTTCCCTTTCGCGAGTTCGAGCCAAAATGTTTGGATGGAGAATGTTTTTTGGGTTTTTTCTGTCTCATGAGGTGAGGCGGGCCTGGAACAGATTCGAGTAAGAGTCGACGTCGGAGAAGACGCCGGTGAGTGGCCGCAAGGGAAAAAATTTTGTCGCACGATAAATCGCACTTTCTAAGGATTTTGACTTTTTTTTTTCTCTTTTTGTTAACAATCAACTTACAAAAAGAAGAGTTACTTTGGTAAATGGCAATGAAAAGCAGTTTAGAATGAAAAAATGACTATGTTAATCAGTGCAATTACCAATTCATTCATCACAAAAAAAAATTGTACTTACCAAACAATAGATTATGTTGTTATATGATAAAATTAGAAATCTATTTGAAAAGTTAATTTTCTTTGAACAACATACATGACTAGCCTTTAAATGATAAAAGGTAAAACTGTTTATACATGTTTTTAATCTATAATTTGTTCCTTGTGAAAAACATTGCTGTCATGTCTTTTTAATTATTAGCATATATATTATCATCAAGTGAAAATAACATGAGTGTTTAATCTAGATTTGTGGTTTATAGATCATCTATTATATATGGATGGTTTGGTATAATTTTGATTTAGATTCAAGTCAAATATGTCCTTGATTTTCAATAAAAAAATGGTTTTAAACAATGTAATCCTATTTAAAGCATACTAAATATGATTTTATTGAATGTACCAAACAACAAAAGGGCCACCAGAAAAATTTAGAAAAAACAAAATAATAATTCGTTATTTTTTCGGCTTGGTTCGGATTTAATTTAGTTTTTCTAATACAGAAAATGTAATTCTATTTAAATCATACTAAATATGGTTCAGTTTTCAAATTAGTTATTTCAGCTTGATTTAGATCGATTCAGATCGGTTTAGATTGTTTAGCAGAAAAAAGGATCAATTCAGATCATTCTATCTAAATTAGCACTCCTAACAAATACTCTAAAAATAAAATCCACATTTTCTTATGTAAACTAAATCCACATAATAATATTAGGAAAATAAATAAATATATATATATATATATGAAATAATGTTCATAGGATATAAAAATATAGGGTTATAGCCAGATGTAGTGTGGATTTGTGTGGGGCACTTGTCCACCATGAAATTTTTAAAATTAGTATAATTCTTTAAAGATTTGTCATAATGTCCCTCTTGATATATAATTTTATGATGTGTTGTTTAATGGTTTTTTAGTTTTGTACCGGATAAAAATAATTTCTAGATCCGCCACCGGTCATGGCTATTTGCAGACCATCCGATTTTAAAGTTACCTTCATTATTTATTTTTGCTGTTCAAAATTACGTTTTGTTTATGATAAGCAACGAAATTGAAAGTATTCTATATTACTGGCTAAGCTTGGCCATTCCTGTTTAATTGATAATGTTTATACTTTATTCGATTTGTAAGTACGTCTTCCGAAAGTTGCTTCTAATTTGATTGGTTGAGGCAAAGCCTCTAATCAATAGAGAGAGTCCTGAACATCCTTTTTTTTTCTTTTTTTTTTTGTCAACATCCTGAACATCCTTTTTCCGGACGGTAATTTTAGTTAGTAGGATTTGATAAATACGTCTAGTTTCAGTTTATCTTAGTCAATAATATGAATTTAAAGGGTGTGATTGGTAAGCACATAGAAGAATTTTTTTTTTTTTATACTGGTTTTTACTGTCCCACCACTAAAAAGGTATCTAATTTTTTTTACTCAAGTGTTTTTTTTTGTTGAGAGGAAAAAATTCATTTAATAAATTAAGTAAGAAAATATTCTACTGACTGTTTAATTTTCTTTCTTCCAGATTTTTTTTTTTTCTACTCGCACCATTCACAACCAAAATATACTTTAGTTTTTGTTTTCACTTTTCATTGAGTAGAAAGCAGAACTAATGAAGTTCGATAATAAGTTTCACTTGGAAAATCAATGACAAAGAGATATAGAGATTCCGATTTGAAAAATATTAGTTGGGAACAATGCTCTACACAACCAACAATCCATCCCGACCATTAACGTTTTCCGGAATATTGACAGAGAAATCATCAATACCGTTAACTCTAGAAAACACAAAAAATATTGGAGAACCCTAATGGTTCTTTGGATAGATTAGACTAATCTCTACTTCAATCCCACTGTTATGTAACATTGTTTTTAATCTTTGTTAGCCAAGGTTTAATATTATAGGTAAAACACTCAGTGTAATACCTCAACTTTCATTTTTGGATAGTGATATTTACATTCTTAGCCAAAAAAAAAATTAGTTAGAATTCCATTAAGTTTCAATCTTAGTTTAAAAGTTAATTAAATTTTTTTTATAATAATTTATTATTCTATTACAAATTATAAGAGTTGTTCTATCGACGACTCTACAACGGACAAATCTATCTACTGTTTTAATCCACGCCATTTAATTCTACTTTGCAGAACGCTGAAGTTTTCGTATAAATATATCTCGTTGATCCTATAAATGATAATAATTTAACAAATCATATTTCTTGGAATTCGAATTCCATACGTCATAATATAGAAACATTACTTAGGTACTTTAGGTATATTTCTTAGAATGCATTTTTTTTTTCTTTATCAACCACACGACAAAGAAACTACATGAATCGTAACTTACGGTCCGTAACCGACACTGTGAAATAAAAGTATATCTTACGCATAATTGACTTGAGTAAGAATCTACTGTTTTTCTGTTTTGTTTGCTAATGCTAAAATAATAAAATTAAAATCTTGTTGAATCAATTGGCAACAAAGTTCCAATAAACACACAGAGTTTCTTTCATCTCTTACGAAAATATGAAATAATCAAATGTTGTAAGAATAGATACTAAGTGAAAAAGCTCTTAATGCAAGTTGTGATGCTGTGGTATATACACATTACTCCAACTAAAACATGATTTTTTTTTTTTCTTTTTTTTTGCTTCTGTCACTGCAGTTCACCAACAGGTGCTTCGTTGAGCCATAGGAAGTGGATAAAATCGTACAGCTTTGCGCTAACACTAACCTATATAAACCAAGAAAGAAACATTAACACAGAGTTCCGAGAAACCCGAAACATGGTAGTTTGTTAAGAGGAAATCAAACCTTATAAGGTGTTGGGTTTAATCTCCTCATATGATCAGGTCGCATGTTCTCGAGCTGTTTGATGCAACGGTCTCTTATTTCATTTAATGGTGGTAATTCTTCTCTTGCTTCATCTGCATTCCACAGTGAGAGAGAGAGAGAGAGAGAGAGAGAGGGAGAGAGGAGCAACAATCAGTTAAAAAGCAATGTCATAGCTTTATTTACAGTGATGCAAATTCTTTACCTGCATTTCCACGCCAATAACATTTGAGAAGCTCTTCGACACGCTGTGGCACTACATATGCTCTTTTGGATTCATTAAAAGGATGACGACATAGTAAACGCTCACCGACCTTGAAAATCAAGAAATATATCATGTAAAAAAGATGCAATAAGGTAATGAGATTATCTTTTGAGAGAGTTATGTATCATTTTACCTTTGGAGATGGTTCATTCTCTCCAGTCATTATATCCACAAGAGGGTAACCTTCTTTCCCGTATAATCTGTAACTTCGCTTTTTACATGGTATTGATACCTAAACAAATCAGAATGATAATTAAAATAAGTGCACTGTAACATTAAATGATCAGAAACCAGTGAGAGAGGGATGTTTTAACCTTTGTAACATCTTCAGAAAGTTTAATCCGAGGCTGATTGTTTATCTCCACAAGTTTGAAAACGCAACCTAAGGCAGCTTGTGCATAGCAAGTGACTAAGTAGGTCCCGATACCAAAAGCATCCACTTCATGTCCCTACCGAGGTAAAAACAAACACATATGCTTGATAAAAATTGGTCTAATGGGGGCACTTGAGAGTGAGGTTAGGGAATCACCTGTTTATTTAAGGCATCGATCGTCTCTTCATTTAGATCATTACTAGCGGTGATGATCATCTTCCCAAAACCGGGCACCTTTAGTTCTCTCTCTACTGTGCAGAAGAAATTCCTGACCTCTGTCGATAAATATGCTAAGTCACCTGAATCGAGTCGAATACCTAACGCTTTATATCTGCACAGCATAACATATGTCAATTTCATCTCCGATTCCATATGCGTCCGGAGAAGTACAAAATCACAAATCCTCAAGATGCAGCCACTGATGTCGAAAGATCAGGTAATGATAGGAGATTCTTACACACCCAAAGTCATTGAGTGCTAAAGCAACTGCACAGAAGTTAGGAATTCCACTCTTCATCACCTGAAAACCCGTTTGCAACACTAATTACTCTGAAACATGAGCAACAACGTATTATAAACCTTGGCTCGGATGAGCTATTATGGTGTTTTATACTCACATCGTATGTATCTACAAGGGCAAGAAAGGCTTTGGGGAATGCTAGTGCATATGAGGTGAAAGCTACTAGCTCGCTGTGATTTGTCTCAGAGAAAATGCCACGCAGAGAAGGTGAATACTGTCATTACAAGGAAACAAAAAATAAGCAAAACTGCAACAAAGATTGAAAGGACAAAGAACAAAGATCCAGACACACAAGAGCAAAAATCTAGATTTCAGTATAAAACCTGAATCTTTGTTAGCCATGTCTGAACCAGACTGACAAAATCCTCGCACGTGTTTGTCCCATCAGAACTGTGAAGTACTTTGTCAACAATCTCATCAGTGCTCTGCAAACCAAAGTTAAGAATTCAATAGGGCTACTAATTAGGGAAAGTATATCGAATATTTTGTTGAAGTGAACTGACCATGAATGAGCTAACAAAAGCATGGGAATGCGTTCCACGTAGAGGTATCCCAAAAAGTTTTCCGGCTGCTACATTGCTGCCATTAGCAAATACGCGGCAACAGAAAGCATATCATTTCCACAGCTCACTATTTCCAGAACAAATAATAAAACTAAACAGTTACTAAGACTTACCTTGTTGCATCAAAACCTCCAAGGTAGCAATATTTCGATGCGCTTATTGCGCCATCCGGTCCCTAACCAATCAAAGAACATTAGACAAACGTGGAAAGATTAAACATCCAGCATGAAAAAGTTATATATAAATATTTAAAACAAGAGTCAGAATTATATAGAAACCTGAGCTCTTCGAGCACCAAACTCGAGTAGAATCTTAGATTTTCCGGCAACAAACCGGTGTCTTGCTGCATTTGTAGCTACCAAAGATGCAAAATTGACAAGATTGAGGAATGAAGTTTCCAACAATTGAACAACCTATGGATTTATAACAATTGAATCATTCAAGAAAACCATTCATTGTATATCTTTTAAAAGAAGACAAAAAAAAGGAAGCAACTGAGTGAGAAAGAGACTCACACCAACAGGTCCTTCAACCCTCATGAGAGGTACTTTAGGGAAAACAACAGAACCTTCAGGAATTGCATACACTTCGACGCCAGAACAATCAAGACCTCTAAGATAATCGCAGAAAGCTTCCTAATTTGAATCACAAACATGAAACCCACATTAAACAAAAAAAAGAGCCAAAAATCGATCAAAGTGGGGGCAAAAAAAACAAGTTTTTGATACCTCAGATCCAGGCAAGCAATCACGGACGAAATCGATTTCTTCGTCAGATAATTTGAAATTAGCGAGGAACTTAATGCACTCTTCTAACCCAGCAAACACAGTATACTCACCACCAAACGGGTTCTTACGGAAATACAGATCGAAGCTACAAAAACAAACACAATCAAATACGAAATCAAAATCGAGGTTTCGTATCAGAACCGAAGCAGTATGAGAATCCTTACACGGATCGTTCGTTGTGTTTGCCAGCTTTCCAATAAGCGTAAGCCATGGTGAATTGGTAAAGATCGTTGAGCAAAGGAGTGACCATAGGGTTGGTGGGTCCGTCAAGGGTCCGACCCAATTGCTTCCCGTTCTCTTTTGGCTCCATTAAGCGTTCGTCTCCTCCAAATTGTGTGGAACAAAAATGGCTTCAGCTACGTATCTCTGTATGTATGTATGTGTATGTGTATGTGTATGTGTATGTGTATGTGTATGTGTGTATGTGTATGTGTCTCTGTGTGTGTGTGTGATTACGAGAGAGTGAACGAACGGGGAGAGTGGTCAAAGAGAAAGAAAAATCAAACTTTTAAAAAGACGACAACCACAAACTAAATTGGCTATTACAAACTAAAACTACTGCTTTTCTGATTTTGACCTAGTCACCACCACCTTTAAAATGTCTATGGTTATGGATAAGAGATAAGAGAGAAAGATTTTGGGCTATCTTATTCCATCAATAATATAAATTATATATAGAATTATAAATATTTGGAGAACAAATATAACTTAAGGAACAAGTTATTCTAGAACATTGTAGAACATAGCTTTTAATGGACATCCATCTAATGGGTTTATAACACTTCCCCTTGAATGTCATTATAGTAGAAATATTCCTAATGCGCATAAGATGTTGTCTCATTAAAAATCTTACCAGGAAAATCCAATTGGGACAAAACCATAGCTAAGGGAAAAAGAGTGCAACGCGCTATTTCTCCCCCTGATGAGTACATAACTTGATATCTTTGTGACGAAGTACCCAAATGTTGAATTTGCATCTTGACACTACTAACTGGAACTGTCTTGGAAAATAAGTCCACCAAAGATTCACTTGAACGAATCTGTAGAACATGTACATCGTTTTTTATCTGCAACTCATGGGTCTTTCAGATGATTTATCTTAATCATTCTCTTTGTTTCTCTCGATATCATCAATGTATGATATACATTTGGGAGATTGATAGACTTTCATATATCATTGTAATGATGACATTCCTCTTTTAGTGTCTATCATATGCATGTTCTTTTGATGTCTCGTTAAAAACTTTTCATAGAAAAAAACCATATGGGATAAAAACTATGATAAGGGAAAAAGAGTACATCCACGCTCATCATTATATTTCTCTCCCTTGGAATCATTCAAAGCACAACCTTAGTGAACAAACTTGTATGGTTGTCATATGATCTCTTATATCATTGAACTTCTGGTTCATGACATCCTTTCTCATAGAATATCATATCTTGGTCTATTAAGACTTCATGCCTAAATTTCATTTATGTACAAACATGTTGTTAATTTTATATATGATACTTCAAGACCAAACATAGATGAACATTTTTCTATAAAATCCTGCAAGGATCTATTGAGATAGCATCTTTTCGCTAGATGTTTAACTTGGAAGATCTGAAGATAATTTTATCTTTCCAAGGTATATTCCCAAATCTCATTTTCAGATATTAATCTCTTCAGAAGTTCTAGTGATGTTTGAATCATCACATCACTGCAATTATAACAAATCTTTTCACAAATCTTCTAACATTAAATCCTTCTCGGACTTTCATGTAAATATCACTATCGAGTGATCTTTTATCATATATTATCACCGTAATAGTTGTGATAATTCTGCTGGAGTTTCGATGATCTTTAGTTAAGAATCACTTTATCAAAATCTTTTGATAAATATATGGGTACAATTTACATAATTATACCCCATGTTACACATTTTCTATTCATTCGATTGAGTATAGTTCCTGAGAATATATCTTTAATCCTTCAGAGATTATAACTTTGATATCACTACTTCTTGAGAGATTATAATTCTGATATCACTAATCCTTTAGGGATTATAACTCTGATATCACTAATCCTTCAAAGATTGTATTATCCAGTGTTTCTTCTTTTATTGCCAGACTTATAAGATAGCTAAATTAGCTGCATCCACCACAAGAGAATATATCACTTCATAATACATTCTATGTATTTGTGATAATTTTACTATCCTTTCACACAAAGACTCATGTATTTCCACTGGTTTTACACTTTAGGTGCATAGACTACTGGTCTAATTCTCTGCAAGAGAATATACGTCTATTTCTTTCTTTCCATTTGGCCAATCATTACTTTGTGTATATTTTTCAATAGACTTTCTTATGATCCTCTATTTTTCATAATATCAACTGCTCATAGCATGCAAAATATCACGACGTCAATTTGCTTTTCAGTTCCATCTTATTTCAAACATGACATAACTAGCTAGCTCTCTTCATTGTCAAGTACTTGAATATTTTTATTTATCATGTTTATGTCTCTTCTAGAGCTCATTCGGTCTCTTCTGGAGATCATTCAAAATATTTCTTTCCTCGATATGGTCATTTTAATTCCTGCTCCTTTTTCTTTACGAGGATTTTTATATTTGGAACCAAATATGTCTATCACGCTTCATACGATCTTTAGACTCACTAGCAGTTTGATATTGTCCTTCTAGGACATTATTTCTAATTAGAGCATTCAAAGCTGGTAAGTGACTTCATCACTCTATTTGGGTCAGTAAAAGTGTCTGGCAATTAATACGCTAATCTTTTCAAATGAATTATTCTTTGGACTACTAATATACATTCTTTAGTCCGCGGATCATTGATAATTCATCTCGTTTCCAGCTGTTTACTTTCTCCCCCTGATGTTGGAAAAAAAAATGACTCACTCTATTGAGAGTCTGCAAATCGAGCCTTAGATAAATCCTTCTAGGATGACTCTAGATACTTAGTATCACTCATATCCAACATATATTTTATCCTCTTTTGAGGTCCCATCTTAGAGCGCTGTGGTGGAGCACATTACATACTTAAAAATTATCATATGGAAACTATTTGCTTTTTGACCCTGAACCAATAATGATGGGGAGAACTATTAGTTACTCATTCGCTTGATGCGAATCGATGCTACTAAACCATTGCGTGTATGAACATGACTTTTAGGATGTCCAACACTTATTCTAATGGACATGCAATAATCAGACTTAAATATCACTTCTGGAATACTCTTGTAATATAATCAAGAAAAGTGACCTTGCAAACTCTAGGTTGCGCGTTAATAACAAGGATAAATGTGACCTTCTAGTCGATGCGTCAATCGAGTCAATGCGTCCATTGAATCGATGCATCTATTATAACCATAAGTTATCAAAATATCACATATTGGGTGATAAGCCCATAATCATTTCCTTGTATATATTTCTAAACAAATAAAGTCCAAATTATTCTGACTAGTGAAGTCACATTATCATATTGCTTTCTGAGCATGTTACATATGATAAATCATTAGAAAGAAACTTCTGGTTCTTTACTAAATGTCCACATAATTTATCGCATCATCATTAAACCAAGATGACCAATCCGGTTAAGCTAAATATATATATATATATATATATATATATATATATATTATTTTTTTGGTAAACTTATGGTTTACTTTTCATTCTTAGTAAACTTCTTGTTTACTTTGCTTTGTTAATCACTTACCCCCTTCAAGGGATATCATAATTAAAATTACTTCCAAAAAATCAAAAGTGAGGCTATCACTTAGTAGCCTCTCGGTGAATTTTATTTGGTCTTTTCTTTTATATGTAAGATATCATATTCACTTCAGGGAATTGACCAAAACTAGCCATACATAAATAGTGAATTTTCATCAACAACTCATTAGAGATATTCTCTCAACATAACTGAGTTACATTCACTTACAGACTTCAAGTCTTGTAGTCTTAAATATCACATTCTGGTAATCACAGTTTTCCTTTGAGAATTGTTCGAAGAAGTTAGTGAACATAATTCTTTAATTCTCCCCCTCGAGATGGTGAAACTTCAGGTTCATCAATCTCGAATTGCCACTCTAGAATCAACAACATTCTTTAATACTTAAGATTTGGGAGAGTATAACGCATCAATTATTTTAAATCGCGTTCTCATAGGCAAATTTTATATCTGCTCTTTAGGAACTTTTACTAAGCTTTACACTTCTTAATATTGTATTCACACTAAATTCTTTCATTTAGATCCCGTAGGCAATCTTTGTGCTCTTCTGGAGCATTAATATACATATGCTCTTGTTTAGCATTCAATATGTTTCTTGTACTATCTTGTATAGTACCATCTTTATTTTCTCACTTCTGGTGAAAATATGAGTTCTTGATAGAAACTCTTTGATCTCGATATTGATCATTCAAGAAATTTTCTATAGTCACTTCTTTATCTTAGTGCTATAAGTATGATCTTATGTATAAGACGTCACATTCACTTTAAAGAATGGACCATAATCAACTTGTTGCTATTTTCTTTTCACAATTCTGGTGAGATTCAAGTTTTTGAAAGAAACATCTTGGTCTTGACCACTCAAGAAAACTTTTATAGCCACTTTTTGGCTTAATATTATTAGTATGATCTTTTCTTTTCTTATATAAGATTGTCGCATTCATAATCATCTCAATGGTATAAAAATCTAATATTAGGGAATAAAAATATGTAGCATTAGAACTTAATTCAAAATGCACTCTAATAACATGATAATACTGATCGATTAATCTTTACTCAAAACAAAGAATCCACTTCACAAATTATGAATTAATAAAACTATTAACATGTGACAGAGGGATTACACTTTAGAGATCCATGAATCAAACGATTTTCAAGGTTGAAAACCTTAACGATATGCATATTTCATATTCAAATAATCTTATAGAAATTCTAGCACACATCAATGGCAGTCAACAAAAACGCAGCAAATGATATACCTTCAACATATGCATAATTGAGTGATTTAATAATTAGATTTTCTTTTTATTTATATGCGAATAATAGTACGAGTTATCTGAACCTACCATCAATTCAGGTAGACTTATATCTATGTTACCTACTAGTAGATGAGATTAACATAATAACATCGATTCATTAATTATTCAAACTATATGATTCACTTTATAATTTATAAATTAATCACCCAAACTAATAAGCATGACCAAGCGTGTATATGTATCAACAAATCAAACGTATGCATATAATTGAGTATTATGCAATAATTCCATGAATTTATTATAATACTTTAAAGTTCTCGTGCAATATAACCGAGAGAAGAAATACAAAATGGTCAAGGTTGTGATAAATTCAAGGTGGTGCACTGAACAAATTTATTTTTAATTGTTAAATTCGTTTTCTTATTTTAAGAATCTTTAATTAGAGATTTTAGTAACTTACTTGAATAAGTATCCAAGACGATACCGGAGAGAATCGGCCAAATAATCCCAAAAACTTATCACTGAATTGTGAATCATTGCTAAACCGGTTCCTCCTCCACACATGAATGACACGACACTGACAAACAACGATTTACCAACCAAAATTAATTTTCAGTCCAAAGAAGCAGTATCAAGTGATAATGAAAACAATATACACAAAATAGATCTTGACTAAAACAAGGATTAATAATCGATGCCTAAATAAAACTCTAATACTTGATCTGTTATTGATACATAAGTCAACGATAAAGCAATTAAAATCATGTGCACAGATAATAATAAAACAATAAAAACATGAGCGAATAACGAAAAGTACACATCGACTATTATAAACTATCATATGGATTCCAATAATAAACATGTGTCAAGTTTTCATAAAACACTAAAGCATCATATGATAAGACAATATTAAACCAGTCAATTTCGGTAAATCAACAACGTAATAATTAAACATTTGTCGATCGATTTTAATTAAACATGTTTTGGCCAATAAAGTATGTGATGCCACAAATTTCTAATCAGATCGAAATAATATGATAAATTAGTAGCACTTATCTCGATTGAGTTGGGACAAAGACAAGATCTGAAATAGGAGGCGGTGTCGTCGGAGATTTATGGTGATGATGATAGAAATTATTTTGATTGCTCAGATCGCTAGGGGTTCGTACTCAAACGGCTAGGGTTTTACTCATGGATTAGGGTTTCGTGCTCAGACGACTAAACTATCGTACTGATAACTTGTTATGAATAAGAGAAAGAGAGAAAAAAATTGTGTTATCTTATTCCATCAATAATAGAGAGTATATTAGGATTACAAATACTTGGAGAGCTGTATAACTTAGGGAACAAGTTATTTTAGAATATTCTAGAACATGGATCTATAATGGGCATCCATCTGATGGGTTTATAATAGCTATTAAATTATGAATAATACAACTATTTCTCTTTTCGCAAGTAAAACGATTTTGAAAAAAATATTTGATATTGTTAAACAACTTGAAAATATATTTTCTGCCATGCTGCTATGCTATTGCTATTGGTTTGTCAAAAACTTTTTCGACAAAGAATATTAATGTAGAGGACTGTTGGAGCTGGATTAGTCACCGAATCCGTCCCATTAAAAAACTCAATTTAAATTAAGAATAAGTTATAAAGGGATTGGGCTTCCGGCCTAAACCTTGAAACACTATGGAAAAACCGACAGGCCCAAGTCAGCTCAACGACCTAGTCAACAGGTTGAGTTGATTAGCTGAGAACGAGTCAACGGAGAAGTTAGCACAACCGCAGCTGCGATCGAGGAAAATATGCCTAGAACATGCCGGAGATACGCAGAACCACCCATAGATACGTGGAGCTGGATCGAAGAGTTGAGAAGAGCTATATATACAAGGAGTCTAAGCAGATTTCGCCAACTTTTCGACCTACGAGAACTTTACACTACGTTTCGAGCTTGTAACACGTCTCACTCGAGATCTCTTCGTATATTCGATTCATATCAATATAAATCCAGTTACGCTTTATATTTCTTATTCCTTATCAGATTTATATATATTTCTTATGACTAGTTTCTTCTCCGAATTCACATACAAATTCTTAGTGCGAAATTCAACTTCCACAAAGACCTACACGTGCTAAGGATCTTTGCAATGGATGCAATTTTTTATATCTTTGTAAGAAGTTGTTGGAGCTGGATTTATCATAAATCTGATTCATTAAGACTCACATAGAGTAGTAACAAAAATGGCCTTAACCCGAGTATTAAGTCCATATGAGAGTAGAGCCCAAGTGCAACTGGAGATTGGACAAACTCATCATTTCGACAGAAAATCAAGTCAAAAGTAATATTTAGCATATCAGAATGGCAAAATACGTGGGAGATATCCTAGACACGTTGACGAGATATGCATAATTGATTGACGAGCTGGATAAGTCCATAAATATGGGGGTCATCTAGAAAAGAGGGGATCTTTTTCGACATTATAACTACGGGCTCTACAATCTAATTGTAAAAACATCTCACTTGAGATATTCTCTGTATATGCGATCTAACCAGTTCGTGAAACTCATCTCATCGTTTATAAGATTTAAATAATATCCTAGCCCTATGGCTTTCTTCTCCGGTTTACATACAAATTATTAGGTGTGGAAATCGTCTTCCATAGAGGTTTTCTAATAAAATGTAGATATTATGATCGATTTGAATCTCCTTTTTGTCTTCAAATTTGTTGCTTTGCGTAGTCTGTATTTCTGTTAAATTATAAGTGTTTCCATTTATTTTAAAACAACAACAAAAAATAATGATTTGTGAAATCCATTTTGTCAAGTGGTTAATGTTTTGTGGGATGTTTTTATGTACAATTAATCAATATTTAGTTGCTTTTGATTGTTTGAATTATGCAGATTGGTTTTCTCTTGGTTGAATTATGTTTAAGTAGATAATAATTGATGTTATATTTCGTAAACCAATAAAAACTAAATGGTTTTTTAATTGGTATACAATAACATTAAACATTAAACATCACTTTATAAATAAATAGAGGGAGTACAACACAACATATAGTTAACCTTGAAAGGGCATTTTTAATATATATTTTTTGAATACTAGAAAATTTTAGACATAGCTTCAAGCCGAGACCAGAACATCTTATATAGTACTCTCTCAAATATCGTTCGAACCAACGGCTTCTAGATTTTGACTTGGATAATTGAGCTAACTTATCAATTGAGCCAACAGCTCTTAGTCTTTTTTTTTCACTGGAATTATATTGATAATATTGATTAAGGATAACATATCAGAACAGAGACCATTAATGAAATACAAATAGATCACACTAATCTTCTCTAAGCCTACAAACTGATAAAGAAGGGATTTGCAAAGACACAACATTAAAACCAAACAAAGCTTTGTTTTGAGCCATTTGAAGTTCACCAAAAGGAATTCCCCCACAACAAAGAAGACAAAATCTGGCATGGGTCGAAAGCAAAATCTGGCCTTCTAAGATGACGACAGGAATAAACTAATTAAAGAACAAGGAACAAGACGTTGACGTCAGCTCAAAGCTCACCAAGCTTCCATGGAGTGGTTTGAGCTTCTCATCTGTAATTTTCAAGCCCTAACCAATTCTCAATACAATGATACAAATCAATACAGAATGTATATTACTTTCATTTCTTGCATCCTAAGCAACAACAAAATAGAACGAAAGAAAAAAACTCAAGTCTCGTATCATTCAATCAAAAATAGGAATTTTGAACCCAACGAAAATAACTTTTCTTTAGCCTCGGCAAAATGCATGCATTAATTGTGTTCTTCCACCAGTGGAAAAAAAAAAAATGGTTTTTTCTGTTTTTGTGTGTGTGGGTTCAGTGTTGGCTGCTGCAACTAAGCAAGCTTCTTGGGTCTACCAACAGAAGGTGCAACATTCTCATCTTTCTTAGAACCCGAAGCTTCAGGTTTTCTGGCCCAAGCCGGAGCTCGATCTGGCTCATACCGGTAATCATAAAACAGTTCCTCTCCAGCCATTATCCTCTCCTTAGCGAAAATCCCCACCCTGTGATCTCCAGCAACCATAATGACCTTAAACATATACAGAACAGAGTCTCCAGTAAGATTTTGACCCATCATGCGAAAACCGTGACTTTAACATTTTTAGCATTTTACCTTTGCGTAACAGTTCGGTTCAGGCGAATGGTTGGCGAATTTCAGTTTGTCTCCTTTCCTGTAAGCATCTAGCACAAACTGCAGAAAATCCAAAAACGTTAATGGTTTATGGTAGAACTGAATTTGGAGACAAGCTAGAGATATAGAGTGAGAACATGTGTGAGATGTGACGTGCCTGGTCGTTTAGATTGAAGAGAAAAGATGAGTTCTCTCGATCATATATCTTCCCGCGTTTATCTGCTTCCTTGTGTGAGATCAGCTCTCCTGTGTATTCCCCTAGGTATTCATGTTTGCTTACGCTGTTCTGTAAGAAGGAATAAGATTTGTTCTTAAGGCAAGTCCAAACTTTAAAAATAGTTCCATATTCAAAGGACTTCGATTCTACTTAACAAATCTTCCATCTATTTTACCTTTAAGAAAGCTCCCCAACCAGAAACATCAGATCTTCCAAGTAAAACCTGAAATTAACCAAAAATAAGAGGAGCAAACTTAGCCATTTCATCTTGAATCATTGTATGATTCCTTCTTGTTATGCGATTGCAGAGCAATAGATATAGAGTTAACAAAGCTAAGTAATTACCCTTTGTTGTTGTTTTAGGAGTAATTTCATATTCCTGCACTCATAGTTATCACCTCTTTGGTTAGGAACCCCGAGGGTACCATCCCCGCCACTGCATATTCAAATTCATTCAGATTACAGTTTAGTGCATCTGGAATTATTAGAACGAAAACAGTAGCAGTCTTCTTGATCCTTTTCTAAGTGACCAATGTACACAACCCAAACATTTGCATCGCCAATAGACTTACATAACCCAGCAGTTCCTACAAACATCTGGATCGCATTCCCGATCTGCAGCAAAGCATGGACATTGACGGCTTCGACACTGACTTTTGGCACAATGACAACCTCTAAACCTATTCTTGCAGCTCTTTGGGCAACTACACAGAAAATAATTTTGTTGGTAATGAGATTTGAGGCTAAAATATACAGGTGACGATATTCCTAGATTACATTACCCGCAGTACTTCTCGCAGCAAGTCCCAGTTAACAAACAAGTACATTCCTTCCCGCAAGCAGTTTTGCAGTTGCATGGATTAAACTGACGACACGGCTGGTCTTTCTTCTCAGTAGTTCTTTTCCTAATTGAATGATATGCAGCAGACTTCCAAGTATACTTCAAGCGACGCACTTTGCCTCTTCTACGTAGAAATCTTGACCTTCTCCTCACTTGGTTATTGGCCTGGTTAATCCAGATACTATAGGATTAGTTCTAAAGAGAAATAACTCCATTATTTTAGGAATAGGTATACAAAAAGGAATAGTATTATACCAAATTTCCATTGATATCGAACTTGGAAGAGCCATCGGGATTCAGTGCATCACCTCCAAAGTAAGAAGCTTTATTTTCCGGGCAAGTCATGTATTGGAAGACCTCCCAACATGACTTGAAACCACTCAAAAGGTTTCTAGCAATCAAGCAGCTGCTCAGAAACAAGGAATTGATATGATTGTATCACACAGATTAAAAACCATGAAGCAGAACAGTAGCTGAATGCATCTATTACTCACCTATTCATTCCAAAAATCTCAACACCTTTTTGGAAAAGGCTTTTCTCAAGCGGTCTCCACAATTTAGTTTCAGTCAATCCTCCTTGATATAAATTTTCACCCACAAACTCTTCTTTCCCTAAACTTTCATCGCTACACCGCACATCAAGCTCAGAAGCAGGATTGTCATCCTTCACAGAATTCTTGGAGTCTTCTACAGGAGTGTCATTCTTTCTTGACTTCCCCGAGTTACCAGATTTTACATGCTTCTGAGAAGAGGAAGTAGCATCTTCATTTTCTTTATGTTTTGCATCGCTTGATGAACGACTTCCACTGGCAATGGAATCAGTATCTGAGGCCTCTGCCTTCTTTTGCCTCTTTTGAGTCCTATGAGGAGCCCGCTCAGTGACTCGGTTGTTGCTTCTCTTACGACCTCCCCGTTTACCACTAGCTTTCACCTTTGGCGATGATGCAACTTTATCAGAATTGGTATCCTGCTGAACTCTGTTCTCTGAGTCACTTGTTTCTGGCGTGCACTTTTCATTAGACGATGCACTTTCACTAGGGATGGTCTTTGGTTTTCTCGTATTAAGTTTGCTGGAGACCTTCTTATATGTGGTCTTAGTTCCCGCACCATCTGATGAAGTGCCAGTTTTATCTTCAATGGTGCCATATCCCGGAATTCTTTCAGACTTGAGAAGCTGAGAAAACAATTCTTTTTGTCAAGTCAGTTTTTTCTAGGAGATCAGCTTAGCTAAGTAAAAAACAAAAAAAAATTACCGTTTTATAGCAGTTTGCACCACAGGTTAGATTTTCATCTACAGGAGGAGTCCATGGAGCTGGTTTCTCAGCCTAAAAGTCCACAACATAAAAATAAGTAACAATAAAGTTATAATAAGATATATCAGTCGGCACTAACTCACAGGAAATATAAGATCTTGTGAACACCCGTGCAGCCGGCAATCAAATACCTGCATAGACGCATAACAAAGTAAAAATGTGTCAATTGTTGCTAGAACATCAAGTAATGACCCTTCGAGAATTTAGCCTGAGAAATCAAATGGACTAACAAGGCATCTACGGCAGAACAGGTTATCGAAAGAATCTAATGCTCCTTCCACATCTTTGTTGAGAAGGGAGCTCTCTGCTTGATTATCGCCACTCTCAGATACTTCTTTTTCCTTCATAAGCACTTCATGTCTTGCCTGTATAAGATGTTCGGTGTTCATATCTCTGCAAAAGGCCAATTGGGAAAGGGCAGGAACAAAACTAATTGGACTTCCTTAAACGGGATGCGTCACTCACTCTGTTGACAAATCCTACATTTGAAGTTCTACATTTGATAGTTCATGCGGGTAATATACTGAGAGATTGTTGCTGATACCTTGATTTCACTAGGATTTCTGGACAAGAAATTTGCCAGTTCCTCCAAGACAGAGTCTGAAAGACCTAGTTGCTGAAGGGTCATGCTGAAAAAACGAAGGGCAACTTAGTTTAAGAATATAAGTGAGAACGAAAAAGCATAACAATGAAAATAGCAGACAAGCGGTTCACACTAAAAGACCAAAATACAAGTACGCAGCAATGATGCATGATTAGTCTGATGCTATATTATTTATTCATATAGCCAACCGAATAATAAAATCTTCAGGCTCCACAAACTCTCTTTTTTCATCTTCCTCGTCAATCGCCTCCTCTTCACTATCACTGCAAATGAGTGCTTCCCCACCAGTTTGATCATAATAAATTCTCCTTCGACCCACTACAGACTGGTCTTCAGTCATTCTTTGATTCCTGCATCATTTTAAGAGTAATTTAAATGTTGAGATACACCGCTAGGGCTTGAGTTTACGTTCAAGTATTCTTGCGACGTTAATGTCAACATACCTATCCAGAAAAACCCATGTGGTATAAGGTGACAAACGTTTGATATCAGGTATTTTGATTGGGCGTAAGGAAATTTTAACAGGGACGCTAGATCCTTGAGCCATCGTTGAGTTGGAATATCCATCTTCTAATAAGCTATGATTATTCTTATCTGCATCATTTCCATCGATTCCGCTTTTCATACCGGGCGTATCTCTTTGCCTCTTAACTAAGAGATCACTACCGTCTTTACAGCTACCTCCTCTGTCCATGGACGACCTCATAAAGCTATGAGTAATGCCACACAAATTTTTCTTGTTTTCATCAATCCTTTTCTGGTGAAAACGAGTCAACAATTTCTAGCAATCAGATAAAGAAACACAAAACCTACAATAAAACAAAAACAAACAACCAATACTACCTTTATTGATATACATCGATCAGCTGCAAGTTTCTTCTTAAGCGAATCGATAACAGCTGATACTTCCTTAGAAGCTGTAGCTCTCTCCTCCGGCTGAGATGTCTACAAGGAGACAGATAATCTGATTAAGCAGAATCTTACAATGTAACAATCAAACTCATTTTCAACAAAAAACCATGACAAAATCTGATTATGCCGAATCTTACAATCAAACGCATTTTCATTTACAAAGTGTTCAATGAGAGAAACGCAGCAAAATGGTTTTCTCATCAATGCTCTCGAACCCAAAAACAACTTCGTAGCTCACAATGCAACAATCTCTAGATCCAAGAACAAGCAAGTAGAAGCAAAAAGCAAGGCATTTAGATTTCGTTATCTTCAGTCAAACACAAGCACATAATAGTCAATGCCTCAAAAGCACAAAGAAAAGTTCGATTTCGTCAATTCAGAAGACCGATTGAGAGATTTATGCAGGAGTGAGAATGAGAGTGAGATAAACGCACCGTAGAGTCCTTGTGCGGCTCCGATCTGGTCGCCGAAGAAGAAGGCGAAGCTCCCGACGCCATTGCCAAGGAACCAGATCGGAACCGAGGGAAATGCGAGTCCGGGTCAAGATCCGGGTCGCGAATCGGAAATGTCGGAGGAGAGAAGGAATTTGGCGGGTCGTATAAACCCTAAAATTATCTTCAATTTTAGATTTTTTTTTTTTTTTTATCTTCTACAAATTAGAAATCCGATTAAAAAAAAAAAAAGAACATTATAACAGTTGTTAGGAATTGGGAAGCGTGAAATTATAAAACTTTCTAATTAAAAAGAAAAATAAAATACAGTTGGTGGGAAAATAGCAACGTGGCAGGTCGATTTGAATTATCTACTGTACATAGAGAGAAAAAGTGTTTCTCCGGTGAGAGTCTCCGGCGACGGCGCCGGAATCGAGGATTCTGATTGTTTTCTATATTTCCAAATGATTAAACGGGCGTTACTGGGCTCAGTTTTTATGGGCTCTTAAACCCTAATTTCTGGGCTTTTTTTATTATTTTTTTCAGTCGAGACAGCTTTGCGAAATTCTCGTTTGGGTTTTCTTCTGTATCTCATCGGAAAGAGGAACAGTACGGCGATCGGAGATGCATTGCGCCGCGGTGGTTAACGGACGGAGACGCGGACTGATACTACGACTAGGCAGAAACTTCGCCGCGAGATCCTTTTGCTCTTCTTCTTCTTCTTCTCTATTATCTGGTGATTGTATTTTCTTCGTCTTTATGATTCACATTTTTCGCCATTTATTTTATGATTTTGACTTCTGAAGTGGATCGAAACTTGTGGAAGTTGAACAGATACTACACCAATGAGTTGAAGTTAACGAGTGGTGATTCTGTCTGATTTTTCGTTTTGCAGACCATGAATGTTTCATCAAGGACATAGCCAAAACTCAGCCTCCTAAGCATCTGACTCAGCTGCTGAGTATATTCACAGCTAGAGGTAGATCAATCTTACATATCTGTGTTTATGGACTTTGGTTGATCATGCTTTCGCGAACTAAATTGTGTGTAATCTATGGAAGTGGTGATGTATGTTGGTGACATTGTTGTATCAGGTAAATCCATAGTTTCTCCTGGTGCCAAGCAAGGCTTATTGCCTCTCATTGTTCCATTGGTGAGAATCAGCCCAGGTATGATTAGGGACGTGTACATAGGTCTTGATCTGAGTTTGAAACACTTTTGTATTGACCCGAGGTCTTTTTCAGGTTCTTCAATTGCTCTACTACGGTGGCCAACAGCTCGTCCTAGGTCGGAGGCTCCTTTCTATCGTTATATCCTTTTCTTTATCTTCTGTTTCTTCTTTTATATCTTATCATTCTTTCTGCTGTTTTCAGTATGGAGATGCCTGTGGTGGAAGTTCAGAAACATGGGGTTTGGTATTTAGCCAATAATGTAATGAGTCTTTGTATCATAACTGATAGATTGATTTAGGGTCATTTCTATGTAGCATTTTCTTTTTTTTTGGCTAGCTGTTCATTCTCATATCTGACTTCATTGGCTCACTTTCAGGTTGATCAGTTCATTCACAGAATATTGGTAGAAGAAGATGTTTCTAAACCCGAAGAATCCAATCAAGAAATCTTCGATGCTGCAGGTGAAGCTGGGAAGATACTCTATAGTAAGGGTGACTTTGCTACATCAGGACTGATGGATTTAGATGCCTATCTTTTAAGAAAGGTACATATATTAAACCTATAAATGTACTCTTTTCGGCACATGGAAATCAGAATAAATATCAGCTTTGTTATTCAGGTTGGTCTGTTTCCGGATTCTCTAGAACGCAAAGTTATTCGACACATTGAGAACGGAGACCATGTAAGGCTAGTGGCATCTATCCTGTTGTGGTCGACTTGTTTTCTCTTTCTTAACTATCTTCATGTGCTAATTCAAGGTTTCAGCTTTGGTGGCTTCTGAGTTTTATACAAAGAGAGGAAATTTTCCTGGATCTGCCCGGCCTTTTGCTTTCAATGCAAAGGTTTTGCTGAAGTTCGTATGATCCTCTCATCAGCTCTCTCTCCGCCCTTGTTAATTGTATCCACGGTTAGATACTTATGTATTTTCTAGAAAAATCTAAGACCTATGATTTTGTAGACTTGGGCGTAGCCTAGAAGCAAAAGATGCAGCTAGGGGTGCTCTGAAATCTTCTTGGTGGACCTTAGGATGCAAATACGAGGTACAGTTCCTTGAATATCGCTAAACCATTTCGGTAATTGAAAAAAGAACTTAGAAGGGAAAAATTGTTGGACATATGAAATGGCTGCACAGGAAATTGCTCGAATAGCAGAGTGGGGAGATGAAAAAGTAGCGCAGTACAAAGAGAGGGTTACAGGAGAAGGAAGACAACGAGATATAGACAGGGGAAAGCCACGGGCTCAGGTTTGTTTGTTGCTTGTATTAGTATTCATATTTTCACATCATGGTTGGATACAATGGCTTCAAACAAAAGTTGTAATGGTCAGGCATCTTTGGATGAAGCTGCGTTCTTATTGGATCTAGCTTCGCTTGAAGGGACATGGGACGACTCCCTGGAACGGGTTGCTCAGTGCTATAAGGAAGCTGGACTTAATGACATCGCCAAGTTTGTTCTGCACAGAGATTGAGAAGTCTATTTTGATGGTCACTGGATCAACAACACTGATGTTTTCTTTAGAGAATTGAGCGGACATGGAATCAAATGGTCTTTGCATTCAGTGTCTACGTTTTCTTTGAGACTTGAGATGACATAGAATTGAAAGATATTTGCATTCACTGTCTACGTTTTAGATTTACATAAACCCTGCTAAAGATTAGATTCATTGGGTCAAAGATTACTGATTGTATATTTTCTGAGACTAGAAGTGAAATGAAATAGACTGATTTTCTCATTAGGTAATCTACGTGGGATTTATTAATTTATAATATAGACTGCCAAAAATTCTACGAAAAATGACAGTTTAGTTTGCATAGTAGGAGTATCATAAAAAGGAACATGATTAAGGTATTAGATTATAGTCTAGATGAAACCATCTTCTTAGGTGGCAAATGGATTAGGGACCTTCTTGCTCTTAGTACCTTTCTTTTTTTTCCCCAATAGCTTTTTCCAGAGGCTCTTAACTCCACCACTCTTCTTCTGAGGAACAACGGCGAAGCAGTTTGTTTTGCTGCCTTTGCTTTTGTCTGAGAGAAGAATCTGTTCCAATGCCTCAATGGTTTCATTGTAAACAGAACTGCCTCCTTTTCCGTTTTTATCTGTTGTTTGAGGCTTCTGATTATTGGATTCTCCAGTGTCATGATCTTCTGCCTTCATCTGATCCAAAAGAGATGATCTCTGGCTGGTCAATCTCTTCTCTTGTTTTGTCTCTTGTGAAGGTTGTGCACCAGCTAGGTTGTTCGATTTGTCGGTACGGTCAGGCATGAGTTTGTCTGAAAGTAAAGCTGTTTCCTTTGAGTTAGTCAATGCCTTGAGCTGCTTTCCTAGGTTCAGGATCGTCTCTTGACACTCGGCTAACTTTTCTGAAGCAGCAGTGATTTCCAATTCCTGAATCATCAAACCCAGAAGAAAACAGACTGTTGAGGCTGTTCTCTGACTTATTTATAATGTAAGAATTTGACCTTATGCTGCTAACTTACAGTTCGCATGTTTTGTTTTTCGTCCAGCTTGAGCTCGTTTGCTGAAGCACTGCAACAAGAAAACCGTTGGATGCATCAGAGATAAACATATGATTGATTGTTGTAGAATATTGCAGGCATGAAGTCTTCAAGCATTCACGTTTACCTTGCTGTGTTGTCCTTTGCCTCTTCGACCATTTTGTTTGATAACTTGTGATTGCCTTCAATCGACTGATTCCGATCATTGCGAGCCAAAAAGGAGACATCTTCTGTCTTAAGCTTATCTGCTTCTGAAACCTGACCAAATATTCCAATATCAACTTCGCTTCCACTCCGTGACTCATCCCACTCGAACTGCTTCTTAATCTCTTCTCTCATGCTTGAAACATCTTGGAGAGAAAAACAGTGGTTCACCATCCATTCCAGCACAGAGCTTAACTCTTCTGCAAACTTCTTCATGTCTGTTTTCTTGTCTAATAGGTCGTAACAAGTATGAAGAAATCGCTGCAGTACACAACTTAGCTCTGAGGTTTTCCATTGCAAGACACGAGCAGTGTAACCTGGAAGCCTTTCTGATTCTCCGTGTGAATCATGCCTCTCATCTTTTAAGCTGACTCCCTCGGTAATTTCAATGATTCTGCGAATCGATTTGCTAACATCACACTCCATATCTGGTGTATCATCCATAATGAGAGTCTTCATCTGTTTTGATGAAACCTGAGTTGCGATCTGAGATAGTTTCACCGAGTCCTGATGGTTTATCACAGAGGAGCCTGAATGGTTTACACTTGACAAAGCTTTTCTGATATCTTCAAGTACTTCATCAGTGTTTCTCTGCGTGATCTGCTTATGCTCCATAATCGCCTTCAAGATGACATGAAGAGATTGAGGTAATTTGCTCACTGAGTCTGACTTAATATCTGGGGAAGATGCGCCAGGATTTAACGAATAATCTGTTTCAGGAGTTTTCGTTACCTCTGATAAATTTTCATTAGATTCATTCTCTACTGGACCAGTAGCTGAAATGGAATCAGAAGAACAAATAGGAGAACTTCCTGGTCGATTATCGATTGTACTTCTAACCATTGCAAGCTTCTCCATTTCTGCAAAATCATCCATTAGTTTCATCTCTGAAGCTTTAGGGGTTCTAACCAAACTCGAGCCCATTTGCTTTTTGTTCTTAAAATTATCCAGCTCTGAAAGCAAAGCAGAACCCCAGGAATCGGCACAGCTAAATTTATCATCATTGTCAAACTCGGATACTGATGCAACAGAGACTTCGTGTGACACATTGCTGCTCCGGCTTGGCTCAATGTTTGTGCCTTTAGAAGATTCTTCAAGATGAGACTCGAATTCTAGTAGTCTTGATGCTGTTCGAGAATACATATTTCTTGAGAACTGAAGCTCATTGACTTTCTTGTTTAGGGCATCACTCAGAGTCTTGTTCTCTTCCTCCAGTAAGCATATTTGCTCAGTGAGGTTATTGATCTTTTCGGCATCAATCATCGGATTAGGGCTTCCATTGAATCTTCTCCTTCCCAACATCTCTACCTCATTCCTCATTTTGGACATAGCAGCGGGTCCGGGTAACCGTTTCCTGACAAGTATCCGTAACCTTTGACACTCTGCTTCTAGCTTTGCAACTTTCTTCACATTCTCTAAGTGCAGTTTATGTGATGCTTCAGTTGTTCGACGACTAAACTCTCTCTCTTCATTCCTTAGCTCAAGCTCTTTCTCCAACACTCTGACTTCATATCTCAGCGAAGTGTTTTCTTTTTCCTTCGACTCTAAACTACTCACCAAAGCATTGAAATCAGCCTTGACACGATCCCTCTCTGTGTTTAAATCTTCAACGGTTTTGTTCTTTGCTAACAAAGCCTTTGAGAGTTGAGTGTTCTCGCCTTCTGATTCTGCAAGCCTCTTACCGGTATCCGCCAATTCTGTCTTTATAACAATCAATCTTCGTTCGTACTCCTGTGATGCTTTTGTCAAAGCATCATGCATCCTTCGCTCTTGCTCCTCCCGAACAAAGCGAAGCTGCTGCATACATTCTTTTAGACCAGCATCCGTGTGACTCGACCTCTCGTTGCTCATGTTTTTCTCATTCAAAGCTTCTTCTAGTTTCTTCTTGAGAGATGCTGATTCAGCTTTTGCCTTCTCCCAGCCTGTTAATAGAAACGGGAAGCTACTTGAGACCGTGAAGAGGACGAATAAGGTCTATAGATGGATTCACACAGATTAAGATTCAGTAAAGTTACCAACTATTGCTTCTTGTGCCACAGTCTCGTGCTTATTGTTCTCGGCCTCCACAAAGGTAAGCTTATCATTTAGACTTTTAAGGCGATTTTCCAACTCTATCTTGTCCCCAACAAGCTTCTCAATCTAATTTTAACAACAATCAAGCTCATGATCAGCAAATACGGCAAAGTTTTAACCAAGACAAAACCCAACTCATCAGGATAATCTTAGCTATTACACAAAGATCCACAAATTGGTATTTCAAATTACCATTACATCTCTTAGCAAATTAAATTACTAACCATAGAAACATCTCTAGAAGATACATAATGAGCAAAGAACATCAATTTTTCCAACCTAACATCAAACACAATGTGATCAATCATGAATATCCACTTACCTCTCCATTGGAGGAAATGCCATTGCTTTCGACAACGGTTTTCTCCATTGATTTCTTCTTCCAAGGCCATGCTCTATGGTCCATGTAATCACTCCCACAAGCCACACAACTAATCTTGACTCTTTGACACAATCCTTTACATAGAAAGCAAGACTTAAGAAAAAAGCTTTAAAACCTCATTTGTATAAACGAAACCCTCATAATGAAGGAAAACAAAGCTCAGATTTTTTCGTTTGATTTCTCCGATCCCACCTTTCTCAAATGGACCCACATATTACAAGTGAATGCGATTCAAATCCAGATTGAGATTGAAGTAACAAAACAAAAAACCACTCATTATAATAAAAAATTCCCAAATTAGAATAACAAATTTTCCTAAATGCATAAAGAGAACGCTTGCCGTAGCTCTAGCTCAATCAATGGCTTCTACATGCACTACACATTAAAACAAAAGAGATGATGATAAAGTTGAATACTTTAAGAGAAACCCATGACGAATCACAAAAGAAAAACAATAAAGTTTAGTTTTTTTGTTAGCCACATTAAGAAGATTTGGAGCCAAAAAAGCCCCAAGGCAAAAGAAACAAAAACTTCCTAAAACCAAAACCAACAAGACAAAACTTTCCTCACCTTATTGAGCAAAATCTAGCCTCATCATACTCAGATCGTCTCTTCGAGGAACAACAATGGAGATTAGAAAACAGAGAATCTTAGCTATAAAGAGCGAGAGAAGAGGACAATGAAAAGGGTTAAGGAAGAAAAGGGACTGTTTGGCAAAGTTTAGATTACTCGAAAACAACTCTAGAGAGAGAGAGAGACTGTAGAGTGAGAGTGTAGAGAGAGAGGATGTGTCGGGTAGTAGGATCTGATTGAAATGGGCCACGTACGCTTAATGAACGTTGGATCGTACGAGATTTGATTCAATCGCTAATATAAATATTACAACAACAACAAAAGTTAAATTTGTTTTTAAAGTTAAGCAAACATGTTTATAAATTTCATGGACCTTGGAATTCTAATATTTAAAACATTTAAGCTGATAGTTTATCAATTTACAAATGGACCTTTTAGTTCTAATATTTTAAGCTTATAGTTTATATATGCTTTTTTCAAAAAAGTTTATTCAAAGAGTGTGATTAGTAATTAGTACGAATGATGATGTATGCTTAATGAATAATAAATTGAGTTAAAGTGTGCAATCTAGTCAACTTTAAGAGTACTTTTGTTTTTTTAGTTTATCTTAGCATATCTCTATCTTAAGAGTTCAGAGGTTGGTTTCTTTTATTATAGAAATTGACTCTAAACTAATAATTAGCTTGCCATATAAAATATTTTGTTTATTTTTCATTTTGTTTTAAATCAATCCAACAACAAAATAGTAGTTGTCACATAATTCGTATCACATGAATTCTAAATATGAATTGATTATTGGTGGAACATTATTAACACTCTCGACTATTGTGATTAATCTTCTTATCATTTTTACATAATTTTAATGTTAGTAACCTTTCTAACGTTTCGTTTTAACAACAAATATTTATTTCACCATCATCCTTTTTTTTCCCATGGTTTTAAAGTACAGTTTGTGTCTGTTTATGTAGCAGACTCTGCTTGTTATGGAAGATGCCTTAACTATAACATTCCCTTGATTGAAACATACCATTTGCTAATTAATCACTTCATTAAGAAGCTTACGCCTTCTTTGTTTAGAAAGTTACTTCAAATTATGGGCCCAATTGAAGATGTAATTAGGCAACTAATTAAATTTTAGGTGATCAGTCTTTTTATATGAATAACATTACTCCAAAACTTGCTTTCAATTTCCAAAATGGCCATCACTCATCAATTCATCATCATCACTCGCAAGTTAGTGTCACTTCAATCTACTTTAATTTTTTAATTAAATTTTCTTACCAAAATTTCTTGTTACTACTCTTTTAGCTTTTTAGAGCTTTTTATTTATTTATGTGGCCTGCTAAATGCCGTTACAACCAGATCATAAATTATAAGAACAAAATTGAAAGAGATATAAGTGGAAAAAATAATCAAAAGAATCAAAATTGAATATATTGATAGATTGGTGAAGAAAAAGCAAATGAAAAACTTTATGAGGGGTAAAATTATGATATTTAAAAAGGAATTGTGAGTGTTCAGCACTTCAAATTTTAATAATTCAGGTTTTGGATTCGTGTCGGTTTCAAAACATATTTTTCGGTTTTATAAGTTTGGAGACATAATAATGAAATAGCTGTCTCCAACATGGATCAGTTGAAATATTTTGGTCTGAGTTCAAATTATAATCAAATATGTTTAAAATTTTAAGAGAAAGCTAAGTTTACATTTTAATTTTGTACCTTTTTAGACTTTTTATCTAGCTTGGATACTCGTAATAATAATGTTTGTTGTGGCTCTCATACGCACGTTGCTGGATGTGAATGCGGATTATGACAAAGAGACTATCACTAGTTAAATTCCCGACGAAAGAAACTATCAAACCTAAAAGCTAGATTGCATGGAAACGGAAACAAATATGTTAAAACGAAACGTTTGGAAATGTACAAACGATTTTTTAAAATAATTTAGAAAACATATACATTTTGGAAACGCATGCACACACATATATATATATATATTCTAATAAAAAACAACATCAAAACGATATCGAAAAAAAATTTGAATAACACATATTATATACATAAATATTAAATAACTTAACAAAAGTTAAAAAATATAATAATTTTGTTATTTTTAGCCTACAATGCAATTTTGCATAGTTTTATTATTTTTAACCTACAAAAATACTAAATAAATGTGGAAGCCCCATTGGTCCAGTGGTTTGATCAAGGGTTCATTAATGCTTCTACACTATGAGGTATGGGGTTTGAATCACAGAAGATGCGATTTATTAACATTAATGCAGATTAATGGAGGCAAGCTTACAAGAGATCTTCAGGGTGGGGCAAGATAGAATCGCCTGGCGTGGATCAAGGCGGAAGATTTGTCCGTTGTAGAATCGTCGTTGTAACAATTTTCATAATTTATAATCGAATAATAATAAATTCAGACGATTAAAAAAAAATACTAAATAAGTCCCTACATTTCCAAACTAATTAATGAGGAAACAAGTTTTTGTCGCGTTTACAAGATGAAATCAAATATTTTCGTCGTGTTTCCGAAATGAAATTTCTAGGAAACGTGTTTTCATCACTTTTCCAAGATGGAATCAAACGTTTCCATCGCGTTTCCAAATTGAAATCTATAGGAAACGTGTTTCCATAGCGTTTCCAAAAATTTCGGTTTCCAAAAAGTAAATTTCCGAAACGGAAAATGCACCTTGGACGGAGTTTCCATGCAACCTAACCTAAGAAATATGTCTTTTCGTAAAATGTATTCTATAAAAAAAACAAATAGAAGTTATGACAATGTTATACGTTTTTAAAGAGTTGGAAGATCGTTTGGAAAAAACATTAAACATACAATAAAAGTATGAGAAGTAGAGTCCAAGAAAGATCGAAGCAAACCGTTGAGGATGATGAGATCCGGCACTAATAGAAAAAAACTTTAGCCTTTTGGCCACACGTTGACCGCGGTTCTCACGACCAGGGCTTATGCGCTCTCTAACTGCGTTAAAGAAAGAAAACAATTCATGTGATTTTTGGTAAGTGGTCTATCACGAAAAAAATCGTTGGAATGATGATATTGTTCGATCCATCTGTGTTAACCAACTCATCTAACTCATCCTCTGAATCTGAGGATTTAATGGTTCAAGGCGATTAATACCATGGACCTTCGCAATCGATTCTTCATTAAACAATATATTGCCTAGAGCAGAATTATCTATAGCAATATGTACAGAAAAGCCATATTACTTTGCGTAGCATTCGTAATGGAGCCAGAATGTGAAGCTGGAAAGTGTCATGAAGTAAAAACATCCTTTTAATGGAATAAGATTTATGTGGTTGTTAAAGTTTTGTTTATTATGATAGTTTTTGCGACAGTTGAAACAGTTAATTGAGTGGTTGTAGTAAGAATAACAGTGTCAGTCTTAAGCAAAGAACTTGAAACAGCCTTTCATTGGTTAATGAAAAATTATTTTTGTTTGTCGAATTTGCTTTTGTTGAACTAAAATAATTTAAAGACAAAACTATAATCTAAATTAGAAGTTAAAAGTGGAATCAAACTCAAATATTTGTTTGTAAACATCGTAATCTAAATCGATTAGAAATTAAGATGGCTGAAGAAAAAACTTAGGATGTAATGTCCTAACAGAGAATACGCTTAAGCCAATATATGGTTGGTCCCAAAATATCATTTTCTTAAAAATGGAAGTTAGTGCATAGCTAACAAATTTGGGATTTGGCCCATCATCATCACTCAATGGGGAACCTACTCAAAAAGAGAGATTTAATTTTCCTTTTTATGTTTAACTCTAATCAGTTTATTATATTTTACTAGTATATATGTTTAGGTTTCATAAAAGTACATATATGATGAATTATAACTCCTCTAGTTATAATTCACAAAAAGAAAGAAGAAATCAAAGGATGGTCCCTCTCGCATATGTGGGATCTCCCTATTTTTAACGTCTTTGTAAAGAAAAGGGTTTTTAATGAGAAAATCGTTTGATCTTTTTTAAACTTCTCAACTAAACTATTAATACAAAAATCTTTCAACTAAAAGATTTCAATGAAAAATCCATCAACTAAAAACTTAATGAAATGACTCATCTTTCGATAGTTAATGTCAAAATACTAAACAACTGCAATAAATTGATTGTTTATGATTTTTAATTGATTGTATCATGTTTCTATTGTTGTTTTTAAACCATAATAAGATAAAAGAGTACAACCATGCAAACTCCTCCTCAAATGGTCATGTATCATCTTGTAGTTCTCGTTCATGACGCATTCCCATGTTATTTACATATTTCCTTAACATAGTGGTATGAATTTTTTATTCTAAGTCCCTTAATTATTATACATAGATTTTTAATTGATTGTGTCGTGTTTTCAATGTTGATTCTAAACAAAAACTTCGTTTTCAAATGTTTAAATAAAATACACATGTAATTTTTAACAAACCATACCTCATATTATCGATTTAATACCAATTATTTAGTATATTGACGTTACTATAGAATGAGGTTTTTTTTATAAAAGAACTTTATTTGAGGGGTTTTCTCATTAAGTTTTTAGTTGAAGGATTTTTCATTAAAATCTTTTAGTTGAGGAGCTTTACATTAATAATTTAGTTGATGAGTTTAAAATAGATCAAACAATACTTGAAGAGCTTCTCATTAAAAACCCTAAACAAAATGATCATGCTTAATTTTAAATTTCGCCTCAGTTATTTGACTTAATAATCGTCGCTATCTTAAATATATGTATATTCGCTTTAGATGTGATTGGAATTTCGTTTTATTGATTTGATCCGTAACTACTACAATCGTCTACCGTGCACTTGCAATTTAAATTATTGGGTTTATTTTGGATAAAACTTTTAGCACTTATGACCCCAAAAAAAAAAAAACTAAAATTTTAGTGGCTTTGAAGGCCAAGTTTGCTTTTAATTTTTTAGGTGTCGATAACCATTTTTTTTCTTTTTTTCTTTTTTTGTTATTTGTTTATGTTTTAGTACAACAAGGATAAAAGAATTTGACAAAAATGAAGATCTTCCACCAGCATGTGATGGATTCCAAAGAAATAATCAACCTCTACTGAACCATAGCAGAACATGATTCACCAAATGGATATTTTCAGTATCTGTCGAGCCATAAACGTTGGAATATGTAATCAAACCACAAGTAATTTCTTTGGTAAAACAAAGTCAATTCAACTGTTTGGATCATTTGGACTTCTTCGAAGAAATTTTGTCCAAAATGATCACAACGAAGAATCCCTTACGGATCATCACAACGGAAGAATCTTCATGTTTTCTCATTATTTTTGTCTCTTATTTTGTTTCGACTTTCAGGTTTTTTAACTTTAGACTTTGACATTAGCAAAAACAAAAAGACAACTAAAACCCCAAATAATAAAACGAATCGCAAGTTATAAATAATCCAGCAAAAAAAACCATCTTTTTAAGTTAACCCAAAAAAGTAAGAGGTCAAAACAGAAACAATCATGTCCCGCAAAAGTCTAAGAAAAGCAAATCGAGTCCCGCAAAAATTTGTCAATCAGAGAGAGAGAGAGAGAGAGAGAGAGAGTCAAAGAGAGTAAAAGTAAAACTTCTCATAAGTGATCATTGATGGAAAGTGAAGCCATGAGATCACTTGGGCTTCCACTTTTGCCTTCACTCACTTCCGTTGGCTGATTCACATTTCTCAACACATCCAATGCCTCTGAAACTTTGGCATTTAGAGCCTCTGGTGACTCGAGCAGATGCAACACTTCAGTCTGGTCCATCTCAAGAAGCATACCGGTCACTTTGGCAGCGTTCTCGGGATCTATCTGATTCACTAATGGGTATAGACTCTCACCTAGAATCTTCACAAACCAAAAAAGAAAAGAAAAACAGACTGTAAGTGAACTGCGACTCGGTTTGAAAGACGTATTTGTTGAGAGAGGACTTACTGTTCTCTGCTGAGCAGAAGGGACACTAGCAAGGGAAGAAGCCAATGCACCAGCGGGCATAGGCTGACCAAAAGGCATTCCATTCATGTCATAAGCAACTGGAACCATTCCTCCCGGCATTGGACCGTCGGGCATGTTTCTACCTGGAGGGTAACGGTATCCGCGTCCTCTTGGGATCATCTAGAGGAGAGAAGAGAAAGCAATGGCTTATATAATCATTTGACGCGGGGTTTAAGAAATGTTTTTTTAAGCTAAGCACTGACTAACCGATGGCTGCATAAAAGGCATTGACTGCTGAGGCTGGTGACGCATGGGTCCATCACCTGACCGCCTCCCACCTGGTCGTGGACCTTGCTGACCTGGCTGCATCATGGGGCCAAAATAGTTCGGGGGCCTCATTCCAGGAACCAGCTGAGGCTGATATCCAAATCCAGGCTATCAAAGATATAAGAAAAATCAGTGGTTAGTGATCTCTAATGACAACATTTTAAAACTACGGTAATCTATCTTGTAAGATGATATCGAGAAGATTGGGACTTTTATCCAACAGGATAAGTCTGCCATGAATCAAGCCAAGCTACATAGCAGTGAAACAAATATCAGCTTTAGAAAAAAAAAGTGGTACCTGGTGAGGAATGATTGGAGGCCCTTGACCATAAAAAAATTGTTGTCCAAGACCTGGAGCACCACCCGGGAATATTGGCATACGAGGACCCACACCAGGGATAAAGGCAGGTCTCATTTGAGAAAACTGCGCCTGAAACAAGACCATAAGGAATTTACAATGACAGATCGTACAAAAGTAAGTGCGGGTAGGTTGTTCATTGATGGTGGGAAGTACTACCTGCAGCTTAGCCCTTCTTTCTTCTTTCCTTTGAGCAAGAGCAACATACAACGGTTTTCCACCAACCATTTTACCATTCATTTCATTCAGCTGCAGAAGACCGAGAAAGCAAATGCATCAACAAAGAAAATAGAGCCTCAAAAAAGTTTTATATTGTCTTGACACAAGATCATTTATATTACCACTCTAGAAGCTTCACTGGCAGCTGAGAAGGCAACAAATCCTGATCCTTTGCTGGTACCACTAGGGTCTCGCATAACCTGTTTGTTTAGAAGTAAGAGATTTAAATCAACGATAAGACCAAATTTGTATCTCTCAAAGTTAGTATGGATGAGCAAAATAAAAGTACTCACCTTGCAAGAAGTAATTGTACCGAATTCAGCAAACAACTCACGCAACTTGTCATCAGTGACGGTTTCATCAAGGTTTTTAACATACAAATTCAACCCATCCAATTGGTTTCCTGTCTCCCTTGCGCCTTGTTCATATCTTCTGCTCAACTCAAGTTCCCTCTCAGATTTCTTCTGAGCTTTACAAACATACCACTCTTTGTCATCAAACTTCTTTCCATTGAGGGCCTCAACAGCACGGGCTGCATCTTCAGGATTTTCAAAGTTGACAAATCCAAAACACCTGGACTTCCCATCTCCGTCCCTCATAACGACAGCGCTAGAAATATTACCATACTGACCAAAAGTAGTCTTCAACTCATCATCCGTAGCCGTTTCCGACAGATTCTTCACATAAACATTAGTGAACTTCATCTTATCAGCAACCGACTCTCTTTCCTCCTTCCGGAGGAAAGGCCCAACGAAAATCTGTTTGTCGTTCAGCACTTTGCCATTCAGCTTCTCAATAGCATTTTTAGCAGAATCCTCACTCTCAAACTGCACAAAGCCATATCCTTTAGACTGACCCAAGTGATCAGTCGCAACCTTACAGGACACAATATTCCCACACTCGGAAAACGCCTCGTGCAGAGTTTTGTTGTCAACTGACTTGTCCAAATTCTTCACACGAAAGACAAAAGCACAGAAATTAAGCATCAAAGCAGAACAAGAATCTGCAAACAAACGCTTGCTAGAGAATTGAAATAGCAAACTTACCTTGACAAATAAGTTCCCAATCCCACTTTTACGAGCAGAAGAATCACGTGAAGAGTAAGTAATCCTAATCATCTTCCCGTTGATATGACTGTAATTGAGCTTATGCATTGCCTTTTCCGCTGCGATTAGAAAACAAAAACAAATGCAAAAGAGATTTAACCAAAAGACTTGAGCAATCAAAACACCAACTTTATAACCAGCATTCGAAAATTGATAGCTACAAACAAATCAAACAGTTCATCGACGCAATACCCATTACTTTAGATTACACAGAAAATTGATTATAAATTCATAAAACCAGATCATAATGTCGGAATGTGATATCGAAAAAGGGTGAAAATTTTAGGGCACTAAACCATCATCGCTATTGCTGTAGTTGACATAACCATATCCAAGAGACGCATTGGAGGCAGCGTCGCGACAAACACGAACCGATACAACAACCGGAGAAACCTCATTGAAATAGTCATAGAGCTGAGAATCAGTCACATTGAATTCCAGATCTCCGACATAGAGCGAACAGAGAGCACCGTGATTCACTCCGTCGCTTCCACCCGTCGCCGCCGAGGCTCCGTCTGCGATAGAAACCGGAGGAGAAGACGAATGCGAAGAAGGAGCTTGAACCTGCGCCATTGTTGCAGAATCAAAGACCGATAAAAAGGGGATTTTTTCTTTGTTTTTTTTTTAAAAAAAGGAAGAGATAAAGATAAAGATAAATTGAGGACGACGACGATGGAGAAGACGAAGTCGGAGATTTGTGGGCAGCACGGCGATACCGCAGCGGAAAGTGATGGAGAAAAGTTGAGTTTATATAGTTGGTCAAGTCTCTATAACAAGTGAAACTATGCTTTTCCTCGAAAACCCTAGACAAGGTTAAAATTAAAAAAAAAAAAAAAAGTCTTGATTTTTATTATCAGCCGTCCGATTCGTGTCCCACGAGATCTCACGTGACCATCTCGTGACTGTCATCTTCCTCACGGAGACAGACCTATTCGCATGAGGATCCATCACTTTTGTTTGCTCCGCCGTCGCCGTCACGAATTCATCTCCGGTGAGCTATCATCGCGACCTGGTTTTGTTTCGAATATGGGTCTACCTTATTTGGGTTTCTGTTTTCGATTCTGTTCAGTGATTAGGAGTATGTAAAGGTTCGGACTTCTCCAAATTGGTTAGACAAATGAGGCAATGCGATGATAGTGGTGTTTTGGGTTTGTTTAATTTTGTGAATTTTCTTCTTAAAATTGAGGTTTCCAGTTTATAGATTTTCAGAATTTTTTGGTGTTTAATCCTTCAAGTATGTTGTGATTGTTCATGATGAAGAAGGAGAACTTGTACTTGGTATCTAACAACAAGCTAATTTACTAGCTTTCTTCCTGTTTTCCAATTTGGGTTCAGAGCAGTTTCAAGGAATGTCTTATGTTGTGTGCTTTTATCAGGTAATCTTTGTGCTTTCTTGTGATAGGTGACGATTGGCAGTTGTTTGTTTAGAACACTTTTATGCTCAGGTTATGAAAGTTTGTGCTTGTTGTGGCTTTTCCAAGTATTTATCTCTCTTTCGTTTTGAAGTTGTAGAGCTGACTCATGAGGATTCATTCCTTTATGAGAATTTAAGACCGTTTGGTGGAACACTCATGAGGAATGTTTTCTAACCTGCAGGTTGAGCTTGTTTCGGATTTTAACTTGTTGGCTTTAGATTCAGTATCAGATAGATGGGGCTAACTAGAGTGAGTGTATTTGGTTTCCTTGATTTTCCGTTTGAGCTGTGTTTTTTGGAAGATAAAAACATTTAGAAATGAAGTCAAATAAGAAAGCTACTTGATACACGTTGGGTTGTCTAGGTTGCGTAAACCTTCTGGCTCATTCGTTGTGAAAGATTATCCTCACTGTGAAATGAAAAACCAAAGCTACTTGACACATACCTGAAATCTTATTGCCTTTTTTTTGCTTCGTTAATAGACAGTGAAAGAACTGGGAGCTCCATACCGGCCTCTCTGTACCTATTAACATTTTCTTTTCAAGATTTTTCACTTGTCTTCTGTGAGTCTGCATTATTGAAAAGATTAATCTGCTATAGAAAGTCAAGTCATTGTTTTATGAATATGTTAGAGTGAGACTCTTGAATCTCATCAAGCTTCAATCTTCATGCAGGTTTCGTTCATTTTGGGCACTCTGATTTGTTACATGGGGATTACCGGGAGCATGCTCTTCATGTTGTCAATAGCATCAAAGCAATTCACTTGGAGAGCACTAAAGAAAAATCTTCCTTGGACATTCAGATGAAGCCGAGTGAAATTCAGCTTAATGAAGAACCTAAACCCTCCACTTTCGAGATCATTAAAAGTTGAGTTTTGGCCTCTATTATCAAGATCCCAGTACGTATATCTACTTTTCAAGGTTATGTTAATGCATATTATCTTGAAGGCTACTTTCTCTTTTCAGCCGGATATTCCTATTAGATCTGAAATTGAGATAAAGCTGGGAGTTACCCGATGGAATCTATTCATTTCTAGGCTATAGCCATGGATAGATTGTATCAGGTAACTCCCAGCTTTATCTAAAACCTCTACGTAGAAGCATTGAGGAATTCCATTACTAAAATCTTTGTAAGTGCATTTGTCTCTGTCTTTCTCTGCAGAATCAGCTTCTGTTTTTTTGTTGATGGGTTAGGTAATCAGATGCTTTTGAGTATTTGAATTGATTCTCTCATCTAACCATACTTTCTTTGGTTTGTTTATCCACCAAATTACTCTCTTTTACGGTACTTCTTTCTTTGGTTCAACCAAAATATCTTTTATGCCTTGCTGCTCAATTTTGTCCGTACAATGGTCACTACTACTAGTAAGCTATATCTTGTTGAGCTACCATTTCCATTTTTTTTTTTTTAACCTGATTCATTTTTTCGTCTTTCTATTCAACTTCAAGAATACCAAAAAACCTTTTAGCAAAAAAAAAAAAATTACACAAGAAAGTAATAGTGCTAAATTACCACATCTTAGTCAATTATTTGGAAAAATGCAAAACTCTAATTATGTTTGTTTATTTACTATACTGTGTTATTATTATTATTTTTTTTTATACACAACACGCTGTTTTACATAATATCACGTTGGTCTATTGAAATCGCATTAAAAAAAAATGCAAAACCTAGTTACGGTTTTGCGGGATTGTGGTTTTCCTATGGTGGGATTGTGGCTTTTACTTTGTATTTCAAACTTTGGTTTTTAATAATATCAACATGGGGGGGGGGGGGGGGGGGGGGGGGGGGGGGGGAAGTTACGGTTTTGTCAAGGGTCAAATTTGTGGGATAACCAAAAAGACTAGTTTAATGGTTTAGAGAGAGAGAGGGAGGAAAAAAATGTAGAAATTAGTTAGTTTTAGATGATTAACTCTCTTGTTACTTTTGGGATCACACAAAGCATGTCTGCCAAAACAAAAAATGTTTTGTATTGTGTTTGTGGTCACAGGTCTTATGTCACAGTCTTTTAGTTTTCACACATCACTCGTTTATACGAATGGATCACACAAACCATTCCTCATTTTTACGACTACACAAGAAACCAATAGGAGAATCTTGCCGACTAATTCTGTAGACAAAAAAAAATAAAAACGAATGGCTAAATGAATCTGTATATTGAATCCCCACACAAATTAAAATCCTCAAAAACCAATCAAATCACTTTTAGTGGTTACGATAATTTTAGAGCTTTAGTTGTTAGGAGGGGACAAACTTGTACCAACCTCCACAATTGTGTTCTTCTTGCAACTCTTTTCTTACTTTTCTACTAACACATCAAATGTTCATCCCCAACCTTCCGACTAAAAATTATTTCCCGGGTTTGAGATTTTCTTTTTTTCGAAAATCTTCTGGTTTATTATGAGGTAACAGAAAAACCAACTTCATAAAATAACTCGAAAATATTAGAATGTTAATGTTTCAATTTTTTTTTGAATCTTGTTAACTAAAGAAACTAATTACAGATTTTTGTTATCGGTCAAATGCGAAACGGTATATCGAGCCTAAACCACCCAAAAAAAACATTTAGCATTCTACAACTGCACTACAATTTGTACTATCTCCCGTATTAAAGAAAAAACAATTTTTTTCTTCTTCTTAAACTACAAATTGTGAGCTTAGATATATATTTTTCGGACCGGAAATCATATCAAGCTAATTTAGTCATTTTATCATCACCGATATTGGAATATGAGGTCTTTTTTTAAGCTCTCGGATGACTAGATTATTAGTTAGACACTATTGAGCTACCGACGTCGAATCTAAGTAGCAATTTCTTTAACTCTTTTTTTATAACTAAACTATAATCGTTACCATCAAAACTTGTTTTGGCATAAATAAAGGTTGTGATACGGCCTTTATCAGTTTATCTACACAAACAAAAAATGTAGACGAAGATCATGATTTAACACTAAAAAAGGGATTTTAAAAAAGGATGCGTAGGTTAGCGACCACTGCGCATCATAGAGACAAACATTCTCCTTCTACAACTAAAAATCTTTTTCTTTTTTTTTTTTGTTTTAATAATAATAATAATAATAATAATGTTTTTCTGGTTTTTTCTTCTATCTCCTCTTCACCCACTCGTCGTCGTCTTCCGAATTTTCCGGGTCGGGTAATTTATTCAAATCGACCCGTTCCAGTGACCTCTTGATTCCGTTACGATTCTCGTAATCACCACCGTCGGATTTCACAACCACCGACGCATCAACCTGAGCACCAACCTCCGCCGCTTTTCTCCTTATATACGCCGCCGACATATCTCCTCCGCCTCTTCCTCCACCGCCGCCTGAAACCGTGAGTCCGGTTAAAAGCTCAGGGAAATTGAGCCTAGCTGAAGGACCACGGAGGTAGAAAACAGCAGTGTCGTAAGCTCTCGCCGCCGCTTCAGGAGTAGAGTAAGAACCTAACCAGATCCTCGAACGTTTGTTCGGTTCTCTGATCTCCGCTACCCATTTACCCCATTTTCTCATCCGAATTCCTTTGTACGGTTTCTGATCTCTCTTCCTCGTCCCAATCCCCATCGCCGCCGCTGTAACCGTCGCCGCCGCCGTTACCTTCGCTCCCGTCTCCATAACCGAAAAAGAAAATCGAGGGTTGTTCAGAGAATCATCGAATTGTTTTGGGGAAAGAAAGATCTGGAAGAAGAAGAAGAAGAAGAAGGGAATATTGACGGCGAAAAAACGGTTACATGCGAGAGTTTAAAGACGCGAGGAGAGAAGAAAAGAAAGAACAAGTTTGGGAATTCACCGACACTAAACTAAATATTTTCTTTTCTTTTTTTCGCCTCTATATATATTTTCTATACAGACAATCTTTCCTTCCTCCAACTCCTCCTATATATACGTTTTTTCATTTCTTTTCAGTTCCACTAATTATTTTTTTTTTTTTTTTGAGAAATTTTTAAAAATACTATTTTTCAAGTGTTATTTTATAAAAATGTCACACTTTTGAAATCTTAATAAAAATGCCACTTTTTTCAAAAATTTTTTTTTTTTATATTATTTATGTTTGGATTAATTATGTTCTATTAGAGTTTAGTTTTAAGTGTTTAGAGAGTTTTAGGTGTCAAAACATTTTTTAGGGTTTAAAATTTTAAGATATAGACTTTATAAATCTATAATTAGTGGCATTTCTGTAAATAGACATCTCTAAATGGCATTATTGTAAATGTGCACACAAAAAGGCATTTTTGTAATTGCCCATTTTTTTTAAAGTTTTGTATTATATAGACTTTTATTTTAGGATCATTTTGGTGTATAACCAAAAAAAAAATTAAAAAATTAGTAAAAATGGAATATGTGGCCAAATCTAGACCATTGATTTTAGAATTTTTGGTTAGTTTTTAAGTTATAATTTTTTTTGTATTTTGAGCAAAGTATCCCTTTGTTTTGTTTGTTCTTTTGTTAGCATGTGTTTGTTGTATAAAGAGTAGATTTTGATCCGTGTATAAATTTTAACTATAAAATTTAATTTTATATTGAAATTTATTTTGTAATATATATTGGAAATATTACAAAAGATGTAACCATATAAAAATTTTTTAAATCTATCATTTCAAATCATATATATATATATATTAGATAAATAGTTGTTATATTTGATTTTTATAGTTACAAACTAATGTAAATAAATTTGCTACTACTACCTGTGTCTAATGCTAAAATCTTCAATAGTTTTATACACAACTAACTTAAGAATATTTAAATGTATGTTAACAAAAAAAAAAAATGAAAAAATCATCTTGCATTTTTACGTTATTGAGTGCTGAACTGCTGATCACTGATTGAGTCGATTTGCAATAACCGAACCAATATTTTTAATTTAAGATGTGATTGAGTCAGTTTGTATCTTATTTTCTTTATTACGATTGAATTTTTTTTCTTTTTTAGGTTTTGTATTTTTTTAATCACGCTAGTGTTTTTAATAGATTATTGAAATGTTTCTAAATTTACTCTTTGATTGACACATTGCTTATTTTATGTGAATGTATTTTCAATTAATAAATATAGAACGCTATATAACTTTTTAAAATATTAAAATATTATAATTTAGTTGGATTTAAATTTCTGATACATGTATTTGTGAGATTTTGTTAAAAAAAAAATGAAAATATGTATAGATTTTTACCATGCAATATATAATTAATTATAATATATTGATTGATTAATTTAGTTGTTGTGTCTTTTAAATTTCTCTTTGCATATGATATGTAGAGATCTCCACCATGACATATATAATTAATTAGAATGTTTTGATTGATATGTCCCTTAAATTGTCTATTGATTGATATATATATTTTTTTTTATTTTAGTGTCTCCTCAATTAATATATATTGAAGAAAAAAAACGTAAAACTTATTTATTATGCATTTTCTTATACATAAATGTAGATAATTTAAAATTTATTTGGCTAGATAGTTAATCAATAAAATATTTTACTAAATTAGTTTTCTGTTGTTTAATACATATTCGCTCGAATATGATTCTTCTATACATCATCTCCTATATACTATTTGAGAAATTATTTTTTCACATTCGTTTTTGAATCGACACCGGAATCACTCTCTCCAATTTTATTATGACGTGGCGTAAAAAATATGACAAGGCAAATGTGAATTAATACAACATAGTTTTTATTAAACAAAAAAGGGATACATATCGATTACATATCCAAACCAATCACCTCTAACAAAGCCAAACTTAAACCGTCGGGAAGACATCAATTCCCAAACAAGGTAGTACATCCTTAAAACATAACTAAAGCATTCAAACACCATGACATTGAAAACCACCAAACAGAAGAAGTAAGCAGATCCAATACACTCCTCCGATTGCTTTTTCAACGATACTTGACCCAATATTGTTAGGAAACTATCGAAAAGTATCGTAGCAGGAAGAAATAATCGTAAAACGAAGTGTAAGAACAATGAGCTGTTGGACAAGGACATGCCATGTAAGCATCTTCATCATCACCAACGCCATATATTCCACCATAACCAGAGTCGAAGACGACTCAAATCAAAGTAACCAAATCACACAACCAAGCAAAGATTGGAGAGCTTAAAAGCACCTAAGTCTCTGTGGATCTCGCGAGTAAAAGACCAATGAAACCACCAGTCTATAAGTCCGCCGCATTATTCATCATGAGTTACGACCACGAGCCCAGACCATAGCCAACCCACAAACTTAACTTCACTCGCCACACTAAAACCTCATACCAATAAACCAGAACTAATATGCCTCTGCCTTCAACACGAGCTACACACGCCCAAACATCACCCGACCCACAAACTAATCCTAAAACTAAAACATCACCGCCTCAAGGACCAAAACCCTGGAACATCAGTTGTCATACAACATATTTTTTAAGAAAATATTCTATAACTGAATATTTCCATAAATATATAAAAATAATATTTTATAATATTTTTTGTTTATCATTAAAAAATGTTTAAAATTAATTTCCGTCAAATAAATTTTATGACATTTTTGATATAAATTTATTTTTACTGAAATCTATAATAAAGACTTAACAAAAATTTTAAAGATATTTTATTATATTTTGTGATAAAAAATTCCCAAATATATAAAAACAAAATAATTTAAGATAGATTGCATATAAAATTTTATATCTTTATATTAAATATAATTGTATTTCGGTTTAAAATCAACTGTTACATATTTTTATATGCTAATATTTAAAAAGCTAATATTCAACTTTCATATTTAAAATATATCAGTTTAACGTTGTGATATTATATTTAATAATTACTAAAAGAAACTAGTATGAAAAGTTCAATCTGAAATAAAAAAAGTTTAGTAAATCATTCAATGAGTGAAACTTATCTCTAAATCTTATATTTTCCTAATTATCTCATATCAATAAAAAAATCGTTCTTCTTTAACAGCATATGAAAATGTTATGTTAAACCTAAGAAAAATAGAAAACAACAAACATTTGAAAAACAAAAGGAAAAAATAGAGTAATAGGTTTATATTGTATGAAAAATTTATTATTTTTTCTTTGATTACGAAGAGTTGCTCTTTTAATATTTCGATGTCGAATTTAGTTTTTATTCAAAATTTAATATGAAGAAAATGATTTTTTTTTTTAATAATGATCAATTAGGGGGTTCAATATTTTATGAGAGGAATCTCAATTTTTATAATAGATGGTGCACTCTAGTATAAATTATTATATATTTGATTTGGCACGTTTATGTAAGTAAAATAATAAATTATGAAATAATAAATTTTAAAATTAAACTTTTAAAATTTCATATTATTAACAAAAAAAATATTGTTGACAAAAAAAATTAACAACAAAAATATCAACAATAATGTCTGTAATAAAAATCAAAACAAATACATATTTTCACATTTTAAAGTGTAAAATTAAAAAAAAAATTATAAATAAATTATCCGCGTGTACGCGGTCAAGTCACCTAGTATATGAAGTAATTTTGGACATTGAAGTAATGCTTATATGTTACCTTCACAATCACTCTTACTAAAAAAAAGTATGAAATGGCTTGAAAACAATTGACATAGAAATTCTTTAAAGAAAATATTTATGAATCTTCCATAACTATATTTATATTTATTTATGTAACCATTTAGTTTGAAATTAATCAAAACCATATATTCCCTAAATAAATAGTTACTAAATTTTTTGATTGAACTATCCGAAAAATGCGTAATTAAAAAACATTAATTACTACTTTTCTTACATTGAAGTTTTTTCAAATATATGTAAAAAAATGCTTGCCAATTTTTTGATTGAATTATTACGAAAATACGTATTCTTTTAATTACCAAATTTTAAATCTTTTAATCATACATTTCTTACATTGAATGTTTTACAAATATACGTAAAAATTTGCTTACCAAATTTTGTGATTGAACTATTAGAAAAATACATATTCTTTTAATTATCAAATTTAAAAAATTTTAATTATACTTTTCTTAGAGTGAATGTTTTACAAATATACGTAACAAATGCTTACCAAATTTTGTGATTGAACTATTAGAAAATACGTATTCTTTTAATTACCAAATTTAAAAAATTTTAATTACTACTTTTCTTACATTGATTTGTTTTTCAAAAATACGTAAACCTATGAAGTTTGATGGGATTTGACCGACTACTGAGTATTTTTATCACGCTTTAAAGTATTTGTTTCATAATATTTTTGCATTACTCATTTTGTATATAAAATTTATTGATAAAAAATCATTAATTTAAAATAATAATAATAATTAAAAGTATTGATTAATCGAATTAGTTCAAAATTTACAAACCATTACTAATACTATATCTTTCTTAAAACAACATTGCAAGCAATATTTGGAAAAAACCAAACCATGTTATAAAGAAAACTAAAAGATGAAGACGGTAAAAAGGTTACAAACGTAGAAGATGATGAAAAATTGAGAATCGGGATCAAATATTTTTGAATTTTAAGATATAAAGTATGTTATTTATTTTTAAAAATGATATTTATTAAAATATCTAATTAGATATACATTCAAAGAATTCTATAAAACATCAAATAACTTTATACAGAAAGTGTATGACATATTAAACATGTATCTAAGAAAATTTTCAATATTTAAATATGATTTTACACACAAGATAAAATTGCTTAAATTTTTTTCAAAATATTATCCCTGTGTATAACGCGTAAAATCACCTAATATAAGATTAAATTTAGAAAACAGAAAACTACACTATTTTTGTAGTATTCATGTGGATCTAGAGAAATTTCAAAAATGCCACTTTTTAAGTGTCACTTTACAAAAATACCACACTTTTGAAATCTTTACAAAAATGCCACTTTTCAAAATTATGTGTTCTTTATATTATTTATATTTGGGTTAATTATGTTCTATTATGGTCTAGTTATGAGCATATTTGTAAATGAGCACTCCTAAGTAGTATTTTTGCAAATGTGCATATAAAAAATGACATTTTTGCAAATGTGTATATAAAAATGACATTTTTGCAAATGTGTATATAAAAATGACATTTTTGCAATTTTCACGTGGATCTATTCCGAGGGAATATGGTGGTGAAATCTTTATACTATAGTACTAACTAGAATACGACTCGCGCGATGCGCGAGTTTTTGTTTTAAGAATTTATTAGATTTAGAGACAAAAAATTTGATTTACCTATTAATTATTATTTGTTTTTGACAAAAACATTTTCTTTTTGTAAATACAAAAGAATAATTGACTTGAAATACAATTAGTTGTTTTTTTTGTATGAACATGAGAATATAAAGTGATTTTCACCCATTTGATATTGATGGTTAATATTTTAAAATTAAATATGTTTGTTTAAAACTTCGTTAGATACATAGATTTGATTTTTTTTATGATAAGATATTATTTATTATTCAATCTCTTTCTAGAATATAGAGAAATTTTAAAAAATGCCACTTTTCATGTGCCACTTTATAAAAATACCACTTTTTCAAAATTAGTTTTTCTTTATATTATTTATATTAGGGTTTAGTTATGAGGTTTTAGGGAATTTTAGGGGTCAAAACATTTTTAGGATTTAGAATTTTAAGATATAGGCTTTATAAATCTATAATTAGTGGCATTTTTGCAAATAGATACCCCCTAAGTGGCATTCTTACAAATGTGGACACAAAAGTATCGTTTTTGTAATTGCCCCTAGAATATAACTACTTTTTAACTTTTTCAATTCTATTTATTTGGCTCATGTATTTTGTATATAAAGAGTTCGATTTTCTTTGTTAATGTACTTCGGTTAACTATGAATATGTGTATTTAATCGACAAAAAGTTATGTTGGGATATATTAGCCCATAATGAGTGTAAAAATAATTTTCTTAATCATCTATTTAATTTTATATATGAATAAGTAATCTTCTATATATTGTATAATACTTACAATATGTTACATAGTTATATCCTAAAAAAAGAAACCATTGGTCAATAAAATTGAATATAAATTGACATGTATTTTGTGAGTTAATACAAATGTAAATTAATGTTTGTAGGTTATGCTAAAAATATTTATATATATATGGTCATTAAATATTTAATTATTACCTAAATATATACAAACTTAAATTCATTTTTATTTTGAAAAGTGAGACACATGTCAAAAAGAGTAGTTGCCACATAGCAGCCTCTCATAGCTTTGGTTTTGAAAAACCTTAAAATATTATATAAGATATAATCTAAAGAGAAATTTCAAAAAATGCCACTTTGCAAGTGTCACTTTACAAAAATGCCACATTTTTACAATTTTTACAAAAATGCCACTTTTTCAAAATTATTTATTCATTATATCATTTATGTTTGGGTTAAATATGTTGTATTAGAATTTAGTTTTGAAGGTTTAAGGGGTTTTAGAGGTCAAAAGATTTTTTAGGGTTTAGAATTTTAAGATTTAGACTCTAAAAAATTATAATTAGTGGCATTTTTGCAAAAAGACACCAAAATGGCATTATTGTAAATGTGGACACAAAAAGTGGCATTTTTGTAAATGTCCTCTAATCTAAAACATAAATGCTATTTAGCAGAAAGAAAAATAAAATATTAAGACAATTTAATATTTTGGAAATGATGCTTTTAATAATATGTAATTAGGGATGCATTATACTCTAAGCTGCATGGAAATGGAAACGGAAATGTGGAAGCGAAACGTTAGGAAACGTGGAAACGATTTTTCTTTAAAAAAAAGAAAACGGAAACATTTTGGAAACGTGTATATATATATATCATTAAACCAAAATTATCAATAGTTTTAAAATACTTGAAACAACACAAATCTAATCTGACTCGAACAAAAAAACATTTCGTTTTTGTATACGACTTCACAATTTTAATAATCAATAACAAATATACTGTAATTGAAAAAAATATCTTGCTTATCTCTTCGACTCTTCTACGTTTTTAGGTTACGGTGACGATTAGAGAAAAATAATGTATTAGTGTTTAATAATTAGGTTTAAAACTTATTAAAAATAACAAACAAATCCCTATATTTTCAAAATATTTATTTAATTTGCTTCAAAAACCAAAATTAATTTAAAAAAAAACCAAAATTCGCGTTTTCGGCCGCGTTTCCAAATCGGGATATTTAGGAAACGCGTTTCCATCACGTTTCCATTTCTGAAACGTTTCCGAAACAGAAACACCACTTTTTCACGTTTTCATGCAACGTAGATTATACTAGCACTAATATATTAAAGTAGATTATGATCCATGTTAATGCGCGTATAAATACGTTAAAAAAGTTAATGAGATAAATATTTAAATTTTAATTAGTAACCCGCTGAATTTCAATATATATTTTAAATGTGGATCCTAAAACTAGTAGATGTCAATTTATATCATATTTCTCATGTTATATTTCGTATCATGGAAATCCAAAAATATATATAAGCAGAATTTAAATCATATTTTTTAATAACAAATAAAATATCTATTTTTATCCATTATGAATATTTATGAATTATGTGATAAAACATAAAAACATTTAAAATACTATATAGTTAATAAAAAATGTAAATTTTATGTTAATAACCTCATAAAAACTAGAGAAATTTTAAGAAATGACACTTTTTCAAAATCTTTGAAAAAATACCACTTTTTCAAAATCTTTGCAAAAATGCCACTTTTTCAAAATTATTTACTCGTTATATCATTTATATTTGGGTTAATTATGTTTTAATTGGGTTTAGTTTTGAGGGTTTAGGGTTTGTTAGGGGTCAAAACATTTTTTAGGGTTTAGAATTTTAAGATTTAGATTTTAAAATTTCATAATTAGTGGTATTTTTGCAAATGGACAAACTATAGTGGCATTTTTGAAAATGTACACACCAAAAGTGGCATTTTTGGAATTGTCCCTAAAATCTAGAGAAATTTAAAAAAAAAAAACCACTTTACAAGTGTCACTTTACAAAAATGCCACACTTTTGAAATCTTTACAAAAATGCCAATTTTTCAAAATTATTTTTTTCTTTATATTATTTATGTTTAGATTTATTATTTTCTATTAGGGTTTAGTTATGAAGGTTTAGGAGGGTTGAGGAGTCAAAACATTTTGTAGTGTTTAGAATTTTGAGATATTAGGTTTAAAAATCTATAATTAGTGGCATTTTTGCAAATGAACACCCTTAAGTGGCAAAAATATATAAGATATTGTGAACTATCACATAAGTACATGATCTCTAATTTTATTTCATTAATGTCATCGTTTTATTTCTTATAGAAATTTATATTTGTCAAAGCTTATACACTATTAACTTAATAGTAAATACAATATTATTATTTTTTAACTTATATAAATTTTTCAATATATACAATTTTCTTGTTTTTAACACTCGAAAATACCAATGGTTATTGATAAAATAAGTATGCTTCTAGATTATTTATTTATTTTATTTACGCATGATTGTGTATATCTAAAACTTTTAAATTGAGGTTTCTATAACTTTCGAATTTTTTTTCCAATTTATATATCTTCTTTTGTTTAGTCTCCGTCTTTTTTATTTATTTTAATTGATATTTTTATTTTATATGTATTATTTGTTTCTTTTATGGCTTATATCCTCTCTATATTCCATCTTAATTTTTGTTTCTTAATTTGTATGGATTATTAGATTTTTTAATTTTTACTATTTGCATTGTTCTAAAATACGCTATATGCTAGCCGAGCGGTGGACCACCGTATAGCGTATAAACGTATACGCGGACGTTTATGCGGGGTATATACGGTGGATATTTTTTGCATATATACATATAAATATATTATGTTTTAATAGGTAATAGTAAAAATATTATCATGAATTCTGTAACAAAGCTTAAATAATTAGCATTAACATAATAGTTTTAATTCAAATAGTAAAATGACATAGTTGAAAAAGGTCAAAAACATAGTTTTATTTAAAATTTTTGGAAAATATACGTGTCAAAACTGTATATTCGGTCATTTAGTTATCGTATACATAATTATTTTTTTCATTTAAAAATACGTATAGCATAATTATGGTACTACAAGCCACTATATAGCGTCTGGACGCTGTATACGCGGGCGGCTGGACCGTGTTTTAGAACACTGACTATTTGATTAGTAACTTGACAATTATTTTGTTATTTTTCCATTTTAAATTTTATTTTTTCTGAATTAATTTTAAGTGTTAACACATGTCATCATCTCATCAATATTAGATACATGTCGTGATCTAGTGAGTTATAATTTTGCTTACGTGTCAAGTTCATATAAAAATGTATTGCGGTAAGTGTTTTTATTTGGAAATTGATAACTCCTATAATTCGACAAATGTAATTTCATTCTAAATTATGACCAACAAAATATTTAATATGTTTTTTTATTATATTTTCTGAAACTGTTAATTTATTATAATTATCTCATACTAAATTAGTAAATTGTCTCATACAAGTTATTATATTAGCAAAATGACACTTACAATATGACATCTCTTTTTGTCTTTAACTATTGATTTTTTTGTTTGACAATTCGATAAAAGATTTGTTATGTTGTTGAAAATTTAGATAATTTGAAATGAAAAAAAAAAATATTTTGTAATATGACAATTTAAGTATTACCTATTTTTTAGTAGAATGTTTTTTTTTGTTTGTTTGATAATCCTTTTTTAGAATATATATATTTGTTATTTTCGTTTTCAAATTTTTGTTATATTGACACATTTCACAATCTAAATTAACAATTATGTGTCGTAATCTCGTCAGTTATAATTTTGCCTATGTGTTGCGTTCTCATCGTACACATCCTCTCTTATATATAAGATTAGGTGATTCGCTCGCGTCATACGCAGAAAATCTATTTATATTATATGTTTAAATTTGACACTTTGTAATTTAAAAATATCTATTAGTTTGAATTTTTTTTAATAGACATTATTGTTGATGTTTCTATTGTTAATAACATGAAATTTTGGAACTTGAATTTTTTCTTGTTTTATTATTTCATCTATGTGTATAATTTAATATAATGAAGTGTATAATATAAATAAAGAGAAAATCCTCAAAATACTACACTTTCAAGTTTTGTTGTCAAAATACCACCGTTAGTTTAATATTCCAAAAATACCACCAAAGATTTTAGTTTTCCAAAAATACCACGACAAGTACAAACATTGATTTTCAAAGATTTATAATTTTCATTTTTGGATTTAGGTTAACAATATCATATGTATTTAGAATTACTTTGATCAACAATATTATATTCGTTGAAGAAAACTATTTAAATAATAATATTTTATTAGAAATCGACGTGTAGAACCTCTGTATATATGTGCATGGCTAATTTGTTTTTTTTTTTAAATGTATGTATAATGGGTTTTTTTGTTTCTTATGGGCTAAAAGTACTTATTACGAAATAATTATGTTTGAGTTAATTGGGATAATTATTCAATATGTAGTGCAGTAGTGGGCTTATTGTTTTTAAGATCCCAATTATTCAATATGTAGTGCAGTCGTGGGCTTATTGTTTTTAAGAGAGAATTTGCAATGTCATAATAATTGTTTGGATATGTCATATTTATTTGGTGAGAATGAATGTGGAACTGACACATAAGCAAACTCCGCAGAATTATTTCTCAAATAATATATAAAGGATTTCATCAAAATTTTGCAGTTAAGCATGTTTGAGAATAATATTCAGATGAATGATCTTTTGGATTGTGTTGTACTTCTTTCTAATTTTTTTTTTTTAGAAGTGATATGTAATTACATGAAACCAAATGTTTTACTACCTACATCTCCATCAAGACTATCCGAGGAAGTGAGCTGGTGACATGGCTCTTAAAACACATTTTTGTAAGCCAAGACATGAGAGAACCATTGTATATATTGGTTGACTGGCTTCTTCAAAAGTAATTATTTTTAATATGTTGTTCATGTCTCGTAATCTGGTTAATGATAAAACAATTACTTTCAAATTTTCTGATTATTTATGTAAATAGCTAATACGTATGTAAAACAGGCTCCTATTTTTTAACAGTAGTTCTTACCTACGTTGCATAGAAACGTGAAAAAAATAGCGTTTCCGTTTCAGAAATGGAAACGCGACGGAAACGCGAGGAAATACGATGAAAACGCGTTTTCTAAATATTCCGATTTGGAAACGTTTTGGAAACGCGGGCGGAAACGTGTTTCCGAAAATGGAAAAGCAAATTTTGGTTTTTTTTAAAAATTAATTTTGGTTTTTGAAGCAAATTAAATAAATATTTTGAAAATATAGGTATTTGTTTGATATTTTTAATAAGTTTTAAAACCTAATTATTAAACACTAATACATTATTTTTCTCTAATCGTCACCGTAACCTAAAAACGTAGAAGAGTCGAAGAGATAAACAAGATATTTTTTTCAATTACAGTAGATTTGTTATTGATTATTGAAATTGTGAAGTCGTATACAAAAACGAAGTGTTTTTTTTTTTCAAGTCGGATTAGATTTGTGTTGTTTCAAATATTTCAAAACTATTGATAATTTTGGTTTCATGATATATATATATATATATATATATATATATATATATATATATATATACACGTTTCCAAAACGTTTCCGTTTTTTCTTTTTTAAAGAAAAATCGTTTCTGCGTTTCTGTTTCCGTTTCGATGCAGCTTAGGTTCTTACTCTAATTCTAAAGATACTCTTTTTCAAAAAAAAAAAAAAAAAAAAAACTCTACAGATACTATATAGGTCTAAAGTCCAAAAGGTGAACATACAAACTACTTGATTCTCGAAAGACTTTGCAATGATGCAGCTGCACACATCACATTTGTACACCATAAAAGTTTTCTATCTTTTCTATTGGACGGTAATAAAGTTGGCTCATAACTATTAAAAAAATAATAACAATTCCTTGTCGTCCGCTCATAACTTTAAAATAAAAATCTGTTTTATACAAATCAAATAAAAAAGAATATTATAATACGTATTTCTTCTTTCTGTTTGTAGTAAGATAATTGAAATTAATACTAGAAAACAATGATTTTTTTTTTTATAAACCGTGGGAGTTCCGAACTTTGGCTCATAATCTCTTCGGTATTCGGAGACAATCTTTGGATATTCCGATTTAAAGAATAACTCTCCGTTCTAAATATGGATTTGAACCCGGGGCACAAAAGAACCAACCTCTTTATTTTACTATTAGGCCACCATCTATTTGGTTAGAAAACAATGATGACCTCAAAATAAACTCTATCGCTATATATATATTTTGTTTTTTTTTTTGTGTAAACTCCTAACTATTTTTCAAACTGAAATCTTAGTTTTTCTCTAATTTTTTTTTCTGTTCAACTGCGGCCACTGTATATATGGTTCGACGGATGTCCGAACGGTTCAGTTCTAACGTCGGCATTAGTCAACATTTTTAAGTCTCTCTTTTCATTTACTTTTATATGTTTTTTTTCGGCTATATTAACGAAAAATATTCGTGAATATTCAAACAAAGGGGTAAGCGGTTTCAGAGTTCGGGCCATCGATATGTGGTGATATTAGAATTTCTTGACAATGGTGAGTCCTTTGCAAATGTCAACCATTTTCTATCAACCGTTTTCAAACTCAAGTAAAAATATGGGTCTCCTCCTATTTTGCCTATGTTAGTTGGCTCGTCAGTGGAGGAGTCTCTGTTTTCCGTCTTTCATAGTTTTTCTTTTCGTATTAGTCGCGATTGCCTTTGTCTAAGTATGGATTTTAGTTGGTTATTTGCTCTTTGTGAGTTCTTCTCTTCTCTTACAAGTTGCCTTTCTTTTTGTGGAGCTCGTTCTGTTTCAGTCGCTTATCATTTTGTTTCAAATTCGATGAGATCTTGTGTATCATGGATTTGGTCTATGTCCCTACAAATTTGAGATGTTGTGGTTAGATCGACAACGTTGCTTCCGAGATATTCTTGCAGATATTGGTATGTTCCAACCTTGTTCACTTCTTATCAGATATGAAATTTAGGTCTCAATATAATAAGTTAGTTTTTATTCTCTGTAAGAGATTTTTCTATTTATTGATTCGGTTTTTCTTTGATTCTTTCAAAGAATTGTTATTTGAAATGTTACTTTAATCCTACGAACTAATGTTTGTGTGTAGGTGTAGTTAGCGTGTTAGTTTTCGGGCTTACGTCATTGGTATCCATGTTTTAAAGGGTGTATTGAATCTAACATTTTGGAATAAATTTGTAGACACGAGGTGGCACGACTGTGCGCGACGAATCATTGATAAGCACAACACATCTCGGAAATTACTGGACAAGTAAAATTCTATAAAATAGCACTAATCAGCTCCCATAATTTTCATAGAAATCATACTGAACCTTTGATAAAATTGTCTTAGAAAAATCTGAACCTTAGTTCGTGATCGTAGTCCAGTCCGTAGACCATTGTCGTGAACAACCGAGTTGAAACAATCCTTTTTTTTTAATTAACATTGGACCCAGATTAACATTCCCATAAATGTTAATCCTCAACATCCAATCAAACCAACAACAAACATCATTCAAACATCAGCGGAAGCAAACTAAACTAAACCATTCAAATAACCAATTCGATAATTCCAGAATAACCAGCAACCTAACCAGCAATTCTATCAATACATGCAACAACAACCGAGTCTCTAGATCATCTCCTGTTCATAGCTATGATTCCACGATCACACTTGCTTAAACCTGCATCACATGGCAAAACAAAATGCGTGAGTATTATCACAAATACTCAGTGACACGGTCATTCCATCTACCGGCTATACACACAATAAATCCAATCATCACAAACATCAAATAATATATCAAAACGACGGTATCGATTGACACCACTATCGCTAACTTTGTGTCGATCGACACAGGCTGCAGAATCGCATAATCGAACCTTCTCTTCTCTGGTTCGATTATCGACTCCACTTCATCGATTTCCTGCAAAAAAACATCAACAACCACGCGAAAACAACATGAATCACAGAGGCAACATCCTCCAATAATCCACACAATCAACACGTATCATGACATTCCATCTACCCATATAAGCCATGGTCACGCACTCACCTTGATTCTGGATCGATTCTAGAGAAGGACAACCACAAAAAGAGATATCTCTTACACCTACAGCCTCTGGTCTATCTTTCCTTCCTCACGAACCAACAAAACCTCGATCTTTTCTCCAAAAACCTCCTAAATCGAGAACGACACCATGAATTCGAAAGCATACAGAGAACAGAGATTACCTCAGAATCATGATCAGAAACCTGATCTGGAAACTAGACTGAGAGAGCTATCCAACGGTATGCGGATCGTCTGAGTCCTTCTAGTTCAACAGGAATCTTCTCTCAGAGTGGACTGATCGCAGACCCGAACTGCACAAACCTCTCTCAGTCAAACAATGATAACTCCTAGAATACACATCCGATTGACAAACTTTTTTTGTCCTTTATCAAGATTCCTTTATCAAGATCAGAGAGTGGAGAACTTAACCTGAAATTTTTGCTCTGATCCGATCTGTTCTTACTGGTCGTTACCCTCCTCTTCTAAAACCGGACAGAACTGCCTCCAAGCCTCAAGACAAGAACACTCAAACCTTGTTTTCCTCTCTGAAAAATGCTGACCTACGGCTACTCTCCCCTTTTATACACGAGCCCTAGGGTTTACATAACCTGAACTGAAAACCGACGATTAAAATCAAACCAACCAGTTCAATTCCAACCTTCCAAAATTCTCAATTTTGGTTCACGGACGATACAATTCTCCCCCACTAACCAGGATTCATCCTCGAATCTCGTAATTTCGTTCACTAAGGTCTCAACCACCTAACCCACCCGGCCAGCACCACTCAAGATCAACCCTCGAATCATGTAAAACCATCACACTACGGTTAATACCCCTGAACAACCTAGTCAGCACCACCTGAGATCAACACTCCCGATGTCTGAGGTCTACATGTAGTCCTATACACATAGCCACGTTTCAGACATTGATTTCTCTCAACTCATAACTCATAATCACACCACTCCCACTCTCAAGATCACATCCTTTGAGCTATCGGTGCACCATACTACTCACACTCTCAGGATACATAGTCCGTCGAGCTAGCGGTATATAGGGAAAATGCTCATCCCCTCGAGAGTAATACTTATCTCTCAGCATTACTAAGGGAAATCCTCATATCTCAGTAACACCCAAGAAAATCCTCATCCCATCGAGAAAAATACTCACTTAGTATTATTAAGGGAAATCCTCATCCCTCAACAACACACAGAGAAATCCTCATCCCTCCTAGAGAGATCCTCATCTCCAAATGAGTTACTCGGAAAAATCCTCATTCCCTAATGAGTTGTTCGAGAAAATCTTCATTTCCTAAAAAAATCAATTTTTAACGCCTAAAGCATCTCTGACTAGAACTAACTCATGTGGTCTGACATCCCAATATTCTGTAATATCACCTCATCCCATGACCAATCCTCAGATCAGCTATAACATGACATTCTACTATCCCGGAATATCATCTCATCCATGACCAATCCTCAGGTCAACTCTAAACAACCCAATCACCCATGGTGTTTCATTAAGGTCTCACAGAATAGTCAAATTCTAAATCTTCATAAAACCTCTATTCTCAGACCCTTAAAAATAGACAAGTTTTTAATCCTCATAAAACCTCTATTTCCAACTCTTAAAATTCATACTCATGACAACACAAGACCAACCATAGGAAATCCGCAACCTATAAATCTCAAACCATAAGAAATACTCATCTTATTAAATCTCAAAATGTAATAATCGTTAATCTTCAAACGAAATACATAATTCCAAAACCACATAGCAAACATGTTAAACTCTGAAACTGGAAACCATGAAAACAAGCTCAATCCTCAGATAGCTCGCCAATATGTGATCTGTGCTCCCACACCTGAAGTATCCCGACCACTCTGACTCGACTTCGAAGTATCCTCCCACTTCCTCTTCTGTCCTCGTGTAGGCTCGCCGCACTTGCTTGGGACCATCTGCTGCAGTGGCTTCTTTATCTGAACGATTGGGCAGCCTACCACAGCCTGATCCCTCAGATCATTCTCAATCGCTGCAGCCGACTAAACAAGCTCCGCCTTTATGGTGAACTTGCTCGCTCTACAGCAAGTCCTCAAATCAACTCGAAGTCCTCTCACGAACCTCTCTACCTGGGCCTGCTCGCCCTCCATAACTCTACCGGCATAAACCAGAAGTCGACCAAACTACTCATCGAACTCCCGGATCGACGGGTCACCCTGAGTCAACTCTAAGAACCTCAACTCCAACCGATCCACCGCCTCCTGCGGGGAGAACTTGGCGTTGAACTCAGCAAAAAAATCCTCCCAGGCCATCTTCGCCTGAGCTTTCCTAGCCACCACACCTCTCTACCAGAGATGTGCATCACCATCTAGGTAATATACCGCCAGGTCCACCCGGTATCTCTCTGGACACCTGAGAGATTGGAAATTACGCTCCAAGCTCCTCCGCCATTCATCGGCTTCCTCAGGCTTGGCACCTCCCGAAAAAAATCCCATGCCAATCCTCTGTATCTGCTCCGTCATCCTAAAGAAGGATGGGAGCTCCTCAGCAACCACAGCCCTCGGCTGCACACCACCCACTTGTGGCTGCACACCAGCCACTCCCGGCTACACTACCGAAGCCTGACCCTGAGCCGGTACCCCTCCCGGTAACCGCTCCAAGATCAACTGTAGCAAACCTGCCAGTCGATCGACACAGGCTGTAGAATCGCATAATCACATAATCGAACTTTCTCCTTTTTGGTTCGATTCTCGACTCCACCTCATCGATTTTCTGCAAAACAAACATCAACAACCATACCAAAACAACACGAATCACATAGGCAACATCCTCCAAACAATCAATCATCTCAATCCACACAATAAATACGTATCATGACATTTCATCTACCCAGATAAGCAATGGTCACGCACTCTCCTTGATTCTGGATCGATTCTAGACAAGGACAACCACGAAAAAAGACCTCTCTCACACCTACAGCCTCTGCTCTATCTTTCCTTCCTCACGAACCAACAAAACCTCGATCCTTTCTAAAAAAATCTCCTAAACTGAAATAGAGTTTCAGAAAACAGCAACGACACACTGACTTCGAAAGTATACAGGGAACGGATCACCTCATAATCAGGATTGGAAACCTGATCTGGAAACTAGACAGAGCGAGCTATCCAAAGGTATGTAGATCGTCTTCTGAGTCATAATGGTTCGACGGGAATCTTCCCTCGAAATTGACTGATCGCAGACCGGAAACTGTACAAACCTCTCTCAGTCAAACAATGATAACTCCTAGAATACACAGTCGATTGACAAACCGTGTTCTCCTTTATCAAGATCAGAGAGTGGAGAACTTAACTTGAAAGTTTCGCTCCGATCCGATCTGTTCTTACTGGCCGTTACCCTCCTCTTCTAAAACCAGACAGAACTGCATCCAAAACCTCAATCACGCCTTTTCTTAGTCTCAAGGACAAGAACACTCAAACCTTGTTTTCCTCTCTGAAAATCACTGACCTATGGCTTCTCTCCCCTTTTATACACGAGCCCTAGGGTTCACATAACCCGAACTGAAAACCAACGATTAAAATCGAACCAACCGGTTCAATTCAAACCTTCCAAAATTCTCAATTTCGGTTCACGGGCGTTACACGAGTACTGTCGAAAATTTTACTAGAGAATGAAGCATCAATAGTTCGTGTAATAGTTTAGGAACCTAGACCTAGTCTAGACCCTTAGTTCTCAGTGTGGACATTATAATCTGAACCAAAACCCAAACCAGAAACCGACCCGAAATCAGGGTTCAGCTCGGATTCGGATTTCAGATATGCCTAATAATCCGATCGGTTTTCATATGTTCAGGGTATAGGGTACATGTTCGGTTTAAGTTATACCCAAATTATTTTTGGTTAACAGAGAAACCCAAATAATGAGTAAAGAGGCATATATATACCTTAAACCTAGATGTGTATTAGCCTGTTGCACTTCTCTTTTCCAATTTCTGACTTTCTAAAGATCAAAACAAATAGCGTTGTTGATGCTTTGAGCCGCCGACATGGTTTGCTTACTCTATGCATACTTCAGTCACTGGTTTTGCCACATTTGCTGATTTATACGAGATCGACCCCTCAATGTTGATATTTGTAGATAATTCCAAATATAGACTTTTTTTTTTAAATGAATGTAAAATTTATTCAACAAAAAATACCGTTTTTACAACAATTGCATCGTTTGGTTAGAAAGATTTATCAACCAAGATTGTATAGTTTAAGAAGAAAAAGGAGAATCATCGCGATGCAAACCGTGCTTCCATTCCTCCTTCGTATCGTTGATCTCCCAATTTTCGAATGGTTGATAACCTATTTTGAACTTGTTTGTCGATGAATGTGATAACTACTTTGCCACCATACGGTTTTGTCCGTGTCTCCTGTTGTTGCGTTCCCTCCAAATTGTGTGCAGAAAGGTTTGGAACACATACCGTAACAAGAAGAGTTGAATTTTATCTTGTGAAGTATCCACCATAAGCTCAAGAATCTGATCCCAATTCGTAGTGTAACGCTGAGCAAGAAGTTTCTGGACCAACGTACTCCATAATACCGCTGAGAAACTACATGCAAAGTAAAAATGATCGCGAGACTCGATATTACCTTGACAGAGGATGCAAGAGCCATTAGCACCAGCATTCCACCTAAGCATACGGTCTCCCGTAGTGAGTAGATCATGAGCCGCAAGCCAAGCATGAAAAGCATATTTCGGTGTAGTGTAAGAGAACCACAATCCCTTCCACCACTCCTTGATAGGCTTCTCTTCTCGTATCAGTTGCCACGTCAATATTCGAATTAAAACGTGGCCGAAATATATCTCTTTTTTTTCTCCATAACACCACGCCATCCCCTAGTTGAATTCCTTTGCTTCGTTGTACTTCTATGACCTCTTCTACAACATTATATGGAGCATGTCGATGATTACTTTTTTCTGTGAGTTTGTAGTGCAGCCTCCACAGAAAATTGACTCCGTATTTCCAAATCTGTACAGCCTCACATTCCCACAATATCAATTAGTCTGCCTTTTGGTGACCACGTATCATACCAGAATGATGTTGAAGCACCATTGTGGACTTCCACATTGACAAAACCTCTCGCTAGTTCTCGATATTTCAGAAGCTTCCTCCACATCCAAGAACCGAGGGAGATAGTGACTTTATTTAAGCTTATGACTGTATTACACAAACTAACAATATATATTCCAGTTTTAAATGTTTAACGAATTTAGAGACATACAATACCAAATAGTAAAACACAATGTTATATACAAACTAAATAATTTACATAATGCAGCTATATTGTCGATCGTCGAGTAAGCTTCTTTCACTGAATAGTATTAATGTTTTTGTGTCAGAGGAGGTACAAGCGATACTACTGTTGAACTCTTTACCGTCTCAGTTCAATCAGCTGAAGGAGACGCTCAAGTATGGTCGGCGTGAGACGCTGTATTTGGATGAGGTTGTTGAAGCTGCAAGATCCAAGGAGATAGACATAAAGGAAGCTCCTGGATCACAGAGGAGTGGTGAAGCCTATGTAGTACGTGGAAGATCTGATAAGAAGGAACCTTATTTCAAGAAGAATAAGAGCAGATCCAGTCAAGGTCAGGCTCAAGAGTGACCTGTTGGTACTGCAAGAATGAGGGACATGTGAAGAAAGACTGCTTTGCCAGAAAGAGAAAAATGGAGAATGAGGATCAAGGTGAAGTAGTAATAATGGTGGACAAGCTGCAAGAGATAGAAGCACTATCAATCTCAGAGAATAGTCACAAGGACAGATGGATCATTGACTGTGGGTGCTCCTATCATATGACAAGCAGAAGAGATTGGCTTGATACGTTTCAAGATGTCACTAGTGGTCAAGTCCTATTAGCTGATGACAGAATCGTCAAGGTTCAAGGGATTGGAGCAATCAGAATCAACACAAGAAGGATTAGTCAACAAACTAAAGAATGTCAGGTACATCCCTAATCTTGCTAGAAATATAATCTCTGTTAGTACTCTTGATTTGCAGGGATTCAAGCATGAAGGTGGAGATGGAAAACAAATGTTCTACAAGAATGGAAAGCTAGCTTTTCAAGGTACACTAGTCTCTACCTGCTTGATGGTGAAACTGTGACTTCAGAGTCACATGATGTAGTGTCTAAGGATGACACTGCATTGTGGCACAGCAGATTGGGACATACGAGTATGAAGAATTTGAGGATTCTGGTAGATAAAGGTTTCTTGGATAAGAAGAAGATCAGTGATTTGGAGTTCTGTGAGAGTTGCGTAATGGGGAAGAATAAGAGATTGAGCTTTAGCATAGGGAAGCATAATTTAGAGGAAATTCTGAAATATGTACATTCAGATCTCTAGGGTTCACCAAATGTGCAACTATCTTTGTCAAGGAAGTAGTATTTTCTATCAATCATTGATGATCATTCAAGAAAGGTGTGGGTTTACTTCTTAGCAACGAAGAATGAAGCATTCGGAAAATTCTGTGAATGGAAGCTGCTTGTGGAAAATCAGGTTAACAAGAAAGTCAAGTGTTTGAGAACAGATAACAGCTTGGACTTCTATAACTCTGAGTTTGATGGATTTTGCAAGAAGCATGGGATAGAGAGGCACATGACTTGTGCTTACACGCCGCAACATAATGGGTTGCAAAACGTATGAACAGGACAATCATGGAAAAGGTGAGATGTCGGTTGAATGAGTCTGATCTAGAAGAAAGGTTTTGGGCAGAGGTAGTGGCTACATCAGTCTATATGATAAGCAGGACTCCATCATCTGCAAATGATGTTATTTGATAAGATATTATAAGATATTTTACTAGTTTCTACGCAGATTTTAATGTTATTTGATATTTTTAATTTTATAAATTTTGTAGTCTTGTACATGATTGGTTAAATTATATTTTTAACTAATTATTAAATGATAATTTGTTTATATATTCTTTTAATTCCGCGTATTCAACCAAAACATCTTATAATATGGAGCGGAGGGAGTACTAAGTACTAACCCAAAAAGGTGATTAAGATATACTTAGTTGTATTTATATTTTTTAATCCTTTCTATGTTTTTCGCCTTATTAGTTGGGAAAAACATATATTACATTATGGATTTCTACTTGACGCTTATGCTTATTTCAGTCCAAAAATTATTTACTCCGATTTACAAAAATAATGAACAAAACTAAATTTAAGAAAATGGAGACAATGAAAATTTTAGAGGGCGTTTGACGGGAAAACAACTAAAACAGACACAAACTTATATAACAAGTGTATAAACTGTAGCCTGAAAATTTGAAACCTGCTTAGAACTACATGCATTCACAAATAATTTGAAATTCATGTATGAACTTAGTAAATCTATCCTAATACATACATTTATTTAAACGGAGTTAGTTTAACCGTTAACGTTGATGACTCTAATGCTAGGACAAATTGATTAAATGATATGATGTCTTTTTTTGTTAATCAGAGACAAAAAAAAAATGAAACCAAACGACGTCGTTGTTCAAATTCAAAGATATTCAAGCGTAGTTGTTAACAAATTGCGATAAAAGAATGCTACGATTTACAATCAATGATTCATTTCTTCAATGTTCAAATTCAAAGATATTCAAACGTAGTTGTTCATTATCATTCTCCAGTACTGTGTTTTTAGCATATATTCTCTAAAATCGTTCCAAGCTTCCATCATTGTTATTTTCCCCATCAATAAATACAACTAACATCTTTCTACCAAAGAATCTACACAATTTTCCTCATCATATCTTTGACAACCATAAAATATCACCCTAGATTTAAATCTATCTAAACTTCTTTACAATAATCGACAAATTACAACGACACATCATTGTTACTTTTGCTTGAATGCCAAAATCGGTAGCGCTAGATATTTTTTCATGTCAATCCAACAAGTTTTCGTCATATATGGATATCTCAACAGAAAATTTGTTCTAGTTTTATATTAAATAAAAAAAGTTTTAAGTTTTTGTTCTAAATGTCAATTTGAGTAGCTAATACAAGACGATTACAAAAATAATTTATTTTGTGTCCTTTTCTATTTAGTTCAAGATTAATTAGAAGTTTTCATGATCTGACTTGGTTAAGTGAAACATATCAGTTTATTGAAATATGTCAATTGCATATGTTACAGTATCCTCCATCAACGAATTAAAACGGGAGGAAATTTGAAAAAATACCTTTTTTGGCTTTTTAAATTTGAAAAATGTTTTTTTTATTTTTTTTTTGAAAATACACTTTATTAAATATGAAATTACAAAATATCCTAAAAAAATCTGCACAACAAATAATAAATTACATATTTAAAATTGAATTAATTTGGTGTGAGAAATTAATATATATATAGCCTATATTTTAGGGTGATCATATCTTTTTCAAAAAAAATTGTACATTTTACTCTATTGTACACGTAAATCATGCAAATATCACATCAATCCCAAAAACAATATAGTTATGCTGAAATAAATTAGTCACATTTCAGACGATACTATAACATCTATTCTTGTTTTTTTTTTTTATTAGAAACAAAAAAACTACACTCATTTTTAAGATAACTTAGTAAGAAAGTGCTTCACTATGTTATTAAATAACAGAGCACGATTACATTAACTAGTCAACACGAAAAAATCAAGTCTTTATCATTCAATTCTAACTGTTTGTTTTTGTATGCCAAATATTTTTTTTTTGATACTTTGTATTCTAGATCTTTAAGAGTAATCTACAAAATTGATGAATCAACAAAAAAAAAGAGAGAAAAAAATAGAGCATGCACAAATATCATGGATAACAAGTGATTTATCTTTTTTTTTATATTTAATAGTAAATTTTAAATTTTAAATCAACATACAGTTTTATCTCGAAATAAAAAATAAAAATATTAGTGATAATTTTATATACGAATTAACGAATTTTAATGAATAATTCAACTTTATCTTAAATAAAACAAAAATTAATATTAATAATAATTATATAAACGAATTAATTAGTATTAAAATCAAATGGTATAAAAAAGACTTTTCAACTATGAAAAGAGGTATTTTTCAAAAAAAAAAAAACAAGGTGTATTTTTCAAAAATCCCCTTAAAACGGTGTGTTAACCATTTATGTAACTAACGTACGAAATTTTAAATAAACACATAAATTATTTTTATATAATTTTAGGTTTTTTAAAATAATAAAATGATTTTTAAAAAAATGTAAGTATTAAATGACACTAAAAAAGTAAATGTTTTTTAGTCACTGTCTCACAACAATATACTCCCTCCGTTTTAAAATAATTGTCATTCTAGTTATAAGTTTTATATTACTTGTCATTCTGCAATTTCAATGCTCATTTATGACCAATTTTTTCATTTTTATCCCTATTTTTAAGCTTATTAATTATTCATATTAAATAAAATATTGTATTAATTAGGGACAAAACAGACTTTTAATGTGTTTTCTTAATTTGTGTGAAAAACTCCAGAATGACAATTATTTTGAAACGGAGGGAGTAAGTTATCTTGTCTTTTTCACATGATTATTTTGTTACAATTTTTTTAAATCCTCCTCCTTGAGGATTTTCTTAACAATCACAATATATGTTGTTGGAGAAACTTTTTTCTGGGTTAAACATATCACCTAATATCATGTCTCACACGACATGGTAGGACTCTTAACACCTTAGACGGATTTTACCTTCCAATAAGGATTCTATAGAGGTTTGAGCCTAAGTCAGCAAATACCTGAAATGACAGGTAAAGATTATCAGACTAGATAGAGGACTCGGTGTAATAACCCTTGCGAGAGAACAAAATAGTTATAGGGAACGATCAAGCCAAAACTTACCCTTGGATAAGATGATCAAGCATGACAGGTTTAGAAGCATTACGGATTTGAAAGCATGACGGGTTCGTAAGCAGGAGCTGTCGCGACCATGCATAACGTGTCATCGGTAAGTACGATAAATCGTAAGCACGACAAATTTGTAAGCACGACAAATCCGTAAGCATGAAAAATTCGTAAGCACGAGATATCGCGACCGTGTACGACGAGTCAACAAGAAGCACGACAAATCCGAAACTGCTGGACGAAAATTTTTCCTATAAATAGGACTAAGGAGCTCCCATTATTTTCATAGAAAACCATAGTGCACCTGTGATAAAATCACCTTAAAAATCAAAACATTTGCCCACGTTCGTGATCCAGTCCAGGCCATCATCGTGAACCATGAGTAGGATCGGGAATAGTCAAAAATATAGTCTAAGCTCTGTCCGTTTTAACTGAAAGAAGGTCTGGTCTAGATCCTAAGTTCGAATATGAACCATAATCGTTCAGAGAACAAAGGTGAGTTTGGATGTTTCTTGCACGAAACGGTTATGCACTTAGCGTGTAATTTTATTAGTTATTTAATATTTGCTTAAGGTTCTTACGATTATTTTGATAAATTTTCTAAGTATTTTATTGCATGTTTTAGTCCTTACGCATATTGTGTTAAGAGGAAGTTGTGGCATGAGTGGTTAAAACCCCACGGCTATGTGCATGTAGCGGGCGTTCGATGCTTTTCGGATTTCTTACCGTAAGGTAGGAAGACTTGGTTTGTGGGTTGACCACCTACGGTTAAGAGCTGCACGACGGTGTGGTTGGAGATAGTCACGGTAAGATGGAGCTCGGAAAGTGATATTCTACATATGATCATGTGTCTTTGTGACCGTGACATAGGTGTTCACTCGAACTCGAAGGAAGTATCTAATATGCAAAGGCCCTAGGTTTTGTTAGATGTTTTGTTGCGTTGCATTCATTCTAGTATTTTAATGATGTTGTAGCTTTGAGATATGTATGTTTGATTATTGTTTGATTGTTATTTTGGGTTTCGGGTGGGAACGTTTCTAATGCATGTTAAGGGCCGAGCTCATTGAGTAATACTAGATTACTCATTCCTTTTTTTTTGTGTGCAGGTAACCATAGAGAAAACCTTAAAGGAGTTCAGAACGTTAGGACCATTAAAGTAATTTTGGTTGTCTTTTATAAAAATTTGCTTTTGTATAAGGTATGTAATATCGCTTTGGCAATAGGTCTTGTCCAGAAAAATATGTTTTGTGATGTTTTTATGTTTGAGATTATGAATGTAAGAATTGGTTTGTTAAAATTGGCAAGTGTTCGGCAATATTAGTTTTGTTTGGACTAACACAACTCATGAGTGCGGAACGGGTTGAAAAGTCATAGGCCTAAGTCAAACCATCCATGAAAATAATATTGTGATGCTTCTAGGTCGGTCTAGTCCTAGATTGGTTCACGAGTGTTACATTCGGGGTAGCGCGTGGAGCAAGTGGGACTTGACATTATGCATTCGAGGAATCAGAGCCAGAAATTTCCATCCAGATAAAACATGTGGCCCGAGTTTTCATATAAAAATTTGGGCTAGGTAAAAAATATCTTTTATCTCGCGCCCAACCTTGGGTTCTTTCTTAATTCAATGGTTGAAATCCAAGTCAAAGGGTAAAAATGCTTTCACTTTATGCGTGCTAAAGGAAAAACCGGCGGTCAACACTCAAAGAACGATTAAAGCACAAAAGAAATTGATTTCGAGGGAGCATCTCGACGCTCGATCCGCCATGACAGACGTTGCAGATGGTACGATGAGTTTGGTGCATCATAGCAGAGCTGTATGCTCGGTCAGGTGACGAGGGAAGACAAAGCAAGTAGGTAAACAACACTCGATTACGTCTTATCGAATCAAACTCGAAAGTTCAAAACTGAACCATCTAAAGGACGCAGAGCCTGGTATCCAATCCCGGGCATGTAATTCTCTATAAATACCACCCTATTTTCTTCATGAAAAGGACCCAAATTTACAAGTCAGAACCACTACATAACGTCCATTTTTTTTTATCTTAAAGCTTATGCTATCGTGTTTAAAGACTCTTTTTGATTGTTTAGGACCAATTTTGCTGGATCATGTTCAGAATTCTCTTAGTTTTCAAACATCTCAAGGTCGGAATGACACAAAAACTCTCTTCCTTTCTTTCTGTCCCTCCACCAAATTTCTCCACTAAAGATTATGATACTCTACAGACCATCTTTGTTCGGCGTAGGGTCATCGTTTCTCTCATTTCGTTTTCTGACTTTTCTTTCCTTTGCCCTCCACTTCCCTTTGTGGTCTTTTTTTTTTTTTTTCTTTTCTATGTTTTTTTTCTGATTTGAGTGTAGGAAAACGCCTCCAATTGTGTTTTTTGTGACCTTCACATGTATGTTGATTGTGACGGATCCCTCCAGTGGTTGGTTATAAAGAACCAAAAAAAAACTTTGAAGCATATGCAATTACTTGTACCTAAAATTTTTAAATTAATATATAATTATTTATTTGAAAAAAATATATATAAATAAATCATTGTCTAATATTTTTCGAATTAGCTTTATGGCATGACTGGTTCAGACGCAGTGAGTGCGGTTGTGGTTGCGGGGGTTTACGGAAGCGGACGAGCACAACGGTTAAAAATTGATGCATTTGCGGGATGTTTATGACTGGTTGACAGCGGGTGCACTAGCGGTTAACCATTAAATTAACAATATAAACACATTATATAGTTATAAAAAAAAAAATCAAAAACCATACTATTAAAATAAAATATAAAAAATCATTAATTCAATAAATTAGTATATTTTTATGTTCATTTTTAAATTTTTTTATTTTAGACGAAAGTTATGATTGTGACAAAAAAAAATTGTGATTTAATGGAGAATTTTTATTTTTATTTTAAAGAGGTTATAGTGATTTTGAATATTTTAGTTTGTTAGATTTATTAATCAGTGACCAAGAATAATTTATCGAAAAAATTATGATTTGAAGATTTTAAAATTATAAAATTATGATAGTATATTGAATATTAATTAGAAAGTTTCAAATTATTGATATATTTTATTATTATAGCTACTAAAATATCAATTTTTAATTTCTTATATTTATTTTGATTTTTAAGTAATTTTTCTCTTTTTCATAAAAAAAAACAATTTTTATTTTTTTTAATTACCCAACCATAACTGTCCCTAACCGCAAACACTCGAGGGAAGCACCTTTTGGATTTGAGAGTTTTGGAACGATACGGAGCGGTATAAAGTGTTTTCCATGATTATTGTCAAACGCCAACAATCACTACCGCCCGCAAATGCAACGTTTGCGGGTGGTAGTGGGTGAATCAATCAACCCCTTATTCTTGTTTTTATCTTTGTCAATGTTCTCTTTAGTATCTATGAATTATAATTATTATTTACACCCTCATTGAACATTAATTGCTTATATTATATATTTCCTTGCGTGTTGAAATGTATAAAAGTTTAGATTTATAAAATTAAGTGTTTTAGGTTATTCACATTAATTTTTTTCCCTAATATGTAACCATGTATGAATCTATCCTTTTTTTTTTTCTTCAAAATATTAGATGTTTTATTTTTTTCATTTAAATTAATATGATTTAAAAAAAAAAATCTACAAAAAAATGGGAAAATATTTCTTTGTGAAACAAGAAATAGAAATGTCTTAACATTTCTTAATAAGTGATGTATACTTTCTATACAACTACTTTAATTATTTTTTCTTACTTAAAAATAATGTACTATGATTACAAATTTACTTATATTTTTTTTATGTAGTTACTACGATAAAAACGCTATAAATTAATTATGTTGGGATAATGATATTTTACTAGTCTATAGAATTATAAATTTAAAAAGAGATTTTTAAATTCTTTAATCTTCTAATATTTCTTTATATTGAAAGAAAGATAATAGAAAATGTTTTCGAAAATGAAAAATTCGTTCATAGAATATTTTATCAAGAAATTTAGAAGATGATGAATCCACTTGTGTAAACTACATTTATGAAGTTGATGTTGTAGTTAAATCGTCTATCATAGAACGTTGTCAGTTACGTATTCGATTATTATCCTAGTGAAAATAATATATGCTTAGAAATTCAGAACTTATAAAAAATTATATTCCCTCCGTTTTATATTAGTTGTCATTCTAGGCTTAATTTTTTGTTTTATATTACTTATCATTCTGTAATTTTAATGCACATTTATGATCAATTTTCCATTCTCTACTTTTAAATTTATTAATTACATATATCAAATAGAGAGAATTGCAAAAATGCCACTTTTTAATGACACATTTACAAGCGTGTCACACCTATATGACTCTTTAAAAATCTGCCACTTTTTTGTAAAAAAAAGACAAAAATGTCATTTTTGTTAGAAAAGTCAATATTATCAGCGCACACCGGAAATCCGCCGCAGTTTTATTTTGTGTGGAACCCACCGTCACTATGCATGCACAGTAACTTACTTTTCATCGCCTATCTAAAGAGGTTGATCGATTGTAAAACATACACAACATTTCATACGAACAATAAGAAAATCTCTCTTACTCTCTACCTTCTATTTCTCAGTACACTATTTCCACCGGATATAAAATTTTCGTCTTTATTTATATTTATCGAAATAATAAATATTTCTACTCTTTTTATAACACGTTATCAGCACGATCACTCTAAAATTTCAACTTTCATATGTATACTTATTGTACCCTATGGTGTGCGGACTATTGTCTCCATGATAGTTTATTTATTTCTGTGGTTGCTTTGTGCACCATAAATTATTTATTGCTTTATTTATGGTCGGTTAAACCGCCTGCTATTTAATTTATTTTTATGGCTGCCTATGCACCATAATTTATTTATTTACTGTTTTAATTATTTATGGACGGTTGAACCGCCTGGTTATTTATTTATCTATTTGGTTGTTTCACACACCATAATTTATTTATTTACTGTTTTAATTATTTATGGACGGTTGAACCGCCTGGTTATTTATTTATCTATGTGGTTGTTTCACACACCATAATTTATTTATTTACTGTTTTAATTATTGATGGTCGGATTAATCGCCTGAAATTTTATCTGTTGTTTTAATTATTTATTTAATATTCTCCCGTGGATGATTTTGTCACCATAACCTTATTATTAATTCTCTGTTTATTTTATATGTAGTATATATAATATTTAACAATCTTTTCTAAAACTAATATTTGAACTGGTAAATTTATCTGATTGATTATCAAATATTTTCAGATTAATTTTTCTTTTCTCATCCGATTTTAACGGTCACAAAGAAAATATTTCAAAATAATTTTTTAAATTTTTTTCACTTTAAAACGGCTATATAACAGCTAGTGAACAGTGATTTTAAATCTATATATACACTCATATTTCACTCTTTCAAAATCATTCAAACATTTTATCTTCTTCCAATTTTTTTTGTTCTCATTTTTAAGAAGAAAAAAAAAATGTTTCGCTTGTTTTTGATTTTTATTATCGGTGTATTTCTTACCGCGATTTATGGTCTCTTCGCTGGAGAATTTATTCGCGAAGAGTTTATCATAAATATCGGTTTACTCGTTTATGCTTTAATGTTCTTTATAATTGCGATTTTAATTAATGTATATGGTTTCTAAAATCATGTTATATTTCTAATAATAATATTTTCGATTTTATTTTTTTTAGAAATCAAATGGCAAATATCGAAAAGCTTAAGATCCCAGCACTCAAGGTCACTGGAGAAAATTACATATCATGGTCCACCAATGCTGAACTCTTTCTAGATTCTCAGTCTATAGTAGAAACCATTAAAGAAGGAAATAAATCGTCTGCACCTGCAAAGGCAAGGGCGGTTATTTTTCTTAGAAAACATCTAGATGAGAATCTAACGCATGATTATGCGAATGTAAAAGACCCTGTAGAGTTGTGGAAAGCTCTAAAAGAAAGATTTGACAATCAAAGGGCGATAACTCTCCCACATGCTCTTGATGAGTGGTCAAAATTAAGATTTCTTGATTTTGACACGGTGGATAATTATAATTCCGCCATATTAAGAATTGTGAATCGGTTGGAATATTGTGGTAAGCTTGTGAGCGAAACAGAAATGCTCGAAAAAAACTTACCTGACATTCCACAAAGAGCATTTTGTTCTTGCAGAACAATACATGAACTGCAAGTACAAGAGATTCTCCGAGCTGATTGTAGTACTCATGTTAGCTGAGCAGAATAATCAGCTTATGATTAAAAACCACAATGCTTGACCTGCAGGAACCATTGCAATCCCTGAAGTGAATGCAATGGATGGCAAAATAGATGCAGGAAATCAAGGGAGAGGAGGTCAAAACAATCAGGGTCGTGGTGGCCGATTCAATCGTGGTCGTGGTGGCCGATTCAATCGTGGTCGTGGTCGTGGGAGATTCTATAATCCACAAGGACGGTCATTCAAATGGGTCCGACCTGAGCAACAATCCAAAGGGAAAGAACAGAAAGGCAATATCACCCAGAAGCGTGAAGGCGTTTGCCACAGATGTGGATGCCAAGGCCATTGGTCCCGAGTGTATCGTACTCCTTTGCACATTTGCAAATTGTACCAAGAATCACTTAACGGTAAAAGAAAGGAAGTGAACCTGATGGAATACCCTGAAGGTGATACACATCTCGACGCCTCAGATTTTGAGGATGATACCGAAATGACTGACATTGCGGATGTATAAAAAGCTTGTAATAAGACTACTGAATAGTCTTTGCCTATGTGATGTATAATATTATGTTTTCCGTTATTAAAAAAATAATAATGTTGTTTTTAACAACAGTTTAATATATAATTATTGTGTGTTTTTCTTTTAATGAATAAAATTTATTCTTCTTTTATTGGTGTCTATCTTGATCACAGGAAATGGAAAGCAAAACAAACGGAATGATATCCAAAGAAAATATTAGAGAAATTTGTATACCAGATAGTGGAACAACGCACACTATTCTGAGACATAGAAAATATTTCTCTGATTTAAAACAAACGAAAATCGTTGTGAATACAATATCGGGTCCTGCAGACTTGATTGAAGGAATTGGTAAAGCCAACTTTACTTTACCGAATGGAACAAAGTTTTCCATAAATAATGCATTGTTTTCTCCGAATTCTAATAGGAATTTGTTGAGTTTTAATGACATATATCTTCAAGGTTTTGACACTCAGTCCGTAACTGAAAATGGAAAGAAGTATATGCTCATTACTTCTGATAAATCAGGAGAAAAGCGAATTCTAGAGAAAATACCAAAGTTTTCTTCTGGTTTGCATCATACATACATAAATACGATAGAGTCGTATTTAGCAATCAAACGAAATCCAGAAGATTTCACATAATGGCATGATCGCCTTGGTCATCCAGGCACTTCGATGATGCGAAAGATCATAGAGAACTCACATGGTCACCCACTAAAAATCCAGAAGGTATATCAGGGGAATAGAAAGACATGTGTTGCATGTTCTCTTGGCAAATTGATCATAAGGCCATCCCCAACAAAGGTTGATAAAGAATCACCAAAATTTCTTGAACGAATTCAAGGCGATATATGTGGACCACTACATCCATCATGTGGACCATTCCACTATTTTATGGTGTTAATTGATGCATCCAGCAGATGGTCACACGTTTGTCTATTATCATCTTAAAATATGGCATTTGCGAGATTTCTAACTCAGATAATCAAACTAAGGGCTCAGTTTTCTGATTATCCAATTAAAAGAGTTAGACTAGATAACGCTGGTGAATTCACATCTCAAGCCTTTAATGATTATTGTATGGTAACGGGGATTGATGTTGAACATCATGTAGCTCATGTTCATACACAAAATGGTTTGGCTGAATCATTAATTAAACGTCTGCAATTAATTGCAAGACCGTTGATCATGAGATCAAAACTCCCACCTTCTGTATGGGGACATGCTATTTTACATGCAGCAGCACTTATCTGAGTAAGACCAAGTGCATATCATAAATACTCTCCACTACAACTAGTATTTGGTCATGAACCAAATATTTCTCATCTAAGGATTTTTGGTTGTGCGGTGTATGTGCCTGTAGCACCCCCACAATGTACAAAGATGGGACCACAAAGAAGGTTAGGAATATATGTTGGCTATGATTCACCATCTATTATAAGATACTTAGAACCTCAAACTGGTGATGTCTTTACGGCACGGTTTGCCGACTGCCATTTTGATGAAAAAGAATTCCCAGTTCTAGGGGGAGAAAACAAACAAGTAGGAAATGATATAAGGTGGAATGTGCCATCTTTATTACATCTCGATCCTCCTACGAAACAGTCTGAACTGGAAGTTCGACGAATTATGCATTTGCAGAGTATAGCAAATCAGTTACCATATGCTTTTGCAGATACTAAGACGGTAACTAAGTCGCACATTCCAGCTGCAAATGTTCCTGCTCGGATTGAGATTCCTGCAGAATCTGGAAGAGCAGATGATACACGAGAGTCTAGGACACGCCTGAAGCGTGGAAGACCTGTTGGTTCTAAGGATAAAAACCCTAGGAAGAAAAGGGAAATTGAAAATGTTGATGTTCCCAAAGTAGCTGAAAATACTTTAGAAGAATCACATCAAGGAACGAATGATGATGTGGAACATCATGAACCTAAAGAAAACCATGAGATCTCTATTAACTATATTCATAACGGAAAAGTTTGGAATCGAAATGAGATGGTTATTGTGGATGACGTTTTCTCATATCTTGTGTCAAAAGAGATAAATGAAGAAAATGAAGATCCAGAACCTCAGTCCGTATATGAATGTAAAAGAGGGATGACTGGAGACAATGGAAAGAAGCCATTCAAACCGAACTTGATTCATTAAACAAACGAAATGTATTCGGACCGATTGTACTTACACCTGTAGATGTAAGACCGGTTGGATATAAATGAGTTTTCGTTCGGAAACGAAATGAGGATAATGAAATTACGAGATACAAAGCTTGTCTTGTGGCTCAAGGTTTTTCTCAAAGACCTGGGATAGATTATGAGGAAACCTATTCTCCAGTTATGGATGCAATAACGTTTAGATTCCTGATGAGTCTAGCGGCTTGCGAAAATCTAGAGATGAGTCTCATGGATGTTGTTACTGCTTATCTGTATGGATCATTAGATACGGATATCTATATGAGAATTCATGATGGATTTAAATGCCAGAAGCATTAAGTTCCAAACCCAAAGAGTTATGTCCAATCAAATTGCAAAGATCATTATATGGACTAAAGCAATCTGCACGTATGTGGTATAATCGTCTCAGTGAGCATTTAACAAAAGAAGGATACGTGAACAATCCAATATGCCCATGTGTTTTCATCAAGAAAACAACATCAGGATTTGTGATTATTGCGGTCTATGTTGATGATCTAAATATAATTGGAACTCAGGAAGAAATACAGAAAGTTTCAGAATATTTAAAAGGGGAATTTGAAATGAAAGATCTCGGACAGACAAAGTACTGTCTTGGTTTACAAATTGAGCATTCTCAAAAGGGTATATTTGTACATCAATCTACATATACCAAAAGAGTGCTAAAACGATTTAACATGGATAAGGCAAATCCATTGAGTACCCCCATGGTCGTTAGATCACTAAATGTCGAAAATGATCTATTTCGACCACATGAAGAAAATGAAGAGATACTTGGTCCCGAAGTACCGTACCTAAGTGCAATCGGAGCCCTCATGTATCTTGCGAATTGTACTCGGCCTGATATATCATTTGCTGTTAATCTTTTGGCAAGATTTAGCTCGTCCCCTACACGAAGACATTGGAATGGGATTAAACATGTTTTCCGATATCTTCAAGGGACGATTGATTTAGGATTGTTTTACCCTAAAAATCCAAATGGCCAAATGGTGGGTTTTGCAGATGCAGGATATTTGTCTGATCCGCACAAAGCAAGATCACAAACAGGATACGTTTTCACGGTCGGAGGCACCGCTATATCCTGGCGTTCCCAGAAGCAAACACTTGTAGCTACTTCCTCAAATCATGCTGAGCTTATCGCACTCCATGAAGCAAGTAGAGAATTTGTATGGCTAAGGTCAATATGTCAACACATTCGATCATGCAGTGGATTACTTGTAAATATGGAGCCGACAATATTATATGAAGATAATGTTGCATGCGTCGCCCAAACAAAGGAAGGATATATTAAAAGTGATAGAACCAAACATATCCCCCCAAAGTTCTTCTCATACACCCAAGAGCTTGAGAAGAATAAAGACATTGAAGTAAGATATGTCCGATCATGCGACAATGCTGCAGATCTCTTCACGAAATCACTGCCTACCTCGGTGTTCAAGAAGCATATATATGACATTGGAATGCGCCATCAACACAACCTATAAACTTGATCATTCGAGGGGGAGTTTGCGTAGTTGCACTCTTTTTGTCCTTCTAAGGTTTTTCCCAATGGGTTTTCCTAGACAGGTTTTTAACGAGGCAACAGAAGACGCGACACAACAAACATAGTAACACTGGTCTCCAAGGGGGAGTGTTAGAAAAGTCAATATTAGCAGCGCACACCGGAAATCCGCCGCAGTTTTATTTTGTGTGGAGCCCACCGTCACTATGCATACACAGTAACTTACTTTTCATCGCCTATATAAAGAGGTTGATCGATTGTAAAACATACACAACATTTCATACGAACAATAAAAAAATCTCTCTTACTCTCTACCTTCTATTTCTCAGTACACTATTTCCACCGGGTATAAAATTTTCGTCTTTATTTATATTTATCGAAATAATAAATATTTCTACTCTTTTTATAACAATTTTCTCTTCTTTTTTTCTTTTTCTCTTTCTCTTTCTTTTCTCTTTTCCCACAAAATCTTTTGCTTTTTCTCTCTTCTCTTCTCTCTCTCCCCAAAACAAAAATCAGATATGAGAGATCTCTCTCAAGCTCTTGTTGTGAGAAGGTGTTGATGAAAGAGAAAATTGTGATGAAGGTGTTAATGGAAAAAAACTCAGATCCGAATCTCTCTCTCTCTCTCTTCATATAGATTCAGATCTAAATCCGAATTTCATCATTTTTTGTTGAAAATTTGGTTTTATTTGATTTGTGTTGGAAATCCGAGTTTTTGATTCGATTTTGGTTACAAATCTAAGGTTTTTTGTTCAATTTGGCTTGTAAATCTGAGATTTTGATTATTTCTGGATTAGTTTTGTTTTTTATGTTCTTCTTACTAATCTAGGGTTTTGACATTTTTTGTAAAGTTTTTTTACAGTTTTTTAAAGGTTTATAAAATTAATAAGGTTTATCAAATTTTTTTACAGTTTTTAAAAGGTTTATAAAATTTATAAGGTTTATAAAGTTTTTAAACACACTTAAAAAAAAAGTTAAACAATCTAGATTAATTTTGTTCTTGGTATTTTTCTAAATGATGTAAGGCTTTGACGTTTTTTATGAATTTTTAAAATAATTTATAAACTTTTTAAACAATTTATAAGAGTTATCTATATGTCTTTAAAATTGAACTTATGAAATAATAATGTATAAGGTTTTTAAAAGGTTTATAATGTTTTTAAAGGGGTTATAGGTTTATAAAACTTGTTAAAAAAACTTTATTAACAGTTGAAATAATAATTTTAAGGTTTTTAAATGGTTTATAAGGGTTTTTAAAAGGTTTATAAGGGTTTTTTACAAGGTTTATAAGGTTTTTTACAAGGTTTATATAACTGTTAAAAAACCTTATAAACTGTTTTTACAGAGTTTATAAGAGTTTTTACAAGGTTTATAACTGTTAAAAAACCTTATAAACAGTTGAAATAATAATTTTTAGGTTTTTAAAGGTTTATAAGATTTTTTACAAGGTTTATAAACTGTTTAAAAAACTTATAAACTGTTTTTACAAGGTTTATAAGGATTTTTACGGGGTTTATAAGCGTTTTAAAATATTTAAAAAGTTTTTAACGAGATTTATAAGGGTTTTTTACAACGTTTATAAGAACTTTTTGTTTGGTCAAACGTTTATAAGAGTTTTTAAAAGGTTTTTATAAGGTTTTTTACAAAGTTTATAAGGATTTTTTACAAGGTTTACAAAAGTTTTTACAAAGTTTTTTTTTCGCGTGTCTTTTTTTTTCTTCTTAATCCACAAAATTCAATCTCATCTTATTAAACTTGTTTTTCGTGAAAGTCAAATTCATGTTTTTAATCTAGTTTTGAGAGAAAGATATGAGATTTAGTTTAAAAAATAGAAAAACAAGATATGAGGAAAGGGATCTGAAAAATGAGATATGAGAAAAGAGATCTAAGATATGAAAAACGAGATCTGAGAAAAGAGAAAAGAGAGAAACAAGATCTGAAAAAAAAATGTCACTTTTTGTGTTCATATTTGCATGAATATTACATAGAGGTGTCCATTTACAAAAATGCCACTAATTATAGATTTATAAAACCTATATCTTAAAATTCTAAACCCTAAAAAATGTTTTGACACCAAAAATGATTTTTTTTGCAATTATCCCTAATTTTATTAATTTTGCTCATTTGTTTAATTTCATTGACTCTAAACTATGAGATGGATTGTCAAAATAAGATCACATAGTTTGTGAAAAAAATGACATGGATTAAACTAAATAAATAATTTATTTAGTTTTGTGTTTTCGATAACTTACAAATCAAACAATTACTTAATACAATTAAATTACGAATTAATTGTAACACGATTAAATTACAAACTGATTTCTGGTAAACAAGATTGCAGATTTAAATACACGTACATCACCGTTTTTCAATTTAATAATTACTTAAGTGAACTATTATTATTATTTTAAAATAGATAAATATCTTAATTGGACTATTATTATTATTCTAAAATAGATAATACTTGCTTTGTGTAGGAAAAAATGCATGCATGCATTATGTAGAGGGCCGATGTAGAATGCGCCTTGTGGTACCAAATTTTTTTTTTTAATTTGCTTTTCTTTTTCTTTACTATCGGAAGAAAAAAAAAAATTTAAGTCAAAACAATCCATCTGTTGATGAGTAAAATGGGATAAGTCCAAAACAATTCCAAAAAAAAAAAAAAATACAAATTTTAAAATATTGTTTTGTTACCACCAAAATCTTTTTAACTTTTATATTCATTTGTAAAAACTCAAGATTTTCCTACAAAATTATTTTTTCCTATTTATAAAAAGTTCCAAAAATAATATCATCCAAAAAATCACATAAGTTACGTTTTCTGTTTTTTTTTTTTAATGAACCAATTTAATTTGTTAATTGGTTTCAAAATTCAGCCGAAAAATCTTGCACATTATTAAATTGAAGATTACAATTAATCAATTACAATAATATTTTTATGTAGTCAACTATGCTATGAAATCGTTAGAGTAGACAACTATGTTCTAAAAATAGTTAACTATGTTTTATAACTATTTTCTGTAGTTGACTATATTTTAAATTGTTACAAACTAGTGTGAGGTAACTAATTATTTTTTATATCGGTAGAATATGTAGTTTGAAAAATAGTCAACTTAGTTACTAAGAATATGTAGTTTCAAAAATAGTCAACTATGTTACTAAAAATATGTAGTTTCAAAAATAGTCAACTATGTTATTAAATAGTTAATTGTTACAATATATTTGTTTTATTGTCATATTTTCCGCCTGTTTTTCTAATCTAATTTTATTTTGTTTACAGATAAGAAAAAAGATAAATACGCAGCCGTAGCGGTAGAGACAAGTCCTAAATTTCATCGTGCTACTTATCTAATATAGCGGTGTCCTAATTCATATTTTTTCTATTTAATAATAAATACTTTTGTGACTCTTTTAATTTAATTGCATACACATGTCGCTTTATATTCGTAATGTAGTTTATTAAAATAATTAAAAAATCCATGTCATCTCTATTATTATAGCATATTAATTAGGACAAACCGTCTTCAGTTTCCCAAAAAAACGAATTATTGTGGAGAGAATACCCATTATAAAAAATGTTATGGGAGTGATTAAGAACATGATAAAAAAACATTTTGCAATGTATTAACTAAGGATAAAAGCATTAAAAAAAATTCATATGCGTTAAAAGACTTTAAAAGACTTTTATAATGAACAGAGAGAGAGAGTAATAATTAGTTTGAATTTAATATATATATATATAACAAATTTGTATAATTAGGAGTGTGCCTCATTTCTCCCTTCTTTAATTTTGTTGTGTGGTCTAGCTGTGAACTAGTTGGAACATGAACATGGTGCTAAATACCAATTACCAAAATTCAAAGTTCATTTTTTTTTTATTTTTTGAAGCATAAAGCAAAACCCCCTAGGATCGATAAGGGACCACCAATATAGTCTATAAATTTGAGTTATATTTAGAAAGTTTCAAGGACATTCGTTTGTATCATATAAAGATAAATTTCTAAAATTTGAGTCATGGAATTAACGAGGCGATAATGAATGTTTATCTTTTTTCCTGAAAAAAATCTTGCAAATGTAAAGGAAATAAATATCATATGTATTTTAACGTCTTGCAATAAGAAAACAACATTGTTAAGAATTGAGATCAAAACTCCTTTGACCAAAATAGAATTAAACCATTCGAGCGATTTTGGTTGCACCACTCTGCATTATCAAATTTTAACATTGTTTTCTTAGAAATTGTTTGGGTTGTTAATATATTTAAAAAGGACAACTCCTTTCAAAAGAGGTTGCACCTCTTCAGTTACATTAATAAGGACAACTCCATTGATGAAGTTAAAAGACTTTTTTATCAAAAAGATAATCTCAAGGAAAGAAGATTAATCACACGTGCTTTCTTTCTATATTTGATTTCCAAGATTTACAAATTATTAATCGACATTTTCATATAAAGATGTGGAGAGGATCCAAAATTGGGGTAACATCATTTCCAAAATTAAAACTATCGGAATCTTTAATAACATCTCAACAACATCGATCTTTGGAAATATTCGATTTAAATAAAAAATAAATATTTTTACATATTTGATTTAGAGGTGGGTAAAATATCCAAAACCGAAAAATCAAACCGAACCCGACTCAAAATTACCCTAATCCGATTTTTTAAAATACCCGAATGGATTCTAAATATCTAAAACTGAAAAACCGAATCGTAACCCGAACGGGTATCCGTAATATCCGAAACATAAATTAACTTAAAGATATTTAGATTAAAAGTTGGGTATGTTCATATAGTTTAAACAATTTTGTTTTGTTTTTCGATAAATTTGGGTATTATGAATATATTTTGGTAATAATAATCAATTTAATTATGTATAAATTTCACAATTTTTGTTATTTTTGGAGAATTCGAGTTAAAAATAATAAAATCGAACTAAATTCAAAACAAAAATCGGGTAGTTATGAATATTTCAAATAATTTGTAAATATTTTGGATAACTTTTGAATATTTCGGATAACTGAAATCGAACCGAAAAAAATTAAACTGAAACCGAACCAAATTTTTCAAAATACTCAACGTGATTATGGTCTGAAATTTGTGTAACACCAATTCCAAATTTAAAGTATGGAAATATTTAATAAAATCTCCATGGTAACGATCTTGTGGAAATATTCGACTTAAAAAAAAACCATATTAAGATTAATTAGTCGACGTTTCCAAGATCCAAAACTTATGCAACATCATTCCAATTTTAAAGTATGGAAATCTATAGTAAAATCTCAACAAAAACGATATTTTGAAAATGTATTCGAATTAAATAAGAAATCTCAACTTAAAAAGTAAATCTCAATTATACATAATAATTTAATATTCGAATTCATGATTTTCATGATCAAATAGGGGTTTAATATTCTATTAGAGGAGTCTAAACTTTTTATAATAGATTTGACACGTTTACGTATAGAAAATAATAAAATTATGATATAATAAAATTATGATATAATAAAATAGTAAAACTAACTTCCGAAAATTCATATTATTAACAAAAATAATATTGTTGAAAAAATTAACAACAAAAATATCAACAACAATGTCTATAGTAAAAATCAAAACAAATATGTATTTTCGCATTTTCAAAGTTTAAAATTAAATAAAATTATAAATATGTTACATGCGTGTACACGGACGAGTCACCTAATATATATATATATATATTTCTTTAACTTGTGTTTTATTTATTGGATTCTAAGTGACCATCTTATATAATATAGTAAGGTTTCTCAAAATTCATGAGATGCTGCCATATGCCATACATTTTTTTGACATTTGTCTTTTTAATTTGTTTATCGAAAAAAAAAAAATTAAGTGTCTTTAATAACTTTAACAATTAATTCAAAAAGAATTAATAACTAATTCTTATGTAAATTAATTCTAACAAGTTACAATTAAATGTTTTGTGTACATTTATGTAATTCTTATCTTATAATATACTTTTGTAAAGTTTATCAAAATTCAAGCCATGAGAGGCTGCAATGTGTCATCTAATTTTTTAACATTTGTCTTTTCAGTTTGTTTATCGAAAAGAAAATAAAACTTAAGTGTCTTTAAAACTTTATCAATTAATTCTAACATGTAATAACTAATTTTTATGTAAATTAATTCTAACAAGTTACAATAAAGCGTTTTATGTACATTTATGTAATTATTATGTAAATTACAATATAATTTTTATGTAATTTTATGTATATAAAATATATATTTTATTTATCATATCCAACAATATCTTATACAAAAAAAAACATAATTTTTTTGCCTTTTATATAACCACTGTGATTTTAAAATTAAATAAAAATCACAAAAAGCTTTAATAAAAAAAGCATAACATGAACAAAAAAAAGACCATGTGAGAAAATTATAGAATGGTTTTAGGAATTTTAGGGCTTTTAAATCTAACAAGACTCACTGGAGAAATTTAGAATTTCAACGTTTTTTTAAATGTTTTCAAAGTCTTTAAAGCTAATTTACCAATTTATCAATCACATCTAATGCAATTGAAATAATTTGTGTTGGACAAATTAACGTTCATAACCAAGATTCTCGAAAGAAAATTTTACTCCACCACAAATTGTAAATTCAGAAAAACATAATTACTTCACCAATGAATTGATATGACAGATAAAAATCACTGCAAAACGATAAAATAGAGTGAGACTTAAATACAATCAAATATCAATTATTTTATCTTTATGATTTAAGGTTCTAATGAAATAAACTAAAACAAGCATTTTAACACCTCTAATGGGATGATGTAGATGTCTTGGTAGAAGCAAAGTATACTACAATTTGTCTGATAAATATATTTTTACAGACGTATTTGATGCCAAAAAAAGACGACCAATTAATTTTTTAGAAAACCGTAGTGAATATTTATTCAGACATACAAGTTAAGGATTTGTGCCAAAAAAATATCTTTTATATGCTGTAATTTTTATCAATAAACGGTCTATTTTTTTTATATATAATCTTGTATATATCCAATAATTTGTTACAAATGCTTAGTCTTCTAATTTAGATAAGTATTTACTATAAACACTAAATTTTATATAATATTAAATATATAAATAATCAATAATTAAAAATTATTAATTTTAATTTTTAAACCATATGGAAAATTCTTAGTTTATAAATATATGTACGGCTGTTTTATGTTGAAGTGGCAAAAGTCATTATGCTACAAATATGACGACATATTTTATTAGATACTGTAGAATAGAATAGCACAGTATTGTTTTTATATGACTACAAATATGACTAAATGTTTTTATATGATCAGGCATATTGATTAATAGTTCTAAGTTCTACAAGTTAACATATTGTGTAATTCAAAACTAGTGCCCTCGGCTTATTGAATACTATCCCCGTTCGTAAACATTAATCCAATTTATAATGAAACTTGAAAAACTAGTATCACATGAGACAAAACGATGTTTATTTTTGGTGTGAGTTTGTAAATACTAAATACTATTCTCTGTCCCATTATATAAAATATTTTAGATAAAAGCGTGGAGTTTAAAAATGATATAAATGTTAGTTTTTGATTTTTTGTCTGTTTTTTAACATTAAAATTATTATTTAATATCTAATTACAAATAAATCAACCAATAAGAAGAAATTCTGTAGAATATTAGTGGCCATAACACATTAAATTTTACATAGAAACTAGAGAAAATCAAATAAAGTAGAACAAAAAAATAACTCTAAAACATCTTATACTAGGGATTGCTCACACTATGTGTGGGTTTAAAATTTCACATTTGTAAGATATATAGTAATTTTTAGTTTATTGATTATTTGTGTATTTAATATTATATAAATTTGATGTTTATAGACTAAGAACTTGTAATAAATTATTGGACATATATAATTTTTAATTATTCTTTGAATTTTTATAAAAAAAATAGTTTATATTTGCTTACTTAAGATAAATATCTATAAATAAATTATAAAAATTTCTCAAAATATTAGTTTATGATTTTCGTAGGAAACATTTACCACAAGTAAATAAATTGTATATATGGTTGTTTACAAATTTTCTCAAGAATATTTTATGTATTAGTTAAAAATACAAAATCAATAAATAATAGGTTTGTTGAACCACTTAAAATCAATAAAGATGAAAAACTATTTCTAAAAGGTGAAAGAAACAAAAAAAGTATCAATTGGATGTATATACTCAATTTGCTATATATTTTTTTATTTGTCTTAAACTTATTATCGCAAACAAAATTAATTAATGCCATTTATTAAACAAATAAAAAATGACACATGTCAAAAAGTTATGAAACACATGGAAACCTCTTTATATATATATATAACTAGGAAATGTCCATGCGTTGCGTGGGGTTTAAAACTTAACATGGTTAAAATTAACATTAATAATTTCTAGTTATTGTTTATTTATATATTTAATATTATATAATTTTGGTGATAATAGTAAATAATTATCTAAGTTAGCAGACTAAACATTTGTAGCAAATTACAATGTTATATATATATATATATATATAAAATAGATCGTTTATTACTAAAAACTACATCACATGGACATTTTATTTGGTACAAATCCTTAGCTTGTATGTCCGAATCAATATTCACTACAGTTTCCTTAAAAAGTGATTCGTCGTTTTTTTTGCACCAAATACGAGAAGTTGCTACAAATCTTTTGTAAGACAAGTTGTAGTATGTTTTGCTTCTACAGAGAAATCTATCATCTCAACAACGATATTTTTCTGGATTCACATGAAGGATAGTCTTGGTTACTTTGTCTAACACAAATTGTTTCAATTGTTTTACATGGTGATTAGTAAATTGACTTTAAAAACTATGAAAACATTTAAAAAAATTGTTCAAATTCTAAATTTTTTCAATCAGACTTTTTGGATTTAGCACCCCTAAAAGTCCTAAAATCATTCTTTAATTTTCTCACATCATGTTTTTTTTTCATGTTATTATGTTTTATTTTATTATAGCTTTTCTTTTGTGATTTTTTTATTTTTTCACAGTTAACTATATAAAAGGTTAAACAAAATTGTATAGAATATTTTTGCGTTTGATAAATAAATTATATATTTTCTATAATAAATTTACATTAACATATAGTAATTTACATAAGAATTATATAATTATACACAAAAAACTTCATTGTAATTTGTTGAATTGATTTACATAGGAATTAGCTATTAAATTGTTCGAATTAATTGCTAAAGTTAATTAAAGATAATAATTTTTCTTCTCTTTTTAATAAATTAACTAAAAAAATGGCAAAATTGTAGTTGCCACATTACAACCTCTCCTAACTTTGGTTTTGAAAAATCTTAAAATATTATATAAGACTAGACCAATATCCGCGCATACGTGCGGGGTATTTACGTCAAATTTAAACTTTTAGACGTTTATTATACAATGAAAAATATATATTGTCGTATAAGTAAAAAAATGAGTTAATGTTTATAAGTTTTTACAAGTAGTTTATGTATAACATTGTCATATAACCACACGAAATTTAAGTCATAACTACCCAACATGCAAAGTTAATGAATTTTGATGTGAAATTATCAAATGTCTAAATGAAGATAACTCGTTTTTAACCTATATAAAACACCTCTGAATATTCAATAGAACATTAGAAAGTGAATAGATGCTCTTTACAAGACTGGGAAGTTTGGGTATTTTCCATTCGACAAAGTCAAAGGATACACAAAAGAAGAGTTCAATTGAGAAGCACAAATAGAGTTTAAAAGCAGTTCGAAAACAAAACACAAAATTTTGATTTTTGGTAATTGTTACCAATTTGATTTTTTGTCCTATCAAACATTACAACACATAACTATGACAAAGTTTAAACCATATATTATACCTAGCTGATCAATTCCTTAGCTCATCCATTTGTCATAAAAAAGTCTCAATCGCTTGAAGACGTGTGAAAACTATTCTCATAGGAGTCGCAATTAAACTACTCTTCAAATTTGCATATATAATATTTTACCTCTAATAAAGGTTGGAAGACATACAAAATTTTAAACATGATTAGAAGATAATATGAAAACTAAAAGAGGAGTTGCTTGATATGTATACATACCTCTTAAGCTTTTAGTCTCATTCTACTCTTCCAAGTGTGATTTTTAAATCCTACTCTTCACCTCCAAGAACAAGTAGACTATCTTTCCATATGATACATCTATAACTATTTAAGCATATATAAGAAGAACTATAAAATTTAATATTATTTTTGTATCAACCTGAGGATAAAAAAAAATATAACTGAAAAATTTATCTTCTATCTTAAAATGAGAAACAGAACAAATCATCATAAGAAGGGACATGTAGTGTGTAAACGCTATGAACTAACTATTGAGCGTAATTTGTTATATCCTCTATATATTAATCGAAGAGACACTCACAAAAAAATCCTATGTGTCAAGTAAAGAGGAATTTAAGGAACACATCAATTAAATCAACCAATCAAAACATTTTAATTAAATTTATATGTCATATTAGAAATCTCAACATATTTACATTAATTTTTTGACATGACCTCACAAATATATATGTTACAAATTTAAATTCAACTTAAATATTACAAAATCTTTACATATTTACATAACGTTTTAACAATGAATCATTTAGTGATATCAATTAATTTTATAAAATTGTATTAGTGTCCATTTGGATACTATATTTGATTGATCATACACTTTTTTTTAATATCGCTTAATTATATCCTTATTACTCTAACTAAAGTTGCGCTTTTGTTCTAAACGTACAACTTTACAAATCAAACTTGAATTTTAAAAAATCATCATTTTCACTTTGTATTATTTATTTTTATTTTTTTACATACTAACGCGATTTGGTTTTTTTCTAGTTTTGGTGAACTTGAATAAATTTGAAATAACCGATAATCTTATACGTATTTGATTTACATCAAAAATGCTTATATATAATCTAAGAGTCATGCAAATTAAATTTTATAAAATAAAATATATTTATGTATATGAGAGATATACTATTTGATATTTGTTATTTAAAAATTTTTCTTTATTATAACAATTCATGAATTTTATTTTTAAAAAATTCTATTCCTGCGATTGACGCAGGTTAAAAATCTAGTAGTAAGATCTAATCAACCACGTTTATGGAAGGGAAAAAAACACATATTGCAAAATTAAACATTTTCAATGGTTTATGGTGACTTGCTTTTGTATCTCTTCTCTTGGACCATCTGCTTTTTGGTCCTCTTAACTCTGTGCAATATTATATTTTAACAAATATGAAAGATTTTGATTAAGAACGCTTTAAGATAGTGTGATCTCTTAATTTTTTTTTTAAAACGATAGTGTGATTCTTCTAAAAAAACGTATATTATTGTATAAACTAACTTTTTCTTTTCTCCAGTTGACAATTTTATATTTCTTTTAACTGCATTACGAAGAAATTTTCCAAAATTTACAAAGCTATGGTTTGGAGAGAGAGATAAGAGATGAATAACTGTGACAAAAAAAGAAAGATGAATAACATGTTCTTCCGAGGAGGAATTTAACCTAATGTGTTTTCACTGTTTCTTCAACCATCTTCTTCCTCTATGGAACAACTATCAAATTTTTCGTTGCCTCTCAATCAAAAAAGTTGTAGGAGTATTGAGAGTTCTTACCTACGTTTTTACTCGTCCGAGATCCACAAAATATATGATTCGTATATGTTCGCATGGGTATCCTAGGTTTGTTTTTTTTTTACAATTAAATATAGAAAATTATGGGAAGTTGGAAAGTGAACGGTTCATGGGTTAGTGTTAATGTTTTAATGCAAACGTAGTAAAATTGAATTTCTGTTAAGTTTAAGGCATCGATCTTAAGTATAAATTTCTTTTAAATGATTTGAAATAAATAAAATAAATTAAAAGAGATATGTGTCAACCATAGAAGATGTCACATGTCACTCATGGAGAGTGTTGGCCCTCTTTTATAGTATAGATTATGTATTTAATATTATATAAATTTGGTGTTTATAGTAAATAATTATTTAAGTTAAAAGATTAAGTATTTGTAGCAAATTATTAGACATACACACCATTATATATATATATATATATATAAATAGACCGTTTATTAATAAAAATTAATATGAAAGATATTTTTTTTGGTACAAATCCTTAACTTGTATGTCTAAATAAAAATATTTACTACGGTTTCCTAAAAAAATGATTTTTCGTCTTTTTGCATCAAATACGCATGTAAAAACATATTGATTAGACAAGTTACATCATCTCAACAGAGATATTGGAATACATATTTTTGTTTAATTCATTAGATTTTTGAATAAGAAGAGAATAATTGATGTTTTATTTTTTTTCCTTACGCTATTTATCACTTTGCTGTGATTTTTAAATTTCACTTCAATTCATTGGTGAATGATTCTGTTTTCCTGGATTTACAATTTACGGGGAGTAAAGATTTTTTCGAGAGTCTTGGTTATGAAAATTACTTTGTCCAACACAAATTGTTTCAATTGCACCAGAGGGTGATTGATAAATTGGTTTTAAAAGCTATAAAACCATTTAAAAAAAACTTGTAAACTATAAATTTCTCCAATCAGACTTGTTGGAATTACCGGCCATAAAAGTTCTAAAATCACTTTTTAATTTTTCACATCATTTTTTTTGTTCATGTGTTCTTTTGTGATCTATTAATTTAAAATCAAAGTTGCCTAAAAATTATAAATGTACACAAAACACTTAGTTGTAACTTGTTAGAATTAATTTACATAAGAATTAGCTATTAAATTGTTATAATTAATTGTTAAAATTATTAAAGGTACTTAATTTATTTTTCTTTTTAATAAATAAACTAAAAAGAAAATGTAAAAAATTTAAAGGACACATGGTAGCCTCTCATAACTTGAACTTTGAAAAACTTCTTTATACATAAATTTATATAAAAAATTATATTATAATTTAGTAATTTACATAAAAATTATATAAATGTACACAAAACACTTAGTTGTAACTTGTTAGAATTAATTTACATAAGAATTAACTATTGAATTGTTATAATTAATTGTTAGAGTTATTAAATGCACTGATTTTTCTTTTCTTTTTAATAATAAATTAAAAAAGGTGTAAAAAAATTAAGAGATATTTGCAAAAATGCCACTTTTTATGTTCACATTTGTAAAAATATCATTTTTAGTGTCTATTTACAAAAATACCACTAATTATGATTTTTTTAGAGCCTAAATCTTAAAATTCTAAACTCTAAAAATCTTTTGACCCCTAAAACCCTTTAAACCCTCAAAACTAAACCATAATACAACATAGTTAATCCAAACATACATAATATAATGAATAAATAATTTTTAAAGAGTAACATTATTGTAAAAATTATAAAAAAATGACATTTTTGTAAATTGAATTTTTTAAAATTTCTCAAAATTTAAAGAACACATGGCAGGCTGTCCTGAATTTTGCATAACATACTAGAACGTAGAGATTAAACACCAAACCACTAAAGCTAACGTAAATCAAGTCAAAATGAAATACAGTGTATTTAATGTCTTTTCTCTTTATTTAATTGATGTCAATGTGATATAAATGTGCCGGTCGCAACTTAAGTTAATGCGTTGAAAAGGATAAAGTCTACGACATCCATAGGTCCTGATATTTATAATATCCCAACTTCACAAAATTATTTTGTCTACATAGTAATTTGGACTTTCGGGTTCATGTACTTGATCCAGTCTGATTAATATGATTTTGGTATAAATGTTAAGAAGTCTGATTAATATGTTGCTTAAGATACAGAAAAAATCCTCTAGACAAAATTCCCACTCTTTATTATGTTGCAACTACCACAAGCTTTCTATAGTTTCGTGTGTTGCGGAGTTTTATTGTTAGAGACAAAAACCGTTATGTGTAATTTAATTTAATAATCACTGAAAGGAAAAGTGGTATCTAAACTTCATTTTATAGTTGGCTTAAACTTAGCAGAGATAAATTGGAATAGTTCAACACGTTTAGTCATAAGTTATGACTCATAACTCGGATAGACTAAATTGAAGTTGAAAACATAAACTTGGTGAGAAAATGATGTACCTGTCGTCTTCTTGGTGTTTACTACATTATAGTCAAAACGTGTAAAATAAATATGATTCGTGTGTCATATTTGCTCATGCGTGACATTTATTGTTATTCAGATTTCAGTTATTGACATGAATAGATTATACGTGCGGTGTATTCCTATGATTTAATATTGTTGGTTTCGGTGACATGTCGCAACTATTGTAAGAATTAAATGGGGTCTGGTTCAATTTTATTAAACTAATTAAAGATAACTAGAGTGGTTATTGGATCTGGTTAGTTCAGGATGTACTGGATCCTGCTATATAGGGCTTGATTGATAGAGCATTTTAAAAAGTATTATGCATTTTATCATTAAAACTTGATTGGTTGACACAGCATTAAGTAAATATAAAAATAAAATTATATAACTAACCAATTTATTTAATATTACAATAAAAAACAAATTATATTAACTTTTAATTATTTAAATTCATATTTATCATTATTTTATTTATTCTATTATATTAAGATAATATTATATATAATACTAATTCAATTAAATATAATTTAAATTCGAAAATATTATAAAAAAATTTACGTTATAATTTATAAATATAATATAGACAATCATTTTAATAAAAGTAAATATACATAATTTCTATAATTTCTGTAATTATAAAACATATATATATATATTAATATTTATCATTTTTTATATGTTCTATTATTTTTAAATAAATTTTAATAAAAATATAGCTTAAATATTAAAATTTTTATTCATAAATATATTTATATTAAAATGAAAGTTTAATATATACCATTAGTCTATCTGTCATATTATATTTGTTAAATAGTATTATAATAAAATAATAATTTAATTAAAATAATAAAAATTGATGTTATAACTTATGACGAATATATATATATATACATATATATATATAATGTATTATAATACATATAAATAAATAAAATAAAATAATTTCTTTTAATTTTATATATAATCATTCACTGATCTACCAATCAGCTAAATGTCTATATTAATCAGAGTATACTGCTCCAGCTGTTTACTGCTAATGTTGCATTATGCTACTGCTCATCAAAAAGGTATACCAATCAAGGCCATATTTGAAAAAGAGGAGATCTGTCAAGTTAACCTAATAACCTAGAGAAGAAAAAAAAAGAGGCGATCGATCAAACCTAGGGTTTTAGAGATGAGAGAGAAAAAGAGAACAAAAATCTAGAAGTTCTTAATGCGTTGTTGAGTTCTCTTGAAACTAGGTCTTGATGTATTCTCTTGTTAATCTATTGGATTCTTTGCTTGTGCCGTCAAGCCCCAGACGTAGTGTCCTCACATCGAGGCATGAACCAGGTAAACAATCTCTGTGTGCAAATCTCTATCTCTATCTTTGCATATTAAATTGATCGTTAGATTTCTTGGGTTTTTTTCACGAAACAATCAATCACTTGCTTTTGGATATAGATTCACAAGTTCAAACACAATATTTATTATCTTTTTTATTTTCGAAAAAGTATGATTTATTATCGTGACAATTTATATTCGTCTAAGTAGTGTATTATGTAAATTCAATATGCAGAGTTATGTTAGGAACCTAGTAGAATAATTTATATATATAATGTGAGAGTTTTCTCTCCATCTAATATGTCCACCTAAGCCAAAGTTTTTTAACAATAAATTTTTTAATTAATTATGTTTATGTATATTAATTATTATTTATAACTACTAAAAGTTTGCATTAAATTAAAAACGAAAAATAAGTAAATAAATTATTTAAAAGTCATACATATATACAAGAATATTTGAATATTTTATTGTTGTAAGTATTAAATTACAACATGAAATATATTGTATTTTATTTGAGAGTAGTATAAATATTATGAGTTTATGATAAAAATAGATGTTTACATATTTTGATTTTAAAATTGGAAATATGAAAATGTATATAAATATTCAATTGAATAAAAATGCAGATAATTGACATGAAAGAATCAAAGAAAAAATTAAATGATGTTAATTACTTAAAAATCGTAATTGTGTATCAAGAAACTGTTAGGAGAGTCAAACTCTAAAGAGAAAGAAGATATTTTATTTCGGTAAAAGATATTGAACAAGAGTAGCAAATAAGGTGAAATTTGAGAATCTAGGATTTATTCAAAATATTATATTTGATTTCTGGAAATATAAAGCAAAATTCTGACTAATAAAGCAAGCATCGGTTAAACAAAACTACAAATATATATATATATATAACAAAATCTCAAAAAAACATATTTATTTTCAAATAGGAAATATCGTATCGACATTAAAATGATTGAGCATTACTTCATATTTTCATACAACATAAATAAGAGAAATAATTAATTTCATTTTAATTCAAAAAAATAGTATTTTATATCTATAAAAATGGTGGTTTTTTCATTTATAAATATAAAAAATACTAGATTTGTTAAACTTTTTGTCACAATAATTAACAAAATTCTAAAATAAAACTCGCGTATCGCGCGAGCCATAATCTAGTTTATCAAATGAATATGACACAAATCCATTCACTATCAATTATTTTAAATTAGAAATCAATGCAACTTAATTCGAGTTTAATCTAAACTAGGTAATATCCCGCGTTATACGCGGGATAAAATAATTATTAAATAAAATTAATATAATTTTAGTTAAAAACACTAAATATAGTTATTAGGAAAATTATTATATAAAATTAAAAATCCATTTTGCATTTAAATTTTGTGATTATATTGTATAGAAATATTTTCCGTCCGTGAAATAATTGAAAACAACATATTTAAATTTTTTAGTCAATGAAAACAATCATATACATTATAAGACCAACTAATATATACGATATTTTTACCTGTTTTTTTATATATTTCTAATATGTTGTTAATAATGAAATGAATGAGTTTTGTACTTAATATGCTACTTTTAGTATTTTTGTGGGTTTTGAAATCAATACAGAAAATTGGAGCATTTTGGGCCTAAAAAGAGAAAAATCAAACCTTTTCAAAGAAGGATAAATCCTGACCGTCAGATGTTTCGCTCCAAATGAAGATGTTTCCACTGTAAGATTAGGTTTTCTTCGCTTTTTGTCAATTATTTCAGCCAGTTTCTATTCTTAACACATTTTTGCTTTCTTTATTTTTTTTTTTGTTACTTCCCCACTTGACCAAATTCTTCCTATATGCATGGTAACATAAAAAAAAAAATTCCGCAACTTTTCCTCCAAATTCCACAATTTTGAAGTTGCCAATTAGGGCCAAACACTATTAAAACTACAAAAACACTAAAAACACAAAAATGCCAAAAACAGGTAGTTTCTTTGTTAAAGATCTATGATGTATGTCATTATGGTTTCTTTAATCTGGCTTGAGTAGTTCATTTGTTGGGTTACGGGTTTTCGAAAGGGTTTTCAAGGATTTTATGAATCTAGATGGAGCCATATATGTTCTTTGATTGACAATCTTGTGATTGATTTTAGAGCAATTTTTTCTTGCACATTACTTGATTAATCGATTGAACCTAGCATTAGATGAGTTTAACCTCATAACCTAAGAGAATTGAGTTATGGAGTTAAGTTAACACACCGAATCTTGATCTCAATGATTGCATGTTTAAATTCTTATTTCTCTTCGAAAATTGGGCAATTTAGATTCCTAAGACATAGTTAGTTATCGCTCGGAAGTGAGTTCATTATAATATCAAGTGAATTCAAGTTTAGAATACTCTATTGAATTTACATGTGTAACACATGAACAGATCGATCCATGAACCGGAAATATAATTTTTAATGACCAATGCGTAGTTTATTTGTTTTCGTATCATTATAACCTGTGTTTTATTTGTTTTTACTCTAATTTCTAGTGACAATTACAAACGTCTCTTTATTTTTTTCTTACTTTATTTTCTTTTCTAAAAAAATTGAACTGTAACCTCCCCGTCTATAGTGGATCAACCATAAAATACTATAACTATTTTTTGTGCATTTGCAGCTAAATCATTGTGTTGTTGGGTAAAATTTAATACATATCAAGCCCCTAAAAACAACGTCTTCTAACAAAAGCCGGCCATAAATTATTCGATTACCCACGAGAAATCTTCAACATAGCTATGCAAAACATTAGACAAGCAACCTCAAAAACCACAAATAAGATAGCTCCACAAATTTTTTTAAACAGAAAAAAACAATTATAAGCGATAACAGAATAATTAAAAAGATAAAAAAAATAATGGTAAAACCATAAAAGTAAGCGCTACAAAAATATAAAACCGTTGTTAGCACTTCTAATTTTTTTTATTTTTTTTGCTAACTGATTTTCAAATTATAAAAGCAAGTTCAAAATGTTTTACAAAGCTCAATATAGAGCCCAATGATTTGGAAGCCTAAATGAAACAATTGAACTAAAATCCATTAAGGGGAGTGAACCAAACCTGAACTAAATCAAAACCGAAACTAAATAGTTGGAATCTAGCTGAGAAATTGGCTATGAGTAAACAAAAAGCAACCTCCGTTTGAGTCGTCATGCAGAGTGAATTGTCATATCCTAAATAGGGTTTTCGATTGTGGATATCAATCATGTCGCCGAAGCAAACCACCGTTGAAGTAGATCTGAAGCTAGCGAGGAGTTGGTTTCTCTGAAACTTGAAGCTCTGTTCCTCACCGGATGATCTATTTGGGACAAAAGCTGATATGTCGACTTGAATGTTTGCCAATGGAGTCGATTGTTTTTTTCAATCCATATGAAGTATAACGTTGCTTGCCAAGCAATTAGGGTGAGCTTCTTGCATGTCTTTGAGCCAGTCATGGAACATAGCTGGATTATCGTCTGAGCCCAATCATGTGTTACGGTGTGAGAACATCGTCGGCTGATTATCTCCCAGATAGACCAGGAGAAGGAGCAACTGAAGAAGAGATGGTCTCGTGATTCGTTATCAGTACCACATAGGAGACACAAGGGGCATGTCTGTAATCGCCAGTTCAGAATCCTGTCACGCGTCGGAAAGCGATTCAACACCGATAACCAGTTAAGGCTTACTCCTCCCGAGCACCAAACTATTTTTTTATGAAGGGACTAGAGATCTGTGTTCTTTTATGGTAGAGTAGATTGTAGAAGTGGAGTTCCCCACTTTATATACATCATCAATCCACCAATTACATGATACATATATGCACTGATGAAATAGATAAAGTCGAAAGGTAAACCTGAATTAGGATTTGCTTATCTGATCTAGTATGTGGTAGATCCCAGTGTTCATGCTGCCACAGATCTGCAAGAGTTGCGTTTTTTTAGATACCTAATCGATGTGTACCCTCTATTTTAAGATATGAACTTAGCTGATTACCCAACAAAAATCTGTTATCTTTTCCATTCCCAACTGTTACTTTGACCCAGGGATATGATTGGGCAAACAAGAAAAACCAAAAACCGAACCAAATCCGATTCCGAAATTACCCGAACTGAACCGAACCCGATTTTCTAAAATATTCGAATGGCTATTATATTTATAAAACCAAAACCGAACCGAAAAACAAACATGTATCCGAAATACCTGAAACACTAATTAACCTAAAGATATTTAAATTTAAGGTTGGATATGTTCATAAAGTTTAGATGATTTTCATATTATTATTTTTTTGTTTTTTAATTCGCGTATTGTGGATATATTCGGATAAAAGTAATCAATTTAATTATATATATTATTTGAATTTTTTTTAAAAAATTGTATTTTTCGGATATTTTGGATATTTAGAGTTATGAATAATTAAAATCAAAATAAATCCAAAAAAATTAGGGTAATTATGAGTATTTTGGGTAATTTTTGAATATGTAGGGTAAAAAACTGAAAATAATTAAAACCAAACCTGAACTTAGAAAAAAGTGGATATTTTCTGTAAAACCGAAACCAAACCAAAATTTTAAAATATTCGAATGGGTATTATATTCATAAAACTAAAAATCCGATAACCAAATTAACTGATCTAAAACCCGAATGGTTACCCGAATGCCCACGCCTACCCAGGGATATCAAAAGTTTATTGGCCAGCCAAAAGTATTTCTGATTCTTTTTCTTTGTCCAGTAGTTTGTTATTTTCCCTGATAAAACCTCTTGGATGAACCAGGCAACCCAAATAGAGCCACTCTTGAAGAAGAGCATCCAAATAAGCTTTAGAGTTGAAGCTCTATTCAGTTACTCCAAGTCCCCCGTCTTGCTTAAAAGTGTAATAGTAGACCACGAAACTCTAGATGAATGATGATGACCCTCAGTGTTGATGATTTCCAAAAAAAGGATCTGACGAAGAGTTTAAAATCATAACACCAAAAGGTAGTGATTCCTGCAATGACCGAGTTTAGTAACTGAAGTCTCCCTGCAAATGATAGAGTTCTTGCTGACCAGGAGCTGATTCTGGATTTGACCTTTCGAATTAGAGGAGCACAATCAATAATTGACAGCTTTTTTGGAAGTCAGAGGCAAACCAAGGTATCTCATGGGTAGAATTCCATTTACAATTCTTGTATATCCACCTTGATTGTAATTCTCTTTGAACCTTTAGAGTGAGGTCCCAAGATTGATTTGAAATGGTTTACAGCTAGGAGACTCATTTCTTCAGGGTCACTAATTGTTAATCCCAATAAAGAGGTAAGAGATCTAATGGCATTGTATGAGTTCCTTGCTTCAGCCACTCTATGGAAAAATAAAGTGTTCTGATCACCCTCTTTCAACCAATTTATACGTGACTTCTGGCGAAAATAAGACTCTTCTATTGATCTCAATACAAAGAAATTATCTTTTTAGAGACAGAGGACAAGTCACAAAGAGATATTATCTTTTTGATGCAAAAAAAGGATTATGATTCTCATGAGATATGTTCGGACTCTAGATGGAGGATTCTTTTGGCAAGTATTTAGATGGGAATGGATCTCAGGTTTTTAATGAAGGATATTGAAATTATTTTTCAGGAAGTGATTGAGAATGAGAATCAATCACGAGATTGGGAGGGATCTACTACAGGCATCAGTTTCCCCAAGTTTGGGTATAAAGAGAATGCAAGAAAATGGTTTTTCTGGTATCACATAACAAGCACTTTTCGTCTTTCTCCGCCTTTAAATCGCTACAAGAAAACATCTTACTTGTGACTCCCAAAAGCGTCACAAAATGGTCACAAATGACCCATTTGAGACTACTTTGCGACCAAAAATAGGTAGTTGGTAAATTTTCGTCGCTAATTTAGATAGTCACAAAACCGTCACAAATTAACAACTACATTGTGACCTTTAAATTGGGTCGTAAATTTGTAACTACTTTGTGACCAATTGTGTTAGTCATGAAATTGAGACTAATTTGTGTCGCTTGTTATAGTCGCTATATTGAGACTAATATGTGTCGGATATTGTAGTCGTAAATAAGCGACTCATTAGCGACTATTTTGGTAGTGGTTACAAATCGTTGTAGTCACAATGTAGTCATTAAAGTGTCACTAATTACCCACGGATTTGCGACACTTTTGTTTGTTTAGTCACATTTGTTTGTTTAGTCACATTTGTTAGTCTCATTTCAATTACTAATTTGATACTTATTTGTGTTTGTCTGTTAGGTTATGAAATGTCAAAATCAAAAGAAGAACTAAAAGACCTTAAATTATAAACATACTAAGTATTCAAGCAAAATAAGTTATAGTGTACAAAATGATTAAAACAAAGAGTACAAAAAGGATATAAACATTACTAGTTTGTTCAAAAAAGAAAAATAGAAAGTTTGAAAAGCAGTCTAAGACACTTAGACCGCTGTAGTGGTGGCTAGTGCAGTCGGTTCAACAGTCGGTTGTGCAGCAGGTTCAGTGGTCGGTTGGGCAGTCCCTGGTGAAGCATCCAAGAGATCAGTTTCAGTCATGTAAGCAGCAAGTGTTGGATCTTTCTTTCTTCAATGACGAGGTTCAAACTTGCGACGAAAGATTCCAGCGATGACACGGGTCAGTAAGCCTCTATCCCGAGTAAACCTAATAAAGAAATATAAAGAGAGGTTAAATAAAAGTCCTTTAGTTTTACTAAGTGTCTTAGAGAATTGATATGATGATAACACACTGATGCAAACCTATACTCAAAATTCAAACTTATACAGTGGTTATCAGGACAAGATAATTATGCAACTATATATAGGATAAGACAATGATGCAAACCACAATGCTAATCCAGTTTACAGAAATTAAAGCTTTAGCTAAGAATATGCAGCAGTTGTCTACTCCAATTTACATAAATGGAAACACAAACAATGTTATATTTCAAAAACGGAAACTTACCACAACACCTTTTTGCCTGGGATAGGCCTAACTGAGGAGGGATATAGATACACTCGCCGAATAGCCTTCAATCAACATGGTATTTAGTTTTCAGTGTTATTCTAAAGTTGGCAAGAAATTCTAACAACCAATCCACTCTAAGTGTTTCACCTGATCAAGAGCATATGGTGTATTTGTTGCTGCCAGCACAAGGACTTTTTCATCATTGTGTCCAACACCCTTAAACCCAAAGATCTGCAACTCTGCCTAATATAAACTACATGTATCGGTTCCCTTATAAAAATTCATTTTAACTCTACATCTATGGAAACGTTGGCATGTCAACAACAAAGGATATTATCAAAACATCCTCAAGAACGGCTAAAACCGAATTTTTTGCAGCAACACGTGGATATGCTACCTGTAAAACGTAGAGTCTGCTTCAGTAGCAACAGCCTTGGCCAAATACGATTTCCAGTTCCAGGAGGCCCGTAGAGCAGAAAATCTCGCCATGGCCGTCTCTTCCCTAACTATAAACAAGCAAGTTTGATCAATAGAAACTAGTCAAATCACCAATTCTCACTATCAATACCGATACAGACTATACATCCAACGAATCCAATGAAAGCATAGATATTTACCGGTGAAGAAATGTGGAAACTTGACAGGCAAAATCACAGCTTCCTGCAACGCTTGTTTAGCACTTTCAAGCCCAACAACATGTGACCACTTAACGTTAGGCTTTTCTCTTACGATCGCAAAGTTTAACCCAACTCGAAGCTTCGACTGCTCGAGCTTGTTAAACTTTGGCATAAGGGCCAATCGAATTTTCAGTTTTCGGGTTTAATTTGAAGTTCAATCCTCAATATCCTCAACCAACCCATAGAGAAAGTCAATGTTTTCTTAGAGACCAACCATCGAACACCTTATGGGCACTAATAAAGACAGGCTAAGAAGAACATAAACAAATCTAGTTACGGAAGTAAGAGCTTGACCTTACAAGAGGGACGAAATTGGAGTCCTCTATAACCGTCCTGGCTCGAAGGTTAAACTGCGACTCTGAAAGCTCCGGCAGACGCTTCAACGCCGCAGCTTCGATCGTCACATAATCAACGAAGTCACCCACACGATCGGTCACATTAGTCGCATACGTGATCCCAAATCTACCTTTCCTCACCAAAGAGTCTTTGATATCTCCTTCGTCACTTTCCGCGTAATCTCCAACGCCTTAACTATCATCTCCCTCTCGCTCTCTCCGTCATCGGAACCGAGAAATTTACGGAGCAAAGGGAGAGACGAGGCGATATCAGAATCGGAAGCAGACTGAGCGTAGATCGAGCCAGGAAACTGTGGAGTTCTTCGTGTCACGAGTGAGAGCTCGAGTAGCTTCGATCGGTCATCGCCTTCTACATCTCGTCGCGGTGGAACGAACGTTTATGTGGATTCGTTAGGGTTTTGTTCTGCTTAAGGTCTCGGTTGTGACGGATAAACAAAGAAAGAGACCTCGCATTGTGCCGGCGACGGATTACTGTAACTTCTGATTCGTCGGGATGTTCTTGACGGCGGAGAGAGGAGGAGATAAGGGAAAACGTTGAGGTATAGCTTGTGTTGCAGTGAAGAAGCATGGAGGAAGGAGTGATGGTGGAGACAAATAGAAGAGCTCGGAGAATTTGAGATTACAGAGAACGGAGAAGCAATGAAAGAGAGACAGGCTTTGGAGTGAAGAAACGAAGATTTGAAGATTTGAGAAATCGCCTAATTGAGGTTATATCCATTACATTAGTCCTAATAAAGCTAATTGAGGTAAAACATCAACTTTACCAATGATTAGAGAGAATCGAAGAAATGAAAATTTTTGGGTTTCAAAGAAATGAATTTTGGATCAGATCTAATTCCCTTATTTCGTGTTTGGGTCATCGATTTGGGGGCAAAATTAACCCGCGCAAAAGCCCAAATATTTTAGTTAACAGGCCCAAATATTGGTCACTAAATAGTCTCAAAATCGTCGCAAAATTCTGACTGATTTGCGACGATTTTTTGGTAATCACTACTCAAAACCTTAAACCCTAAATATTTAGAGCCCAAAGGCCCCAAACTTGATCATTTCGGGTTTCTCTAAACCCTAATTATTTGGTTATATCCATTACATTAGTCCTAATAAAGCTAATTGAGGTAAAACTTCAACTTTACCAATGAGTAGATGAAACTTATAAGTTATTTACATAAAGATATAAAAACGTAGTTGCAAAGATAATTACATTGATCAACAAAAAAGAAAAATAATAATTACAAATTGAAAATGCTAAAAAATAGAAAAGTCACAAAGTAGTTGCAAATATATGACGATAGAAGAAAGTAATCACAAATTGGTGACTGTTTTGTTACACTAATTTGTTAGTCACATATCTATCTATACTCTAAACCCTAAACATTTAAACCCTTTAAGTTGATACACATTATTAATCGATAATTCCTAGTATATTTCTTAAATCTATGCTTGATTATGTAGTGTTGAATAATACTAATTAAGTAAAGTTTGAAAAACTATACACATCAACAATCATTAGATTTGCAAACATATAAAGGCAATTGTTATGTAAGATGCAAATATTAAATAAGTAGGGGTGTCAAAATGGGTTAATACCCATGGGTTACCCAAATCCGCCCATAATTTTAGCGGGTTTGGGTTGAGTTTTTGTACCCATATAAATAAATGGGTTCTGGTGGGTTACCCTATTAGGGTTACGGGTTTAATGGGTAAACCCATTAGGATCATGGGTAACCCACAGGTTTTTCATATAAAAATAAAAAGAAAGTAATATATATTACTATATTATAGTACGTTAAAAATTAGAGTTTTTCTGCTAAAAAATTAAGGTTTCTTTTGTATCGGCTAAAAAACTAAGATTTTATATAACTTATATAAATAGGAGCTGTTCTCCCTAGTTTGCCTCTACTCTAAATAGGAGACGAGAAAAAGTCACCATTGGTAATGTATTGGGAAGAACCAAAGTTAAAGATGAGAAACTATATTAACATGTGTATTTTACAGTATTGGAAAGATAACAGACATCGTTTTGGACTTTTGGTGCTCTAGCATATATGACATATGATGTGCTGAGCATTCATATAACTACTGTGGCTTCAGAATCATCTTTCAGTATTGGTTCACGTGTCCTAAACAAATACCGGAGTCGGCTTCTTCATAAACATGTCCAAGTTTTACTTTGTATGAGATCTTAGTTATTTGGTTTTACAACTGATGAAAAAAGTAAATTTATTATTTATATTTATTGAATTTAATACTACCTATTAATATTATCCAAGTTGCTTATATACTTTTATTATTATTTGTAGATATGAAAGTGATGATGATGATAACGAGGAAGCAGAAGCATCCAAAAAAGCAGATGAATCCAAGGAAGATTGAAGTGTTTTTTTAAAATTAATCTATGGTTTTATGGTTTTGGTTTTATTGGTTTTACGATTTTACGGTTTTTGTTTATCTTAAGATGATATTTTGTAGTTTGTTACTTGAAAGTTGAAAACTTTTGTTGGATTTATTTATAATAATATGCAATGATGTGACTTTTTTTAGTTAGTTTATTATGATATTTAATCTGTATATGGATACCCATTTAAACCCATTAGACCATCGGGTTTTATATTAATGGGTTCGGGTATAAAAATTCAACCCATATAATATATGGGTTGGGTCAAATCTGCACACTAAATTCTCGAACCCATGTGGGTTTGGGTCGGGTTACCCATTTTGACACCCCTATAAATAAGTTAAAGTTAATAAAATTTTGTTTTATAAAAAAAATTACTAATTGATAATATATTAGTGTAACTAGTAGTTGAATCTATGTAGAAACCTAAAACTAATCTATTTACAATAATTTTTTGATGAATTTCAAAAAATCATACGGATTAGTCACAAATCAGTAATAATGTAGTCGCAAATTTGTGACTATTTTGCAAGTATACTTACTGACTAGAAAAGGAGTCGCAAAACAGTCACAAATCTATGACTGTTTTTATCTCCGTCCCAATTCAGTCGCTAATTAAGGATTATTAAACGACTAACATTTTTGATCGTAAATATGCAACTATTTTGTGAATGTATATTCAGTGGTCACAAAACAGTCGTAAAAGAGTAGCAAAAATTTGTGACCAAAAAAATAGTCAGAAAAAGTAGTCACTAATAACCTGTTTTCCTGTAGTATAATTTACTTTATCTTTCTCGTTTTACTCTCTAGTTTTATCCGATGGCACAAAGTGATGTGCTTTCTAAAGAGAACGTGGAGAGAATGTGCAGCGGTCATAATGAAATTGAAGATCAAGGTTCCACATTTTGATAACACAGCTCTGGTACATGGGTACTCCAAAACTTTGATTGGCCGACGTATGAACCCAAGGGCTCAGAACATGAGCAAACCGCTGTTCATGCTTCCACGGATCTTGAAGAAAAGTGGTTGGGGCAAAACTTGGTCCTGGTCGATTTCAGTTTGACTTTGATTGGGAGGAGAGGTGCTGAAAATTGAGCCTTTTCATTTCGATCATTGGATGATCTTGCTCGTGAGATGGGAACCTCTAGTGGAAGCTTCGTACCCGTCAGATACCACATTATGGGTTAAAGTGTTGGGCAGATCTAATGTTTCAGACCATCGGAGGCGCGCTCGGGAAGGTCAAGGGAGTGGATATCGACTCGGGAATGGTCCAGGTAGTGATTAACGTTTTCAAACCTCTGATTTTTGAAACAAGAGTTTGATAGTGGAGAAGAGATACCAATCACGTTACAGTATGAACGGTTACAGTGTTTTTGTCGTAAATGCTTTAGCCTTTACCACGATGAGAAGGAGTGCGCTGAGTTGGCTCAGGGTGGAGATGGGAACAATGGTCCACCAGATGACTCAGACATGGGTCCACGAAGGCAATATGGTTCAACAAGGAAAGAAACAGGGAAACAGACCAGTTATTGAGGCCTATGATGAGCCGGAGAATCGCAGATATCAAAGAGAATCTCGACCTTATCGGAATAGGGAAGGAAGATGGTTTGGAGGAGCAGGGTCCAGAGCAAATCCTAGTCCTAAAACGTACTGTTGGAGTCGGATTTGCACAGTTAAATTTGTCAAGGGTGTTTGGGGATTAGAGAATTCTATGTCGCGGACTCACTTAGTACACAGACTGAGAATAATATGTTTTCTTTATTGCTGTTTTTGTTAAGCCGTTATTACAAAAGAGTTTCTCTACCAAAAGTTCTGAACCTTCCTTTGTAGATCAGTATAATGAGCTATATATAGTTTTATTAAGTAACTGTACCAACTAATAAAATGGGCTTGACCCATTAAGTAATATATCAAATTTATGCCCATAATATCTGTAACGCCCGTGAACCAAAAATGTGTATTTTTGGTGGTGCGTAATCCTTAATCAGACCGGGAAGTCGGGTTTGATCGCACGGTTTGCGTGTTGGTTAAGGGAGAACCTAGGGTTGCTATAAAAACAGATGGGGAAGCCGTGTGTGGTCTGTTTAGCCGCATTGAGTAAAGAATAAGAGAGAAAAAGTTGGGAGAGAGAGACTTGTTCTTGAGAGGTTCATGTGTATGAACAGCTTCTGATCGGAACTTTGAGAGGGAAAACGGCGGGGCTATTCGTGGCGGATTGGATGGATTTTTGGAGGGTAAGTTCTCCAATCTCTGCTTGTATCATAGGCGAAAACAGTTCGTCTTTTGGTTGATTATTCACTGAGTTTTGGCTGTTTGAACTCGGTGGGTTTGTGCAGATTGTTGTCTGCGATCAGTCGGGTTCAGAGGGGAATTCCGATCGAACCAAAAGGGGTATGGAGGCGATCCACATACCGACGCGTAGCTGGGTGTGTCTAGTTTCCAGAACAGTTTCTTGTTTTAGAATTGGACCAGTTGTTCGTCGTGTACGAGGGTTTTAGTGAACGTCGTTCATTCTTTTCATTTCGATCATTCGAGGTGAGTGCGTGATCGTGGGTTGTGTGGGCAAAGGGATAGATGGAATGCGTTTGATTGTGTTTTCGTGTGCTCTGTGACTAGGATCGTGCAGGTGACTCGATAAATCGTGACGGATTCGAGCCACGAGAGGATAGACTCGTTTCTGTGGATGTCGCGTCGATCGACGCCAGGGTGGTGCGTCGCTCGACACAGAGTTCCTGTATGGGTTCGTGTTTAGTTTCCTATTGCTTGCTTGTGTGCTCATCCTGGTATTTGTCTTTCGTTATGTCGACATTTAAATAACCTGTAGACGGGATGACCGCTTCGCTGAGTATTTGTGATAATACTCACGGAACTCTTTTTGCCATGTGTTGCAGGTAAAGAGAAAATGTGATCGTGGAATCGGGCAAGGAAGAGGAGATGATCCAGCGTCTCGATTGTGTTGCTATCATATTGTTTAGAACCGCTAGGTTATTGGTTGATGAATTGGGTTGTTGAATTATCATTGGTTATTTATTGACTCGAACCGGTTGTTTGGTTAATGGTTAATTGTTTGAATTAAGTCGAATTGATTCTGCTGGTTATGTTCGGTTGCTAGTTTAGTACGTTTGTTGATAATTGTTGAGAATTAGTATTTATGGGTTGTTTCAATTTGGTATCAGAGCCCTTACGGTTCTAGGGCGGGAGAACGTAGTATGTTTGATTGATTGACTGTGAGTGGTTAGTCAGTGATTGTTGGTTGGGTTTAGAGTCCTGGATCATCTTCTCCGAGCCTTCAATAAGATTCCACGGTATGTGTTTTATGTTTTTCTGTTTCTAATGCTTAGTCTGCTGTGAATAGTCAGTGGGAGATGGCTAGAGGAGTGATAGGTAGGGGTCGTGTTGCCCGTGGTGCTAGAGGGCGTGGTCGTGGCCGTGGTCGGGGACCGGCGGTTGATCCTGTTGAGTCGAGTGGGACTCAGGAGGCTACGCAGGAGGAGGTTGCAGAGTCGCAGATGCCTCCAGAGCTAGTGGGCGTCGAGGTTACTGAGTTGGCCAGTGTAGCGCAGGGCCCAGGTGGGGGTCCTGGCGGGGGTGATGCTCAGGGTTGGTTGGACCGTTTGGAGGCTGTGATGCGACAGGTTCTAGAGCGGTTGCTAGGTGGGGCACCGGCTCAGGGACATGCTCCGGGTGTACAGCCAGAGGTGCCTGGTGTTGAGCCGGCAGCGGCGGGAGTTCAGCCAGCAGTGGCTAGGGGGCAGCCAGGTGTGGCGGCTGCAGAGGAGGCTCCATCCTACCTAAGGATTTTGGAGCAGATGCATAGGATTACTACTGGGTACTTCTCGGGCGGTGTTAAGCCTGAGGAGGCTGCTGCATGGAGGAGCCGTCTGGAGCGTAATTTCCAGGCGCTGAGGTGTCCCGAGGGATACAGAGTAGACCTTGCGATTCACTACTTAGAGGGTGATGCACATCTGTGATGGAGAGGTGTGACGAGCAGGAGGCCTCAGGCGGGGATAACCTGGGCGGATTTCTTGGCTGAGTTCGACGCCAAGTATTTTCCGCAAGAGGTGGCGGACCGGATGCAGGCGCAGTTTTTAGCGCTGACTCAGGGAGAGGGTTCGGTTCGGGAGTATGACGAGCAGTTTGGTCGGCTGTTGGTGTATGCTGGTAGGGAGTTTGGGAGTGAGGAGTCCCAGATCAGGAGGTTCATGCATGGACTGCGACCGGTGCTGAGGACGCTGTGCAGGGCTCGTAAGTACGCCACGAGGGCGAAGTTGGTTGAGACTGCGGCAGCTATTGAGGTTGATATGGGGGCAGAGCTGGCTGCGGTGATTAGTCCACCGGTGCAGCATCAATATAGGAGGCCGTAGCAGCAGCAGACGGGTGCGAGCTAGGGCGGTAAACCGGCTCAGGGACAGGAGAAGAAGTGGGAGGGCTCTTCGGGTTCTGGCCAGAGGGCCCAGAGTGGTCAGGGTGGTGCAGGGTGTTATGGTTGTGGGAGCACGGAGCACCGGATGGCAGCTTGTCCGAAGAGGAGAGAGATGCGGACTACACAGGTGTGTTTTCACTGCGGAGAGGCGGGGCTCTTTAAGGTGAGGTGTCCCAGGTTGCAGAGGGCAGTGGCAGTGGTGCAGCCGGTGTAGAGGACGGCGGTTGATGTGCAGCCGTTGAGGCAGCTTGCTGCGCCGCGTGTGCTCACGTCGGTGGAGACGGAAGGTCCTAGCGCCAAGCCGATCACAGGTACATTTTTACCTTAACTTGACGAATTTATAATGTTATGAATTGTCGTTTTGGAAGCTTTGTATCTGTGATAATACTTTAGGCTCTGTGACACATGAACTGTGTAGGGACCTTAGTAGTAGGCGGGCGTGATTCCCATGTCTTGTTTGATTCTGGAGCTTTGAATAGCTTCATTACACCGGAGTGCACGGAGTGCAGTGGGATCTGGAGCGACTACGGGGAGCAGCCGAGAGTAGTTAGAGTGGCTGGAGGGAAGACTTTGGCTACTTTCGGACGGGCTTGTGGTGTCGATGTTTTGGTGGCAGGAGAGGTCATGCCAGCAGATTTGGTTATCAGTCCGGTGGAGTTGTACGATGTTATTTTGGGGATGGACTGGCTGAATCGTTACAAAGTTCATCTGGATTATCATCGAGGTCGAGTGGTGTTTGAGCGTGAGGTGGGGAGGTTGGTCTATCAGGGCATCAGGCCGACTTCCGGGAGCTTGATGATTTCGGCAATTCAGGCCGCGCAGTTGATTGATAAGGGCTGTGAGGCGTACTTGCTGACGATCGTGATGCCAGAGTCTGTTGGGGAAGTTGCAGTAGCTGATATTCGGGTTGTCCGGGATTTTCAAGAGGTATTTCAGTCGTTGCAGGGATTGCCGCCGTCAAGGTCAGATCCTTTCACGATTGAGTTGGAGCCTAGGACTACGCCGATATCGAAGGCACCTTACCGCATGGCTCCAGCAGAGATGGCAGAGCTGAAGAAGCAGTTGGATGATTTGCTGGGTAAGGGTTTCATCCGACCGAGTAGTTCACCGTGGGGAGCGCCGGTGTTGTTTGTTAAGAAGAAGGATGGTAGTTTTCGGTTATGCATCGATTACCGGGGCCTTAACCGAGTTACTGTGAAGAACAGGTATCCTCTGCTGCGGATTGATGAGTTGTTGGATCAGTTGCGAGGGGCTACTTGGTTCTCCAAGATAGATTTGGCTTCGGAATACCATCAGATTCCTATAGATGAGGCCGATGTGCGGAAGACGGCCTTCCGGACGAGGTATGGACACTATGAGTTCGTGGTGATGCAGTTTGGGTTGACGAATGCGCCAGCGGCATTCATGAGGCTGATGAACGGGGTGTTTCAGGAGTACTTGGATGAGTTCGTTATTATCTTTATCGATGATATCCTGGTGTATTCGAGGACTCTTGAGGAACATGAGGTTCATCTGAGATTGGTTCTGGAGAAGCTGCGGGAACAGAAGTTGTATGCGAAGCTCAGTAAGTGCAGTTTCTGGCAGCGGAAGATGGGTTTTCTAGGGCATGTCGTGTCTGCGGAGGGAGTTTCAGTAGATCCAGCTAAAATCGAGGCTATTAGGGATTGGCCGAGACCGAGGAATGCGACAGAGATCAGGAGTTTCCTTGGTTTAGCTGGGTATTACCGGAGGTTTGTCAAGGGTTTTGTGAGTATGGCGCAGGCGATGACGAAGTTGACGGGTAAGGATGTCCCGTTTGTGTGGTCTGCGGAGTGTGAGGAGAGCTTCGTGAAGCTGAAGGAGATGCTGACTAGTACTCCAGTTTTGGCGTTGCCTGATCCGGGCGAGCTATACGTGGTGCACACGGATGCATCTGGTGTGGGTCTGGGGTGTGTCCTGATGCAGCAGGGGAAGATTATTGCTTATGCTTCGAGGCAGTTGAGGAAGCACGAGTGCAATTACCCTACGTATGGCTTGGAGTTGGCTAGAGTGATCTTCGCCCTGAAGATCTGGCGATCTTACCTTTATGGTGGGAAGGTCCAGGTGTTCACGGATCACAAGAGCCTGAAGTACTTCTTCACTCAGCCAGAGCTGAACCTGAGGCAGAGGCGTTGGATGGAGTTGGTAGCGGATTACGATCTGGAGATTGGGTACCATCCGGGGAAGGCTAATCTGGTTGCAGATGCGTTGAGTCGGAAGAGGGTTGCTTCGGCTCAGGAGCGGGACTTGGAGGAACTGGCGAGCGAGATTGGCGCGTTTAGTCTGTGTGTTATCTCGCAGGAGCCATTGGGGTTAGAGGCAGCTAACCGAGCAGATTTACTGAGCAGGATTCGGGTAGCTCAAGAGAAGGATCAGGGTCTGATTGATGCTTCTCAGTTGGCGGGTTCTAAGTATCAGGTCTCCGGGAATGGGACGATACTGGTGAACGGTCGGGTCTGTCTACCCAAGGATAAGAGTCTCAGGCAGGAGATTATGAGGGGGGCTCATTCGAGCATGCTGTCGATTCATCCAGGGGCGACCAAGATGTACCGGGACTTGAAGAGGTACTATCACTGGGTCGGGATGAAGAAGGACGTTGCGAGTTGGGTTTCGAGGTGCAACGTGTGTCAGCTGGTGAAGGCTGAGCATCAAGTTCCGAGCGGGTTGTTGCAGAGTCTACTTATGCCGGAGTGGATGTGGGATATGGTGACTATGGACTTTGTGACAGGTTTGTCGATCTCGTGGACTTATGATGCGATCTGGGTGATTGTGGATCGTCTAACCAAGACAGCACATTTTCTGGCCATTAAGAAGACTGATGGGGCTGCAGTGTTGGCTAGGAAGTATGTGCGGGAGATTGTGAGGTTGCATGGGATGCCAGCGAGCATTATGTCAGACAGAGATCCGAGATTTGCTTCGGAGTTCTGGGGAGCATTTCAGGCTGAGATGGGCACGAAGGTGCATATGAGTACGGCATATCATCCTCAGACGGATAGGCAGTCTGAGAGGACGATTCAGACTTTAGAGGACCTGTTGAGGATGTGTGTACTAGACTACGGTGGTCATTGGGCAGATCATCTGAGCCTGGTAGAGTTTGCTTACATCAACAGTTATCAGGCGAGTATCGAGATGGCTCCATATGAGGCTCTGTATGGAAGGACATGTAGGACACCATTATGCTGGACTCAAGTGGGGAGAGAAGCATGTTTGGTGCAGACTTCGTTCAAGAGACGACGGAGAAGATCCGTGTCTTGAAGCTGAACATGAAGGAGGCTCAGGATCGGCAGAAGAGTTATGCCGATAAGCGGAGGAAGGAGTTGGAGTTCGTGCTGGGAGATATTGTGTATCTCAAGGCAGCCATGTTGAGGGGTCCTAACAGATCCATTGCAGAGAATAAGCTGAGTCCAAGGTTTATGGGTCCGTTCAGAGTGTTGAGCGGGTTGGGCCGGTAGCTTACAGGTTGGAGTTGCCACAGAGTATGAGGGCTTTTCACAACGTCTTTCATGTTTCGATGCTGCGGAAGTGTCTGCATGAGTCTGAGGAGGTGTTGGCTAGGATCCCGTGGGATCTTCAGCCCAACATGACGTTGGCGGCGAGACCTGTGAGGATTCTCGAGAGGAGAGTCAAGGTGCTGCGTCGGAAGAAGATACCGTTGGTGAGAGTCGTGTGGGACTGTGACGGTATAAAGGAGGAGACTTGGGAGCCGGAGGTGAAGATGAAGGCCAAGTTTCCGAGGTGGTTCGAGAAACAAGCGGAGGCTTGAGTTTCTTCTTTTGCTGGTGTCGGTTTGTAGTAGCATGTGGCTACAGTTACTGTATTTTCGTTTTTTGTTGTAACGATTATACGTTTCTCGAGGATTTAATAAGATGTATTTTTTTATTATTGTTGGATCTTAAGATGTGAGTTTTTATATGTTATGACTTATGGAGTCATGGGTTGTGATGACTGGTAGGTCATGTGATGGCTGGCAATGGAAGTTCTATTCGGCTTAAAGCTGGTTCATGTTCTAGGAGTGGCTAGAAATGAGCTTGTTCATGTTCTAGGAGTGGCTAGAAATGAAATTCGTGTTCTAGGAGTGGCTAGAAACGAAAGCTTTATGTGAGTTAGAATCTGTCTATTCCTAGGGAGAGTCGGGAGAAGAGGTTTTATGTGAGTTAGAATCGCCTTTTCCCGGGACTCTGTGGAAACACCCATGGTGGTTAGGTTGTTTCAAGTGGCCTAGTGGGGGTCAGGGATGCGATGATATTCCGGGTGGGGGATGTCATGAGGAAGCCACAGAGGCGATTTCGGTCGACAGGTACTTATGATGCATGTTTCAGAGTATTGCTCCAGGAGACGGGTGGGTTTCCAGCATACTGAGGGATGGTGGTTCTCTCCAGGGGACGAGTGGGTTCCTGCATATACTCGAGAGTTGGTGGTTCTCTCTAGGGGACGAGTGGGTTCCTTACATATACTTTGAGGGATGGTGGTTCTCTCCAGGGGACGAGTGGGTCCATGCACACGTAACTCAAGGGGTGACGATCATGCGAGTGAGTGTGGTGTATGTGTATATGAGTTATGAGTATGAGATATGAGCAGTAGCGTCTGAGCATGGATGTGAGTATGAGACTGGATGAACTTCGGGGATCGGGAGTGGATCTCAGGTGGTGCTGACCGGGTAGGGTCAGGATTGCAGCCGTGGTGAGACGGTGCAATGAGGCTAGTATGAGCCTAGTAGGACTCAGGGATCAGGTGTGATCACGAGTGGTGCTGGCTGAGGCCAGGGTGTGTTGTGGACGTCGAGTCTGGGGTTATTACTGGAGTCTGGAATCCGGTTCGGACAATCCTGGTAGCATATGTTATGTCGATGGTCGTACATGTTCTTGTTTGATTGTTGTACGATCATTTGATCCAATGCGGGGTCAACGGTTGGTCGGACATGTTCTTGTTTGATTGTTGGACGGTCAATCGGGCAGCCCTAATCCGGACCATGGTGCGTGCATCATTGGTGTTCCGGGTGAATCTGATCGAATTTTAGGCGAGAGTGTTAGCCTTAGCAGGACGGGTTGTGTGATTCGAGTGTGATCTCGAAGGATACTGGCCGGGTGCGGGTCAGTTGGTTGAGACCGTGGTGTGGCGGTGTCGCGTGATTCGAGGACGAATCTTTGTTAGTGGGGGAGAATTGTAACGCCCGTGAACCAAAAATGTGTGTTTTTGGTGGTGCGTCGAGCGACATAGGGGGGGTGCGTCGAGCGACGCAAATCCTTAATCAGACCGGGAAGTCGGGTTTGATCGCACGATTTGCGTGTTGGTTAAGGGAGAACCTAGGGTTGCTATAAAAACAGAAGGGGAAGCCGTGTGTGGTATGTTTAGCTGCATTGAGTAAAGAATCAGAGAGAAAAGGTTGGGAGAGAGAGACTTGTTCTTGAGAGGTTCATGTGTATGAACAGCTTCTGATCGGAACTTTGAGAGGGGAAACGGCGGGGCTATTCATGGCGGATTGGAGGGATTTTTGGAGGGTAAGTTCTCCAATCTCTGCTTGTATCATAGGCGAAAACAGTTCGTCTTTTGGTTGATTATTCACTGAGTTTTGGCTGTTTGAACTCGGTGGGTTTGTGCAGATTGTTGTCTGTGGAGGGGAATTCCGATCGAACCAAAAGGGGTATGGAGGCGATCCGCATACCGACGCGTAGCTGGGTGTGTCTAGTTTCCAGAACAGTTTCTTGTTTTGGAATTGGACCAGTGGTTCGTCGTGTACGAGGGTTTTAGTGAACGTCGTTCATTCTTTTCATTTCGATCCTTCGAGGTGAGTGCGTGATCGTAGGTTGTGTGGGCATAGGGATAGATGGAATGCGTTTGATTGTGTTTTCGTGTGCTCTGTGACTGGGATCGTGCTGGTGACTCGATAAATCGTGACGGATTCGAGCCACGAGAGGATAGGCTCGTTTCTGTGGATGTCGCGTCGATCGACGCCAGGGTGGTGCGTCGCTCGACGCAGAGTTCCTGTATGGGTTTGTGTTTAGTTTCCTATTGCTTGCTTGTGTGCTCATCCTGGTATTTGTCTTTCGTTATGTCGACACTTAAATAACCTGTAGACGGGATGACCGCTACGCTGAGTATTTGTGATAATACTCACGCAACTCTTTTTGCCATGTGTTGCAGGTAAAGAGAAAATGTGATCGTGGAATCGGGCAAGGAAGAGGAGATGATCCAGCGTCTCGATTGTGTTGCTATCATATTGTTTAGAACCGCTAGGTTGTTGGTTGATGAATTGGGTTGTTGAATTATCATTGGTTATTTATTGACTCGAACCGGTTGTTTGGTTAATGGTTAATTGTTTGAATTAAGTCGAATTGATTCTGCTGGTTATGTTCGGTTGCTAGTTTAGTACGTTTGTTGATAATTGTTGAGAATTAGTATTTATGGGAATACTAATTCGAAGTTTAAAAAAAAAAAAAAAAATCTCATAAGGGTTGTTTCAATATCATTAAACTCATTTTGCTTATGGATTTAATATCATTTTAGGCCTGGATTCAGACTGTGCATCTGTAGACTTGCTCCGATTATGTCAGGACGCTGCAGAGTTGATCTCATCTCTATATCAATCTCATAAGGGAGAAATCCGACCCTACAGTTAGCCTCCCAGCTCGACAGTATCTTGTTACGATGATGTCGAGGTAAAAGTTTCCAAAGTCTGAGATCGATATGTCGGATTACGAAGTTGCTAGGCGTGGACGTCTTGTCACCGAACTCGGGAAGCTTCCGTTATTCTGCATTGAACCGATGTCAGTGTGTTTTCGTGGACTATTTTGCTTTTCCTTTTACTTAGAGGACTGACAAAATTGATGGTCTTAATTGTGTTAGTGGGCCTTGAAACCCGCCAGAAATTTCTAGTATAAATTCCTCCCCTCTACTTGTTATATTTTTTTAGTTTTTACCAATCCACCTTCTACTTAAAAATAAAAAGGTAAAACTTGCTCCCCCTCTCTTTTTTTTGTCAAAAACGTTTTTTTTTTGTGGCAGCTGCCCCTCCTCTCCGATCGCCGTTTGACTTCATCAAGACTCTGCGGTTGATGTGTGTCGGGTTTTACCTCTTCACTAAACTACCTGCAAGTGCACATCAATCACGGTTAGTATAGATAAGGGATCAAATCCACGGGGACTTCTTAACCACACTCCAAATTATAGTGAATAAAACTAAGGTCGAACAAGATATGATTGTCGTTTTTGTGATTGGAAAAATATGCAAGCAATGAATGTAAATATGGTGTAAAATCAATGAGAGAAAAGCGTTAGGACTAGGGTGTTTCGCAGAGAATCACATGCAACAATAAAGATCGATTGATTTTAGGGATTTAAGAATTATGATATGTCGAGAGCACAAAACACGAAGATAATATCTTCCCACTATCGTTGCTCAGACCTCTATATTTTAGGACCCTAACAGACTCAACTATCATATGGTTATTGCAAGGTGAAAAGATGCGTAAAGTTCAAGTTCAGATAAATTTCACTAAACTCCTTATCTAACCTTTCAAATTGTCAAGACGCTTAGCTCATCAAATACAAGTTCAGACAATATAATAAGCTTTTGGAGAGTATATAAACCTAAGATCAGATCACTAGATGCGCGGTAGAGCAATCATGCATAGAGTATAAGTAAAGATGAAGACTTTTATGTATTCCCTAATCAATCAATTATCGAATTATGAAACTCATTGAAAACCCTAAAACCTAACAAGTGAATTACTCGGACATGATGCACGAAAGACAAGAGATAGATGATGAATTCATGATAAATAAACTTGAATTAAAGAGTAAAGGTAAATGATTCTTCTCTATATCGAGATACAAAACGAGATCATCCACCAAGTGCTATAAAATCCAAAGCTAATGAAGAACACCAAGAGAACTCGTGGTGGCTGCTCCTTATGATAAAAACTATTGTAACATCCCGGTTTCTGGAAATATGTGGTGCATGCGGAGAGGCTTAAAGAATTGATTTGACTATCTATACCACCAAAGTGCACTTATCTTTTCTGTCACACATCCAGAGAGAACTCCAGAGTTAAGCGTGCTTGGGATGGAGCAATTTAAGGATGGATGACCTACTGGAAAGTCATTTCCAGTACTGTGTAACACCCGCTTGAAGGACTATAAATCCTACCGCAAAATATTGCCAAATCAGTTATCTCATTACTCTAAAATTTTTTTATTACATTGTGTGGTAAATTTACAATGCGGGAACTCTAAAACTACCACGCCTTGGGAAAGCCTCTACCGCCTCTGCCGTATCCTTCTGCCTTGCCGCATCCTATGAGCCACCTAACCGGATCTCCTATCCTGCAAGGCTGGTAAGGGGGTTAGTATTGAATACTCAGTAAGATGGTCTACTCCATCTCAACCTAATACAACCTAACTACCATTGAAAACTATTACCCCCACATGACGCCCTAGCACCATGTGCCACAACACTCGGTAGCAACTAGGCAAACCCACCGCTTGCTAGCTCTTACCACACATTCGTAACTAGCCACTAGGCAAGCCTACCAGCTACCTCCTAGTTACCACTCCTAGTAGTATGAAGGTGTCCCACCAGATACAGTCATAGTACTACCACAACACACACACACACACACACACACACACACACACACTCTTGGCCTCAGGCCCACGTAGTTGCCCTTTGGCGAACTTTCACTACAAGAAAACATATCATATTTTGCCCAACTTCTTTGTGGTCAGAAATTTTTACCACTTTTCGACCAATTTTAGACGAATGTTCATTTTCGTTATAAGTTGGTCAAAAAAGATGACGAAATATAACAGTCGAAAATTGGTCGAAATTTTCTGACCAATTTTTAACGCTTTCGTACATTTGTCAAAAAATGGTCAAAAAATTAAGACAAAGAAGATTGGTTAAAAATTGGTCAAGAAAAGAGGTTAATTTTTTTACCAAAATTATACCGGTAAAATGGTCAAAATGTATTTTGACAAATTTTTGACCAAAATATTATGAAAATTTAAACTGGTTGAAATATGATCAAACTTTTTTGACTAATATAAGTGGTCAGAAAATAGTCAACATATTCTTACCATTTATCGACCAAAACAAATTTTGGTCAATAATTAGTCAATAATTTTTTGACGAACAATACCTGACATAAATTGTTCACAACATTATCGATCAAAGATAATCATGTTTACGTAATCAAAGATAATCATGCTTTGGTTCTGGTTTCTACTCGCTCCTCTTTTTACATTCTTCTACATATATCTCCAAGCTTGTATGTATAAATTGTCACAAGCATCTTGCTTAGTAAACATGTGTGCATAAAAGAAAAAAAAAAAATATATATATATATATATATATATATATATATATAATAAACATAAATAAATTGCATATCCTAGAGTTGGTTCATAATTTAAAAATATTCGGTGTAAAGTTGGTATGACCTTAATTGTGTAATGCCAATATTAATTTTTCTCTTTTTTCAAGCCCATAAACCTAAAAATATATTTAACTGGGGACTAAATAAAAAATGAATCAAAAACCCTAAAGAGAGACTTTTTGTCGTTAAAGGGAAAAGAAGTAAAAAGAGACGGTGAGAGAATCGGGAAGAGAAGAAAAGAGAAGAGGAGAGAAGAGGAGAGGAGAGGAAAAAGAAATCAAGAAGAGAAGAGAGAGAGGAAGAGTTCGTTGATATCGTGAAGAAGAGGAAAAGAAGAGAAAAGTGAAGGAAGGGAAAGAAGAGAAGGAGGAGAACGCACGATGACCATACAAAGGGACGAAGGCGAAGAAGCGGAGACGTAACGGGTGATGCCGATGGAGGCTACGGTAGTGGAAGAGGAGAATCATGTCGTCCACAAGTTAAATCTTTTGTTGTTTCGGCAATGACCATAGAGAGAGGATCTGATGTCGCCACTCGCCATGGTGGAAGCAGAGCTAAGAGGCAGAGATGGTGTGGAAGAGAAGCAAGCAAAAGAGAAGAAAGAAAAATCTGAGACAGTCTAGAGAGGGCGATGTCGAGGCTTCACCGGCGGTGACTAGAACATCGAATGGATTTGACGTTGGTGTCACTGCAACCGTGACACTCCCAGCTTTCTAGCAGTACCAAGACTGACCCGTGGTTCCACCTGAGTTGCAATATGGACGCGTTTCTTCTACCGCATGAAATCTTACTATGACAGTCTAGAGACAGTTCCGACGAAGCTGCTTTGAGGGTTCATTCAGAGAATTAACTAAAGTCGGATTTAGCTGAAATTTCATGGAGTTCTTCATGGCATTACTGTCTTCAGAACCAACGGTTGGATCGAAAATCAGACGGTTAGTTTGTCTATTATATGCATCTTTTGGAGCGTTATTGGTGCAGTTTATGAAGTTTGATGAAGTTTCATGGCATCTTTTGGAGCATCGATCAAGTTTGATGAAGTGTAATGTTTGGTTGGGTGAATCAACTCGGAATGAGCTGAAATCTTGTAGGCTTCTTGTGGACTCATGGAAAGATTTTTTGTAAGAAGATGGATGAGGTTTAACCTCGGCTGAGGAAGGATAGTTTCGGATTGGAGTTTCAGATAGTTTCGGATTGCAAAGATAAATTTGTACTGTATATTTATTTGTGTTTTGTTTTATATTTTAAATATATTAAAATATTTTATTTTATTTTATTTCAATTTCTATGAAGAATCAAATATTTTAAATTTGAATTTAATTATTTATGAATATATATTTTTTAATTACATACATAAATTGGTCAAAAATTGGTTAGAATATATGATCGCAAATTGGTCAAAACATATAGTTTCAACCATTAAATTGGTCATAACCAAATTTTTGACTTCATTGGTCAAAAACTTTTGACTTCATTGGTGAAAAACTCTTGACCACTTAATTGGTCAGAATCAAATTTTCGACCATTTTGATTGGTCAGAAACTTCTGACCGCTTTGTAAGTCAGAACCAAATTTTTGACCATTTTGATTGGTCAAACTTTTTGACTATTTTTTTACCAAAATCCATCTGCGAACATCGATTTTTTACTAATCGATTTTGGTCAAATACTTGTCAGAAATGGCTATTTTTTACTAGTTTTAAATCAAATTGATGGTCAAAATTGGACTGTTTTCTTGTAGTGTTTCACCACTCTGACCACCCTGGCCCTCCCGTGCCAGCCTCCTTAGAACTATCAGGTCTTCGTGCCACTTTTTCAGGGCAAACATAAACAAGTTGGCGACGGCTACCCATACAACCGCCCATATGCAATTATTAACAGTGGCATTGTGAACTTACTATCCTACCAATTTGTATGCATTACTACTCTAGACTCTCCTAAGGTTCACAATCAATTTTCTACTCCATTTTAGCCTAATCCACTATTCTACGTTCTCAAGCAATAACCGAAGCATTTAAAACAATACATTTGCCCCGTATAGTCGGCCCCATATAAGCGTGGCTATCCCATTACGTTACCCATGACACATCTATGACCATATGGTATCCGTCCCTGCAGAAATTCACACATAAGATTATCCGTTAATTGGGGATATCTCATGACACCATCTTGTACTGCGGACAGTCTAAGCAATACCATGTCTACCCTCTATCCCCTTGGTTGCAAGCCATCTAACTTGAGTTCGTCAAACCTCTTTGACTCTTCTCTTGCTAGACCTTACTTACACCCATGCGACGGGTTAGCTAAAATAGTACTAGCATAACCATTAGGTTATCATGGTAACTTCCTGCCTGGTTCATAACAGTCTCTAATAGACTGCCAGATCCTACAAACAAGCGAGCCATCGGGTAGAACTTACTTCTTTGGAGCGGTAACTCTACCATAGATCTATTTTCAAGGTTTAACGATCAATTAGTCTTTCTACCTTTTAGCTTCCTGAACTAATTTTTCATTTGGCCCAAGGCAGCCCCCTAGTGAAGGGTATAGCTATGCCAATAAAAAACTCAATTCCTAAACATCCTAATATGAAATGTGATCTGGGCCATAAACCCTCTATGGAGCTCTTTCCCGCAATCAGCAAACAACGAGTCACCCGCGGCTTTGGTTGGAACCATGCCAAGCTTCCTCGAGACTAAAGGTCGAATCCCACACCTAGAATACCCTTAGCGCGTGTATCCTAACCAATAACCCATCGTGAATAGGACTAAATAACTCGTCATGATCCCAAACCTTATCAAGTTATCTGCCTGACTTCACCTACGAGTCCATAGTCAAACCTTATGTGGTCCGACCGGATGCTCTGCCACCGCACCGTTTAGTCAAGCCTTTACTTGACAATCTGGTCTCGTGTAATGTGGACTCAGGCCACCTCCGTCTCTCTACCAAGGTCCTGCACATCCATGGTACAACTTATGTCGGGTATGTATTGGGTTTCAGCCAATACGCCCTTGCTACCCATCTCCAGACTTACCGCCATGCTCACCTTGATACTCTATCAAGCTGCAGCATGATTGCCACTAACACCGACACTTCACTGCGGCGCTGTCGAGGCATCACCGAACCATATCGGGCCCTCTCAAGATGCGGCACGACGTCTATCCACGACACGATACCATGCTTATGCGACATAATCTCTTATCGAGGCACTACATGGTCCCTTTGTGTGGCGCGACTCGCTATTGTGTAGTAACGTGGCACGTCCCATACCGCGACATGCTACCTTACGCTAGTTACCCATTGAGGGGTCATCGAGGCACCCCGAGGCCATACCGATGTCCTACCTAAACATCACCATAGCCTGCCGATACATGACCCGATCCCTGATCGTTCCCGTATCGCAACCCCTCGCCATCCATGAGACCCTTCTCATGCTCGACCATAGTCGAGTGGAACTCGGCCACTGCCCTACACTTGTCGAGCCTCACATCCGGATCCCTTCTCTGCATCGAGTAACCACTACCCCTACCTAGCCTATGACCCCATACTACTAGAACACCCTATGAAAGCAATAATAATAAAGGACATGAAGGAAGGATTAGGTACGGATCGCGCCTTACCTCAACCGTGAACCCTCTCTACCGCGGGGCTGGGGTACTGAGTTCCTTCTCAAGTTCCTCCGATTCTTACTTCCTGAGCATTTCCCTTTGGCTATGGAAGAGAAGAATGATGTTGGTGTGTAAAATATGAGCTCCCTAACTCCCTATTTATACCCCACGAAAATCTTCCTAGAGAATATTCACTTTCTTTATTTTTCTCCACCTCCTTACTACACGGGCCAAGCCCACTAGCCTCCACGTTTTTTCTTCCTTTCCAAGGAAAAACTAGGGTTCCTCTTTCTTCGGCCGACCTAGCCGCCCTTCCCCCTTGGGCAGCCTGTTTTCCGTTCACGGGCCTTGCTTGGGTTACCCATTTCCCCAAGTAGCAAGAATTGCAACCCAAGCCTTTATTATTAAATATTGCTAAATCTTGCTCAAATTTCTCTAAGTTACATTATAATCCTATCCCTAATTCCGGGGTGTTACAAATCTCTCCTACCTTTTGGGGATCCGTCCTCAGATCCTATGCCCTATGCTCCTCTTCACCCACGAACATGTCCGGATACTCCCTTCTCATTTGGTCCTCGTCCTCCCATGTTGTCTCACGCACTCCATCCTTCTCCCATAAAACTTGAACCCGAAGTTTCTTTCGATTCTTCCCACTCCGGGTTTTGCGGGTAAAGATCTGCACTGGCTCCCTAAATATGCTAAAGTCCGGCTGTAGGTATGCTGGTATTGTTGAGAGGATTAGCTCCAGGTCGGGCACCACCTTCCGAAGTCGAGACATATGAAACACCGGGTGAAATTGTTTTAGGGATGGGGGAACCTCAACTTATACGCTACCTCCCCATGTCTTTTTATAATTTTGAAAGGTCCCATGTATCGTGGCTTGAGCTTCACTTTCATCTTCTTTCCATCGTTTCCCCTGAAGTTCAAGGTCTTGAGGTACGCCTTCTCCCCTACCTGAAAGGTTATCTCCTTTCGACGTCTGTCTGCGTATTTCTTCTGACGATCGCTGGCAGCCAAGAGTCGTCCTCTTATGAGGTCAACGGTAGCCTTGGCTTCTTGTACCACTTCAGGTCCTAACTCCTTATGTTCCCCGACCTCCGCCCAGCACAAGGGGGTTCGACAGGAGCGTCTGTATAGAGCTTCGTAGGGCGACATTCGGATGCTGGCATGATTGCTATTGTTGTAAGCGAACTCCGCCAGCTTTAGGTACTCATCCCATCCCCCCTTCCACTCTATAGCGCACGCCCTCAGCATGTCCTCTAGGGTTTAAATTATCCGTTCCGACTGCCTATCGGTCTGGGGGTAGTAGGAGGTACTGAAATGAAGCTTAGTCCCCATAGCTTTCTGGAGATCCTTCCAGAATTCGAAGGTAAACTTAGAATCTCGGTCGGACACAATGCTAACTCTCACTCCATGCAACCGAACAATTTCTCGGAAGTACAATGCTGCCAGCATCTCCTGCCTATCCTTCTTATGTACTGGAATGAAATGAGCGGATTTGGTTATCCTATCGATAATTACCCATACACAATCAGCCCCGCTCTGTGTCTTTTTAAACCCTGATAAGAAGTCGATGGCGATAATATCCCACTTCCACTCGGGAAGGGATAGTCATTGAAGCAGCTTGCTTGGTACTTGTCTTTCCACCTTAACTACCTGACATACGGAACATCCTACTACCCACTTGGCGATTTCACGTTTCATACCACTCCAATGATAGTATTGTCGTAGGTCCATGTACATCTTCGTGGTCCTCGGATGTATTGAGAATTGTGAAATTTGAGCTTCGCGCAGTATCTCAGCACCGAGCTCGGGGTCATTTGGTACGCATATTTTTTCGTGAAACAGAATTGTCCCATTGCTGGTTACCTCGTATCCTATCACCTCGTCCTCGTATCCTATCACCTCATCATGTTGTCTATTCATTCGGGAGCGACAAAGATGTATCGGGATCTAAAGCGATATTATCACTGGGTCGGGATGAAAAAGAATGTCGCTAACTGGGTTGCAACGTGCAACATGTGCCAGTTAGTGAAGGCTAAGTATGAGGGTCCGAGTGGTTTACTGCTGAGTTTATTCATTCCGGGGTGGAAGTGGGATATGATTACCATAGATTTCATGGTAGGATTGCCGATTTCCCAGACCTATGATGCTATCTGGGTGATTGTGGATCGTCTGACTAAGTAAGCACATTTTCTTGCCATTAAGAAAACAGATAGAGCAGCGGTGTTGGTTAAGAAGTATGGGCGGGAGATAGTGAGGCTGCACGGGGTGCCAGCGAGTATCGTGTCAGACAGGGATCCGAGGTTTGCTTCTGAGTTTTGGGGAGCATTTCAGGATGAGATGGGCACTAAGGTGCATATGAGTACGGCTTATCATCCTCAAACGGATGGGTAGTCCGAGAGGACGATTCAGACACTAGAGGATTTGTTAAGGATGTCTGTGCTGGATTATGGTGGTCATTGGGCGGATCATCTGAACTTGGTAGAGTTTGGTACAACAACAGCTACCAAGCGAGTATTGGGATGACTCCATATGACGCCATGTATGGGAGGCCATCTCGTACACCATTATGATGGACTCAAGTGGGGGGGAGAAGAGCATGTTTGGTGCAGACATTGTTCAGGAAACGACGGAGAAGATCTGTGTTTTGAAGCTGAATATGAAGGAGGCTCAAGATCGCCAGAGGAGCTATGCTGAAAAGAGAAAGAAAGAGTTAGAGTTTGTATCTCAAGGCGGCGATATTGAGGGGTCCTAACAGATCCATTTCAGAGAATAAGCTAAGTCCGAGGTTTATGGGTCCGTTCAGGGTTGTGGAACAGGTTGGACCAGTAGCTTATCGGTTGAAGTTACCTCAGAGTACGAAGGCATTTCATAAGGTCTTCCATGTGTCGATGCTGAGAAAGTGTCTTCATAAGTTTGAAGAGGTGTTGACTAGGATTCTTGAGGATTTTTAGCCCAATATGACGTTGGCGGCGAGACCTGTGAGGATTCTTGAGAGGAGAGTCAAGGTTCTGCATCGGAAGAAAATACCGTTGTTGAGAGTCGTGTAGGACTGTGACGGTGTTAAGGAGGAGACTTTGGAACCACAATTAAAGATAAAGGTAAAGTTTTCGAAGTGGTTCGAAAAGAAAATTGAGACTTGAGTTGTCTTTCTGATTCCAGTTTTTTAGATAGCGTGTGGCTAGGAGTTTTGTGTTATGTATTTTCATTTGGTGATGTAACGATTTATACATTTTTGAAATTAATAATGAGTTTATGAGATGTGAGTTCTCATAGTGTGGCTGGTGTGTCATGAGTTATGGGTTTATGTGATGGAAATAGAGATTTTATGTGAGTTAGAACCTGTCTATTTCTGAGAGTCGGGGAATAGAAGTTTTATGTGAGTTAGAACTGTCTATTTTCCTGGAGACTCTATCGGAAACACCTTGTGTGATTGGGTTGTTCAGATGAACTGGGTTTTGGTCATGGTGGAGATGATATTCCGGGATAGGAATGTCATCGTGATACCACAGGAGGTAGTTCTTGTCGACAGGTGCTTATGATGCACGTTAAAGAATTGATTGCTCGAGGAGGGATGTGAGTTCTCTCCAGGGGATATGAGTTTCCCAGTATTTCTTGAGAGAGAGGTAGTTCTCACCAGGGGATGTGAGTTTCTCTGCATACCGATAGCTTGACAAACTATGTGTCCCGAGAGTGGGAGGGGTATGGAGCAAACCAATAGGCTAACAGACTGTATGTCTAAAGGGTGGGAGGGGTATGGTGCATCAAGAGCTCAAAGGGTGACAACCCTGAGAGGTGGTGACAAATACGAGTTATGATCAATTAATGGTCTGAAACGTCATTGTAAGTATGAGACCGGATGAGAACCTCAGAGGTCGGGAGATGATCTCAGGTGGTGGTGGCCAGGTTTGGTGAGGAGTTTTTTATCGTAGAGTGACGGTGTTGCGTGATTCGAGGTCGAATCCGTGTTAGTGGGGGAGAATTGTAACATCTCCAAACTAAAATGTTGAGTTTTGGTTGTGCGTCGATCGACATAAGGGCTGTGTCGGTCGACACATGAGTTGATTGAACCGAGTTGGTTTGATTTTAGTCGTCGGTTCGGCTCGGTTTAGGAGGAAACCCTAGGGTCCCTTATAAAAGGGATGTGGCCGCGTTTTTGGTCGAGTTTCAGTTCCAAAAAGTTCCAGAGAGTTTTCAGAGAGTTTGAGAGAGGATTTGATAGAAAGAAAGAATCATTGTTGATTTCTTCGAGTTCTTGATCCTAAAAACTCGTTAGTGTGATTGTGAGGCTTTGGGGATCGTTTCTGGTGATTGTTATTCGCGTTTGAGGAGAGGATTCGGATTTGGAGATCTGCATTCTTTGTGTTCTTTGCGTTCTTCGTGGTTTTTCATCCTTTTTCCTTCTAGTTTCGAGGTGAGTGCGTGACCATGGCTTATCTGGATAAAGGAATTGATAGGATACGATTGATTGTGTTTGTTGGTTGGATTTCGTGTTGTTTTGGTGAATTTCGTGCAGGAGATCGATGCGATGCGATACGATCAGGAATCGATCCATGTGAGGATAGGTTCGATTCCTGGGTTCTGCGTCGTGAGTCGATCGACGCAATTGCTTTGTGTTGATCGACACACAGTGTGCGACGATCGACACCGGGGTTGTGTGTCGATTGATCGACGCACGGTCTGTTGGACTGTTTTTCTCGTTTGATTGTTCGTGTATGCATTGTTGATTGCTCATCCTGGTATTGTATCTCTTTCTTATACTTGTGTGTATAGCCAAGTAGATGGAATGACCGTCTCACTGAGTATTTGTGATAATACTCACGCATCTCTTTTATTCATGTGATGTAGGTAAAGAAAATATGTGATCGTGGAATTGCGGCTATGAAGAGGAGATGATCTAGGATCTCGTTTTCATTGCTATTGAGCTGTTAGAACTGCTAGGTTGTTGGTTCTATAGATTTGATTTAGACTATTGTATTGCATTCTGGTTTATTCGAATCAGATGATTGGTTATTCATTTAATGGATTATTATTGAGTTGATTTCCGCTGGTGTTTGATGGTTGTTGTTTGATTGAGAATTTAGCGTGTTGAGAGTTAGCATGTATGAAAATGCTAATTCGATGTTGTATAAAAAAAATTGAGTTGGGTCGTTTCACTTATCGTGCTCCTTTGTATAATAAGATCTTTGCAATTATATTGTAAACAAAGTATTTCATGTTGTATAGTTTTATTCTTCGTTCATTAAGGCCATGAGCCTCTATCACAAAGGCTGGCCACTGATCCACCTTTGAAACATGATAAAGCTTTCGTTTGGTTTATATTCCCGCGTGTGTCCATCTCCCTATAAAAAAAATACGAAAAAATTTAAAAAAACATGAAAATTAGAATTCAATGAAATTTTCTTTTTTAATTAAAACAAGAAGAGCTTTCACGGTAGCATATGTCATCTTATTGGCATAAGTCCTCGTGTACCTGTCACGAAAGAGGCAATAATGATTTTTACGTTAGTTTTGATAAGCTTATTATGATTCAAAGAAAGCATAAAAGAACAAGAGAAACATAAAACAAAACAAAAACTATATATACCCAGCGATTTGATTGTTTATCATCCAAGGTCTCCAATCATCAATTATGGAGTAATTGAGAGATCTTATCCATGCTTGAGTTGACATGAAAGGCACCCCCATATCATGATCCCCACTGTTCACCATAAACCACACACGTTTTTATTCTCTCTTTAATCTTGTAAATAGGACTAGACAATCCCATTTATGGTTTTGTTTTCGGTTTGATTTTTTCGATTTTTAGTTTTATATAGAGAATCTAAAGCCAAATAAAAACGTTTTTAGTATAAGTTTGATTTGATGCATTTCCAGTTTTAATTTGGTTTGGTTAGATATATAATTTTAAAACAATACACTATAAAAAAACACAGTTTTAGCTTCGAACTTTTGCGTCGGTTTTGTGTCGACGCAAATATAGCGTCGCATCGGTTTTGTGTCAATCTAAACATTCGACACAAATACGACGCAATATTGGGAAGAAAATATCGACGCTAAATCGATGTGACATTGCGTCGAATTTCGCGTCGATTTAGCGTCGATTTAGCATCCAGAATCTACATTCGATTGGTAGGTTGCACGTTTTTAATGGGTTCACCTACTGCCGTGGATCTAACAACTCCAGAACAAGATGTAGACAACATCATTCTTATAGATCCGCAAAATCGAGAAGTTGAAATACTTTCTGATGCTATCGATGCAGAAAACCCCAAAGACGCGTTTACAAATGAGAGTGGCGAAAGTGCCGATGAGGATGACGATAACTAAAATGATGATTCAGACACTGATGCATAAATGTTATCTATATTGTATCTTATTGCGAATGTATAAGGGACGTATTCAAAATTTAAAACAAATGTAATGAATAAAGATTTCAAAAAACCTATATAGTTTTAAATATATCATGAACCTTATATGAATAAAGTATGTTTGGTTCAAAAAAATTTAAGTTTAAAATTAATCTGTTACAAGAAAAATCAAGACGGTTAAGATTGTTTTCGTATCATGTTTACCCTGTACCCTAAACATGATTTAGCCTCGCCATAGCCGCGAATTAGCATCTGAATCTTCTGTAGTAGACGCTAATTCGATGCTAATTAGCGTTGATTTAGCGAATTGTTAATAATTGACGTTGTTTCGACGCTAAATGAAATTTTTGGTGTTTAGGGTAAAGAAAAAATGCATCGGTTTTTTTCGTATTCGACGCAAAACCGACGCTAAGTTCAATTAATTTGGTTAAAATGTTGGCGCTAAAGCGAAAAATTTCCAATTAATTTGTTTCATTTGTTCACGGTTAAACGAAAAAAAATTATTTTAGCGTCGATTTTGCGTCGGGTTTTTCATAGCCGGCGCTAATTCGATGCTATTTTAAATTTTTTGGTTTCTCCGCCAACAATTTAACTTTTTTTTTGTTTTACCGCATCATATTTATTTGGAGGCAAATGAAAAAAATATTAAATGGGTTTTGCGTCGAAATAGCGTCAGTGGTAGATGGATACGACACAAAATCGACGCAAAAATCGACACTAGTTAGCATCGATTTTGCGTCGGTAAGCGACTCTATATAAAGCCCAACCCGCCTCTTGCCTCAGATCTGGTTTTCCTCTAAACAAAAAAAATTGTCTCTCTCTACTTATCCTCTCCTCTCTACCGATTCCTCTCTACACAAAAATGGTATGTGTTTTATTTTTTGCATTTTCTTATATGTATTATGATTTATGTTTGTAGATAAGTGTTAGGGATTATTAATAATGGAATTTAGGGATGATTTTGTAGGAAATGGAATTGTAGGAAAGAGAATTTAGATTTGATAAGGAATTTAGATTTGATATTTTAGAATTGAATGGAATTTCAATGTGTATATGAATTTATATATTTCTTTATTTTTTTGCATTTTTACTTTGAATTTCTTAGATTAATAAATTCGTTTTTAGTTTATAATTTGCATTTTTTGTCAAATAAATTTGTTTTTATTTCACCATTCAATTATATATGAGTTTAATAATTCATTTTTAGATTTGGTAAACTCATTTAGTTTTGTAAATTCATTTTTTATTTTAATAAATATGTACATTAGTTTATACTTTGCATTTTTTGTCAAATAAATTCGTTTTTATTTCACCATTAAATTATATATGAATTTAATAAATTCGTTTTTTATTTATGTTTATAAATAATTGTTAGGGATTTTTTTTATAGATTATTAGGAATTTTTAGGGATGAATTTGTAGGAAAATTCGTTTTTAGATTTAATAAATTCGTTTTTAGATTTTGTAATTGATTTATATACTTTTATACTTTGCATATTTTAATTTATACTTTACATAATTTAGTTTAATAAATTTATTTTTATTTCACCATTAAATTATATATATGTTTAATAAATTCGTTTTTAGATTTAGTAATTGATATATATAATTTTATACTTAACATATTTTAATTTATATTTTACATAATTTAGTTTAAAACATTTGTTTTTATTTCATCATTTATGTTTACAAATAATTTTTAGGGATTTTTTTATAGATTATTAGAAATTGAATCTAGGGATGAATTTGTAGGAAAAACAAATTTAGATTTGATATGGTATTTAATATTTAATATTTATATTTTACATATTTCAATTTAATAAATTCGTTTTTTATTTTACAAGCGGATCGACCTTCGTACGGAGAGTTGTTTGGCGAGGATTTTACGATTCCCGAATCCATGGATGGTCGTCGCAGATTGATGCATCGGTTACCATTTGTAATAAAACTAATTTTATAATATTTCCAAAATAAAAAAAATATTTTTTTAATATAACTGATTTTAAATATTTTTTTTTTTAAATCACTCAATTCGACGCTAAATCGATGCTAAATTAGCATCGAATTAGCGTCAAATTGAGTGGTTGTCGACGCTAATTCGATGCTAAATTTACCATCGAATTTGCATCATATAGTTGCCTCGAACAAACGGCGACGTAAGCATCGAATTAGCGTCGACTGTGTTATAGCGTCGAATAGCGACGAAGTTTATACGTTGCAAACGTAGCGTAGAATTAGGTTTAGCGTCGACGTTTTAGCATCGAATTATTCTTGTAGTGATAATATATGGTTTTAATAAATCTAACCTGAAAAATTGATTAATTAAATGTTTTTTTTTGGTGTTTATTGGGATAAACATATATTATTATATGTGAGATAAATATAATTCGTTTGTGATTAACAGAAAAACAAATCCTCTAACCTGAAGATAAGAGATCTATAGCCTTTTAATGTCGAAAATGTATGAATAAGAATTATCATGACATCGCTCCCATTCACCTATACTCTCCCTTTAATCATAGATCATAGATCGCCCTTTAAATTTTCATTTTTTTAATATCTTCACACATTATTTTTTCAGTGATCCTAAAAATAAACTCTTGCATATACCTTTTTGACGTGAAGAGCTTTGCGAACGTTCTTGTCGTTGGCTCAGTGGACCATGAGAGAATACGGATATAACTGGAAAACAACTTTGTCAATGAATTTCTTCGAAATATTATAAAACAACCAAAAAAATATATAGAAGTATTTATCAAACTAAGTATAAAAACGCCAACTCATAATTTTACACATGGATTTATCCATTTTCACGATGTTTTCAAAATTTATACGCAAAATTTATAGAAACAATTCGTAAAAATTTACAAAAACTTTGTGTATTTTGAAAACTAACATATGTTTTCAAAAGTTTGAAAACTATCTTTTTATTTTTCAATTAAGACTATCAATTTTTTTTAAAATCAAGTTGTGTTAATTTTATTATACAATAAATTACAAAATAAAAAGGATATCATTTCAATAATTAATTAAAAGAGAGAAAATATAGATTAAACATAAAATATAGAATCATAAAAAAGTTATATATGTGAAAAGATTAAGAATTGTTAATTAAGAGAATTACACATTTGTAAGACAAAATTTAGAAAGTAACATGTGAAAACAATAATTTAGGTAACTAGCAAAGAGAATAAAATATTGGACGAAATTGCCCATGCATTAACTATTGTTGGAATATAGTTACATATTCTATTGAACTCATAACATAGTTAACTACGTGGCAATGTTGTTGTAAATGTCTAAACATAGTTGTCTATTTAAAACCATTGTTAACTATATTCATAACATAATTATTTATTCGACTGATTTTAAAGCACATAGTTGACTAAATATCAATGTTGTTCTAATAATTATTTTTTTAAACAAACATTATAGCTAACTATATAGTTTATTTAATATACGGTTAACTACAAAGTTTACTTATAGTAGATATATGGAGAAATATATACGTCTACATGCATCTTTAATAGAAATATGGGTAACTAAATGTAAATATATCAAACTATATTAGTGTATAGTTAGCTATAATGTGGGTATATAGTTAAAAATATATTCCATCCGTTTCAAAATATAAGATGATTTGGAGGTTTTTCTTTGTTTCAAAATACAATATGTTTTGACAATCATGTTTACTTTTTAACTTTATTGAATATTGTGTGACCACTAGTATTTTGTAGTTTTTTAATGATTGGTTAAATTATACTTATCATATATATTTAATGATCTTTTTTTGGAAGAAAAGGAGTTTCTTAAATTCCGCGATTTTAGCCAAAACATCTTACATTTTGAAATGGAGGGAGTAGTTAACTACATGAATGTTTAGCTAAATCTTTTTGAAATTTGGGTAAACTACATGTATATATAATCAAATATATAAGTGTATAGTTAGTTATAATGTGGATGTATAATTAAAAATATAATGTGCTATAACAATATTAACTATTTAGTGTATAGTTAGCTATTTTATTTTGAGAATAAGTTAAGGGTATAATCGGAAATTCAAAAAAAGAAAATGCTACTTACTAAATTTCAGATTATGGTACGTTGAATATTTAATTTTGTACCCAATTCCTATTATAGAGCATAATTTCTATTGGTTGTGTTCAAGTTATAGAATGTTTAGTTCATTCAATCTCTCATAAACAGTTGATTATAGAAAAATTAAACTTGTGCATTACGACCTCAACTTGAAGTTTAACACTTTTATTGATTGCTTTAAAATATTTTTAACAGGTTCGATTGAAAATCAATGTTTCGGTTTTACTATATTTTAATCTTTACATCCACCACTTGAATCAAAATGTGATATATGTGGTGCTAGTTTGAGGACCATTTAAAATAGTAGTTGTCGACAGTTTATGCAATCTATTTCAAATATATACTTTTTGAAATTCTAAATTCTAAATTTGTTTGAAAGAATAATTGTTTTGTTACTTCAAAAATCTTATTTTTCAAAACTTGAAAACGTGGATTAGTTTTCAAATTACATATATTTTGTAGATTATTAAACCAAACCGCCCAAATTTATATAGTTTTAGTTAATGCGGAAGTAATATACAAAATTTGAGAATTTTAGTTAAAAATCATTATCATACAAAATCCGATATTCATTTGTCTATACTCGAATTTGCAATTAATTTATATACGAATGTGTTTCATCAAGAGATAGACGATTCAAACCAAATCAAATCAATCTCAACTCGAACCGAACGATATAATGTCTGAATGAGTATAGCAATTTCTATACTAAATTATCCGACCAAACTCGATTTATACAAAATCAAACCAAATTAACTAAACGAACCAAAAAAGTTACTAAAACTATTGTTAGAATTATTGTTAACATCTACTATAAATTTTTAATTCTTTACACAGATTTTTAAAAGCAAAAAATGAATGATATGTACTTTTTATAAGTGTATATACGTATAATTCTTTCACATGCTCAAGATTTTTCAAAATAATAATAGCAACTACGTTTTTCAATCATTATTTTTCAAATCTCTATTAAAATTTTGTGTTATTCAATTTGTGATTTCAAAATACAAATTAAAATAAAATGTTTTTCATTACCAATGAATTAAACATGAATTTGATTTGAGAATAGATTTTAATGGATTTGAAATTAATTTAATGTTAAAAATACAAATGTTAAAATCTTTAGCCAGAATGCGTGAGGTTGAATTTGATTTGACGAATTTGATTTGACAAGACAAACTATTGGACTAACCTTTTTCTATACACACCTTAGAGCAGTTCTATTGCAAGTCTTTCATAGATATCTTAACATTAACAAATTAAAGAGAAAAAAAAAAAGGAGAGAGAATGAGATACTCCAAGAGATTTGTTAGAGACTCTTGTGCCACTTGTGGCTTTGTAATTGGTTCCATCTTTTTACTTTACTTATATAATTTAATTAAAAATATTATTGTTTTACTTGTAAAATACTGTTATATTTCTATTGTATAACAATCATTTTTTTTGTTCATGCATGTGTTTATCCATACTATAGTCATTAGTTACAAATTAGTTTTTAATTGTCAAAGAGCAAGCTGCAAATTTCGAATAGAAAATAAGAGATTATTGTTTATATTTTTATTTCTATCATAATACATTAATATAAACCACTATTGTTGATTTATAATGTATTTATTTGATTTCTAAGTCCACTTTATTTGCTTTTTAATCCCATTTTATTTGATTCTTAAAACTACCCTACTTAATCCAATTTATTGATTTAAATCAGAGAATTTTATATATGATTGCAAATAGTAATATTAAATCAAAAACTTCCTTGTTAAAGTACATAATACATATGCATCACTTACAAAGCAATCATATATCTATATATGTGTCACTTACAAAGCAATCAGCAGATGACATGTCGCAGTTTGGTAACAATATATGATATAGATATATTCCGACAGTAATCTGTAAATAAAAAAAAAAAAAAAAAAAACTGAATTCGTAATGATTCATTACCAAATAGAGTTTTGAACACCAACTACATTCCAGAATTTGTACCTTATAGTAATATTCTACGAGTTTTAAGCATTCTCCGTCAAGATGATCCACATAATTTCCTTTGCATATTTTCTTCAGTGACTATTAAATAGAAGCTCTGAACATTGTTATATCATTTGATACTTGAAAAAATGGCAAGGTTAGAAGATCTGGTTCGTAAAGGATAAAAATACAAAATCAAAGATACTTAAAGCTAGAGTAGACTCGTTAAATATAAAACTATCTAGTGACAAAAACAAAATCAGCTTTATGTTTCGTACCTCATAATGTTCATCAGAGATTAATGCCAATCCATGAGCATAAGGAATCTCATAGTTGTGTTCAATGTAAGCATGGGTTATCGGGCTTCCGAGAGGATATAACCCTATGTTGGTAACAAAATACATAACTATTAATCTTTAATATTCAAAATTTATACATAACATTAGAACCACTTGATTTTTTATGACCTGTAGATATATTGGAGGTTCGCAACATATATAATTTCCTGCATCATAGTATGAGAAAATTTATGAGACGATATTAAAAAAAATGGTTAATTGTTATGATAAGAAAAGGAAAAAAAACACATACCTTTAGAGATTTCTTGAACCAGAGCCGGAATAACCATACCGGCATAAGATGTACCGCAAGCGTAAAAAGGGTTGGACAGAAATTGTGGATGCTTGCTTAGCCACTACACATGACAAAAAAAAAGAAAAAAAAACACAATCGAGATAACAATTATCGATTCATTCTTTAATAGTATGGATATATTAAGGCTCGAAATGGTTACCGAATTATGCGAGGAGCTAGACTGAGGAGAATAATAAGGAATATCTTCTTTCAACATTGTTCATATTTTCAGTTTTTTTTTTGGAATGAATTGAATTATCTTTTAAGATTTTCCCTAACTGGTAAAAATTTAGAAATTTTTTAATTTCACCCATTTTTTTTCTACTAAATTGGTGAAAATTTAGAGGAATATTTAATTCCACCGGTTTTAATTTTCCTAAATGTGCAATTATCTGCAATCTAATAAACCTATTCACATTGGTAAGAGAGAAGCTCGACAATTTTTCTGTAGATGGTGAAACTTTTAAAAATAATCTCGAAGTCCAATAGACCAAAGGGAACTATTAGTTTTTTCTTCTTCTTTTTAAAAAATTTGATCCAAACATATAGTTTAGTTACTTGTATTAGTGCCCTTGTTGTGTAATACTCCAAATTCAAGTCCGGTTTTGTGCGTGTGTGTGATGGTGAAACTTGATTTATAGGTTTTACCCACATGGTGAATCCTCTATCCACTCGAACAAACTACCGCGTTGCACATTCAATTTAGTTTGTCTTTTACCTTTTGAAGAAACTCATGCATCCTCTTGACTTGACCTGTGTCACTAGGCTTATCAATAAATGAACTTCTGGAGTAGGAGAAGCCGGTTCTTACAGGCTGGTCCACATATATTATGTTGGCCATCTGAGAAAACGCTTAAAACTTTTAAAAGATCAAGAATAGATGATTGACACATGAATATAGTTTCTCCTACCTTTGTCCATGAATATGTAGTAGAGACCAAAGAAGGGATACTTCCATTGTAAACCTCGAACTTTAAAGCCAAAGGTCCTACATTTCTTTTTCCAATTCAAATAAATTCACTGAAAATAATGAATAGCAAAAGAAGATATATGTTCTAGAATTTACCGTTCTGAAGAAAGAAGCCATTAAGAGCAGAACAACCAGGTCCTCCATCTAGCCACAGAAGAAGAGGATCTTTTTTCTGGATTATTCTCAGACTTAATGAAATAATAGAACGTTTGCAATTCCTCTTCTTCACCAGTGCCAATGTACCTTCATTCACAAGAAGAATGACTAATTACTAAACTACAAACACATAGTATATAATTTCATCGTTGAAGTAGAAGGGACATTTTACAAACCCGGTTTCGAGTTCGAAAGGAAGAGGGCCCTCAAAACCAGGAAGAAACTTGACAATAGAGCCTGAAACAGCATGACCATGGCCTAAGACAAGTAGAAGTAGAAGCTTTAGTGTCGAACTCAGTCTCTTTCTAAAGATTTGTATGATTTCTGGAAAAAAAGGATCTTTATAATGTCTGTAAAAAGAAAGAAAAGGCCATTTAATGAATTAGAATCTTATGGAAAAAGATTTGTATGAACGTCATCGTGCCCTTTTAAAATGATAAAGACAGTGAAGTTTGTTGACCACAAAAACAGAGTGGCGTTTTTTATAAAAAAATAGATAAAAATATAGACACGTTTCTTTTGTCGCTCTTGGATTCTTCACCACATCTTTATGCAATAAATATCTTTAACCAAAATGTTCCCCTCGATGAAGAAATTTCTTCACAATATGAAACCTCCAAACTCACATAAAAGGTAGAAGCAATTTGATGATCACTCAAGACGAGTAAAAGCAGAAGCAGCAACTTTGGTGTCAAACTCATTCTCTTTCTAAATGAGTCTTTTAGAGTAAAAAAGGACCCTTAGGTAGCGTTTATAACTAGTGGCTCTACGTTAATTAGTTTGGTTTTGGCAATCAATATTTTGTTTTCTCTTCGATCAAAACGTTTTCTCTTATCTTTTATCTTGAATTTTTTTTAGCTTACATATAGTTTTCAAAAAGGATTTCAATGTTTTCTCCTTTATTATTTGAAATAGAAAATGTAAATATAATTTATAGGGAATGTCATTTATCTATTCATCAGAATAATCTATAACACTTGCATGGAAATGAAGAACACATTCTCAAAAGCTTTAAAATTATAAAATATTTTACAACTACTCATTTATATTTTTATACTACTCTATTCGTTTTAAATTATTTTTCTTTTAAAATATGTTCACATAAATTTAGAAAATAATTAAAATTTTCTGTTTTAATAATAATTAATAACAATATATTATTATTAACTAAAATATTATTAATTGTATCAAAATTTAATTAATATAAACAAAATAAGAATATGTAATTTAAATTTATGTATAATCAAACTTAATAGATAGATCATTTTATTTTAAGATTTACAAAAAAAAATAAAAATTTAAAGTAACAACATGTAAACTATTTAATTATCATTCGAAACTATTGAATATTTGATTTATCATTAAGATAAATTAAATCAATGAGAAAAAGCCAAGTGTTCAAGTTATGGTTTTTCATAAGGTTCTACATTTAGAACGATTCTAACATTTTTTTTCTTTTTTATTTATTTTTAATTGGAAAAACTGTAGAAAAAATCTACCAAAAACTCCCTATTGGAGATATTCTATTCGAACAATTCTTGGGTTCACCCCTAGGGCTGAACTTCTCTTATTCTACTTCTTTTAAATAATCAATCAAAATTTACCATGCAATCTATTTAAACAATTAATATTATATAAATAAAACAATTAGATTAAATCGTTAAAAAATAATTAAATTAAAATGTATATTTTATATAAATTACGAATGGTTGTATATATGTCTATATTTTACATTTTAATCAAAATAAAGAGTGGATTCATAAAATATTTTAGGGACAATTGCAAAACTGCCACTTTTGGTGTGCATATTTTCAAAAATACCACTTGGGTTGTCCATTTGCAAAAAATGTCATTAATTATGAATTTTCAAAACTTAAATCTTAAAATTCTAAACGCTAAAAACTGTTTTGACTCCTAAAAACCCCTAAAACCCCAAAACTAAATCATAATACAACATAGTTAACCCAAACATAAATTATATAATAAATAAATAATTTTGAAAAGTGGCATTTTTACAAGGATTTTGATAAAGTGGTCTTTTTGAAAAGTAGTACTTCAAAAGTGGTATTTCTCAACATTCTAACATCTTTGTTTCATTATTAATTTCATTAAAAACTCAAAAGTATTAAACACTAATTTGTGAGCATAAACCCTCACAAACCAACATAAAATATTGTATGATTTCAAGCACTCAATTTAACTAAACTTACAGATTTGAAGGGATACTAAACCCTAGTATGGGAGCCTAAACCCTCACAAATGAACGTACAGTATTATATGATTTAAAATACTATATTTGAAGAATTTAGTAGATTTAAAGGGAATAATAAACCATAATATGAGAGCATAAACCCTAATATGGGAGCATAAAAAGTATATACAACCATCAGTAATTTATGTAAAATACAAATTTTAATTTAATTATTTTTAATGATTTAATCTAATTATTTTATTTCGATAATATTAATTGTTTAATTAAATTACATGATAAATTTTGATTGGTTAATTAAGAAAAAGTGAATAGTAAGATATATTTTAATTGTTTAGTATGGCGACTACTTAGGACGATTTTAGGGTTCCATGCGGGACTGATCAAGATGATACCATGGAAGGTATCGGGATGAGGAGTAGGCCTCCTAGAGATCCTCCTGACGGGGCGGACTCTTGGGTGAAGAAGGTGATGGGCGGGAGGAATGCCGACTCCGGAAGAAGTGTTGGATGATGACTTTGTATCTAAATATTAAGGCTCGAGTTCCCGAATGGTGAGGACAGCGAACCTGTTATTACAATAGGGAATGAGGTGTTGGAGACGATGACTAGTTTGTGGAAGAAGTGTATGCTTGTAAAGGTTTTAGGGCGGAACATATCGATACCGGTCCTGAGTCGGAGGTTAAGAGAGATGTGGAAGCCAAGTGGAGCGATGTACGTGATGGATCTCCCTCATCAGTTCTTTCTGATCCGGTTTGAGGTGGAGGAAGAATATACGGCGGCTTTGACAGGGGGACCGTGGAGGGCATTTGGTAGCTACTTGATGGCACAGGCCTGGTCACTGGAATTTGATCTAGTGAGGGACGAGATTATAACAACACCGGTTTGGGTGAGGATATCAAACATTCCAGTTAACTTTTATCATAAAGCGATACTATTGGGGATAGCTAAAAGGTGGACTTAACAACGGCGAATCAGGAAAGGCGAGATTTGCTCGTGTTTGTGTGGAAGTTAACCTACAAAAACCTCTTAAAGAGACTGTGTTGGTGAATGGTGAACGATACTACGTCTCCTATGAAGGTTTAATGAACATTTGCTCTACATTCGGATTGTATGGACATACAGTGCACTAATGTCCAAAGGGAGTGTAGGAGAGAGGGATTGTGATGACGGTTCCAAAACCAGTTGGGAGTGGAGACATGAGTGGGGGATCGCCTGTGGAGGAGGGGTTTACTTCGGTTAGGCAAACAGGTAGATGGTCGGAGGCCCGGAGGAGTAGGTCGGTGCTTGCGACGAGAGGAGATAGAGCAAATGATGGAAAAAATTACCGTGAATCAAGGAAGGGGCATGATTTAGCGAATATTCCAATCTCGAATAGTTTTGGCATGTCCGAATGTTAGGGAAGTTACGAAATAGATAGAGGAGAATAAGGAAAACAATAATACGATGACTCAAACAAATCAAAGCAAAAGTGACGCACAGGGCAACTCGATAGTGTTTGGAGCAAGTTTGGGGAAGGACTTATGTGGGCCTCATAATGGAAACATAGGGAAGAAGCCGGAATGAATAAAGGCCCAGACAGGTTTAAGCCTAAAATTCCAAATATTGTGCGGCCCTCAAGAGGGTTAATTTTTGGCCCAACAAGCAGTGATCTTAAGATCTCAACAAACGGGAAGAGGATGCGGGTTGAGACTGAGAATTTGGGAGAACAGATGTCTGTTTGGTGAGGAGTAACACGGGGAGGAGGGATGTCGAGAATGCTAAATCGCCGAGTGGAACGACTGGTGGGGAGGCAGAGACGGGAGCGAGGAAGGTTCCAGGTAACTCAAAGGTGGCTATGCACACCGATTTGGTGGTGGAGGAGGGGGAATGTCGTAGTACATAGCATGTCGCCCCGGTTTTTCCTTGTGATTGGTGTCGAGTATTGATGAATTACATAATGTGGAATTGCCGGAGGGCAAATAAACCTAATTTTCGAAGAACGGTTCGATATATTTTGAAGAAATTTAACACAGATGTGTTAGCAGTGTTCAAAACTCATGATGGATGAGACAGAGCCAGTCGTATTTGTCAGGGGTTGGGGTTTGAGAATTCTTTCCGCATAGATGCGATTGGTCAAAGTGGTGGGCTATGATTGTTACGGAGGACAGGGATTGGTGATGTGGAGATAGTAGAATCATATCAGTTTATATATGCAACGCCGACAGTTAGCCAGAGGAGCAGCTTATGGGGCCAACTGAATAGTGTGATTAGAGATATTGAAGGGCATGTGGTTGTAGGGGGTGATTTTAATACAATATTGCGGCTGGATGAGAAGACAGACGGGAATGGAAGGCTCTCATTTGACTCTCTAGCATTTGGTGAATGGATAAATGAACTATCGTTGATTAATATGGGCTCTACAGAGAATTATTACACATGGAGAAGAAGAATGACGGGGAGCTCTTTTATTGCAAAAAGATTGGATAGAGTTCTATGTTGTGCGCATACTCGGCTCAATTGGCAGGAAGCTCGGGTGACTCATCTCCCTTTCTTAGCTTTGGATCATGCATCTTTGTATGTGCAACTGTCTCCATTGGTGAATGTGAATGGTCAGAGGAGACCGTTTCGATTTGAGGTAGCGTGGTTGCAACATTCTGGGTTTAAAGACATGTTGTTAACTTCGTGGAACCAGGCTATCAATACAAGAGAAGCCTTAAAGAACTTGCAAAGAACCCTGAAATGGTGGAACAGGGAGGTCTTCGGCGATGTTCAACGAAGGAAGGACAAGCTTTTGAAGGAAATACAAGAGGTTCAAGTATCAATTGATCAGAACCACACCGATGATTTATTAGAGAAGGAGGCTGGATTGTTGAAAGAGCTTGAGGTAGTGCTGGAATAGGAGGAGATACTATGTTTTCAGAAATTTAGAGAAAAGTGGGTAGCGCATGGGGACCGGAATACCAAATTCTTTCACGCATCTACGGTTATAAGAAGGAGAAGGAATCGTATTGAGATATTGAAGAATGATGAAGGAATATGGATTTCCAATAACCAGGAACTAGAGAAGTTAGCGGTGGAGTACTTTAAAAAATTATATTCCCTTGAGGACTTAAATCAGGTTGTGGAAGTATTACCATGGAAAGGATTTGTGAATCCCTCAGGAGAGGATCGAATGGAGCTGAGTAAAACATTGACGGAGACTGAGGTGGAGAGAGCAATACAGAGCATGGGAGGCTTTAAGGCTCCAGTCCCGGATGGATTTCAACCAATTTTTATCAAAAGAGTTGGGATGTTGTGGGAGATTCTGTAAGCAGATTTGTGTTGGAGTTCTTTGCATTGGGTAAATTACTAGAGGATACTAATGATACGATTATTGTGCTCATAGCTAAGGTGGTGAATCCGAAGAGAATTACTCAATTCCGATCCATTAGCTTATGCAACACGTTGTTTAAAATCATCACAAAGGTAATGGTGGAGAGGCTGAAGAGGGTGATGATAAATTTAATTGGTCCTGCATAGGCTAGCTTTATACCAGGACAGCTAAGCATTGATAATATTTTGGAGGTCCAAGAAGCGGTACATTCTATGCGGCATAAGAAAGGAAAGAAGGGCTGGATGCTCTTGAAACTTGATTTGGAAAAGGCATACAATATAATTCATTGGGATTTTCTTGAGGATACACTAATGGCGGTGGGTCTTTCGAATACCTAGGTCCAATAGATAATGCAGTGCGTTACGGGACTGATGCGTATAAGAGAATTACGAATTCTAAATATCAAAGCTTTAATTCTCTAAGTGTCAATCCACAAGTGCATGGCAATCGTTCATTGTAGAACTTAGAGGTCATTCTTCCACAAGGAGTTGTATTATAAGACAATAAGAATGCAAGAAACTAATGATGCTAGGTCGATTCAAGTAGTGGGATTGATTTTGATTCTAACAACCTAAATGAATAATGCAAATATGTAAATGAAATGATTAAGCAAAGCTAAAAGATTAAAGAGAAACAAAACATAACAATACCAATGCAATACAAGAAAATTCAAATAAAAGTCAACGAAATTAAGCAAATGATTCAAATATGATAAAAGCATGGAACAAGGGTAGAGATTAAAGGTCAAGGGTGAATAACAAGTGATTAATGATGTCAAACAAACGCAATAAGGTGTTTACAAGGTATGATACCGATAATCTAGATTAACTCACTCCCGTGGCGCTAATCACTTCCTTAATCCCTCTAAATAAGATATAACTCTCGCTTAGCAAACTCGAGAAAGAAAGAAAAATACATCAAGCAAGTTCATTTCGCCTACCATTCACTCTAAGCATCAACTCCCGTTGGTTAAATGTGATAAAGCATGACCAAAGTTCATATAGACATTTTTCACAAACACCTTCCGGGCGTGAAAATACTATGTTCAAGATTGAGGTTAATTACTCCTAAATCTAGCAATAAACAACTTTGAATCAATGGAAATCTAATGATTAAACCTTAAACACCATCAATCACCCATCAACACCCCTAATCAGCTCTACCCATATTCCACAAAGGGGAACTACTCACTAATCATCATCAAATCATCGAAAGCATAAATAAAGAAAAACATAATGAAAAAATTAAGAAATCTCTAAATAAACATAAAAAAAAGAACACTTCTCCTCCAAATCATTCAAGAACACAAAATATCCTTACTTTGCATAAAGGATAAAAGAAAAGGAGGAAAAAGCTTAGGGTTTTCGTGTTTTTAAAACTATTTATAGAAGAAAATAAGTGTATCCGGGTCAACCCGAAACATACCGGGGCAAACCCGGATTTGTGTTGGATATGTGATTTGTCCGACCAGTTTGTCTGACCAGTTTGTGCATGTTGGTCGGACTGGAGCATGGTCGTAGCTCATGTCTGCATTTTGTCCAATTGACTTGCCTGAGTGAAGTAAGGAGGTGGGTCGGCCCAGACGTGTCCTGCACCTCGTTGCCTACGCCAAGTCTGAGTCGTTTGTCCAACTGAAATAATGATACGATCATGGACGAACATGCTTTGGACGAGGAAGCTTTGATCATACCCGAAAGACCCATTACACTATCCAAGACAAGGAAGCTTGCCGAAGCTGTTCAAGAGCTACTTAAGGACGTCCGGATCAAGGAAGAAGATCAGCTTATGCGCAACGCCGTTACCTCAATTTCGGCTACGATAATTTTTTTAGGTTGGACGTTAAGCATAAGTTGTTGTACTCTTTTTCCTGTACTCGGTTTTGTCCCAATGGGTTTTCCGAGTAGAGGTTTTAATGAGGCACGACTTATGCTTCCTCTTTACGATCCAATTTCATGAAATATATCATGAATAAGTTGCATGGAATTTTGCATGCTAAGTGATTCAAGTCGATGAGGAAGGCCAAGAGGGTGTTCACACCTTGAGTAATTATTAGTCAAAATTCAATGGTCTTAGTCTTATGAATTAATTAGACTTTGTTATTTTCCATGCATTGTTTTTAGTACTTCTATCTTCAATTCTCTCCCTATATAAACTATGTACTCCCTTTGAGAATATTCAATTCAGTGATATAAAATCTTTTCTAAAGAAGTTTCTCTCTTGTTCTTTTGTGAACTTGTCGATCTCTTGGTGGTTAGCCAACGAAATCAAACCGGTCATTGGGTGGTTAGCTCTTTGATCACAATCGATCACTACGTGGTTAGCCTTGTGTTCTCGCCGACTCCGAGGTGGTTAGCTGAAGAGTTCCTTCGTTCCTTAGGTGGTTAGCCTTTGGTTCAGGTTTACCGAGACCCATTCATAGTTCTCGATGCAGCCATTCGCTTCCCCGCCCTGTTCTTCCAAGGATCTATCTGTTTAAATACCAAGAAGAGTGTGCGTTCCTTTGGGAGATCGTATCAAGTGGTATCAGAGCCACGCTCTTAAAATAGCGGTATTTTCTAATCATTTTCTATCTCTTCATATTTAATTTTTTCTCTTTTCTTTCTATCTTCTGTATCAAAACCAATTTTTTTTTGTTTAAAGATCGTAAAAAAAAAATGAAACGAAAAGACAAATTCAAAAAAAAAAACAATAATAATATATATTGGTTCGTATTTCTTCACTATCTATCTTTAGTTTGACGATTTGGTTTTTGAAGCTACCATCGAATTGTTTCGATTTAGTTCCTTAAGAACCGAGGAGAACTTCTTGTGAGTGTGTGAGGATATTGTGAGAGTTGTGCGAAACATTTGAGTGAAACACTTGTGAGGAATATTTTACTAACGTGTTTGTTTCTTTTGCGAGGGAAAACAAAATGTCCGATGGAAGCGATGCCAGTAATTCACAGACAAGGAGAAGAAGAGATGCCGAAATGAATCGCAAGATGGATACTATGTCCGCAATGCTAAACGAAATGAGAGTCCAAATAGCCGCTCTTAGTGTTAGGACACCGAATAAACGAGAAAGAAACGAAAGAACCAACCAAGACATAGCTCGGGAAGGCAACTTGGCCGAGATTCATGGATCCGACGACCATAGCATTGCTCAAAGAAGTCTGCGAGTACCGCCTAGACGTAGGCAAAACCGGCGAAATCAACAAAATCAACAAGACGAACAGTTCCTGAAACAACCCGACCCATTTTTTTTTTTTTTAAATAATAGCATCGAATTAGTATTCCCATAAATACTAATCCTCAACATGCTAAATTCTCACAATCACAATTAACCAGCGGAAATCAATTAACCACTATAATCCAATAACTCAATCAATTTCATAAACCACCCTAAACAATTATTCAATACAATTCAATAACCACCAAATCAATTCCAACTTAACCATTCTAAACCGTTCATCAATTCCAGAATTACTAACACCCTAGCAATTCTAACAACATGCATCACGCAACCGAGACACTAGATCATCCTCTCTTCCCGGCCTTGATTCCACGATCATCTCTTTTCTTTACCTGCATCACATGTTTAAAAGAGATGCGTGAGTATTATCATAAATACCCAGTGAGACGGTCCTCCCATCTACAGGCCAATTACTCAGAGAAAAAATGCATACAATACCAGGGTTATCAAACAGCAAGCATAGCAAATAACAAACAACATGAACAGGACAGCAGCTTCTGTGTCGATCGACACAGCCTCCAGGTGTCGATCGACACTCGACTGTCAACTGTGTCGATCGACACAACCTCTAGGTGTCGATCGACACAGACCTGCAGAACCCTAAGATTGAACCTATCTTCTCATGGCTCAATCTCAAGGACTCAGATCACGATCCTGCACAATTCAATCACCAAACACAATAAAAACAAGCCACAATCAATCGTATTCCACACAATCCTAATCCGAGAGCCTATGGTCACGCACTCACCTTTGCAAACGGATTGAAACGAGGAAACAAGGCACTCCCGACACGACTCGAACAGAAGGGAATAAATCACGACCCCCTTTACCAAATCAAAGTCTGAAACCTGATCTGGAAACTAGACACCAAGATCTTCGCAACGGTGTATAGAACGTCTCCTAAATCCAAACACATCGACGGGAAAACAGCCCGCAATCTCGCTAATCAAAACTGGAAAAACAGAAATTTCAGAAACAACACCCTGAAATCAAACGAATACAGAGAACGGAGATTACCTCTAAATCAGGATCCGAAACCTAATACAAAAACTAGACAGAGAGAGATTTCCAGCGGCATAAGGATCGTCTCCTGGTTCTCTCTGGTTCGACGGGAATGCCCCTTCGAAGTGGACTGATCGCAGACTCGAGACTGCAGAACCACCTCACGGAAAAACAACAATAACTCTTAGAATACTAATCCTATTTACAAACCGTTTTCTCCTGAATAAAGCTTAGAGAGTGGAGAACATACCCTCCAAGTTTCACTCTGATCCGATCCGATCTTCCCCGCCAATCATCTCCTCAAAAAATCCGAGCAGAACTGTTTCTCTCTCAAGAAAAACACTTCTCTCACAAAACTCTCTAAAACTCTCTCTGCTCAAATTTTCGGCCAACCCCAAGAGAAAACGCTTTTCTCTGCTTAAATACGGAACCCTAGGTTCCCTAAACCAACCCAAACCAAACCCGATCAGAAATCAAAACCACACGGTCCAATTTAAACATGTGTCGCTTGACACAAACCTCTTGTGTCGCGCAACACAGCTCCAGCAAACATATTCCTTCGTGAATTAAACACACATGTCAATCGACACACAACCAAAAATCACATTTTTGGTTCACGGGAGTTACAGTTCCACAATCCGTTTCACGACTTCTCCGAAGATAACCAACCTAGACAAACCCCGGCCCAAAGGAGAAATGACAATGATCTTGACAGCGTGAAGCTTCGCATTCCACCCTTCTATGGAACAAACAATCCCGATGCTTTCCTAGAGTGGGAAAAAAAGATCGACTTGGTCTTTGATTGCCAAAACTTTTCCGAATACAAGAAGGTTAGGTTAGTCACTACCGAATTTCGTAATTATGCTATTGAGTGGTGGGATCAAGTGGTGACAAACAGGAGATGCAATGGAGAAAACCCCGTGGAGACGTGGAGAGAAATGTCGTCAATCATGAGGAAGCGATTCGTACCAGTCCATTACCACCGCGAGCTACACCAAAAGTTACGTAGGCTATCACAAGGGAGTAAAGGAGTTACACCAAAAGTTACGTAGGCTATCACAAGGGAGTAAAGGAGTTGAGGACTACTTCCAGGAAATGGAAAAACTCATGCTCAAAGCCGATGTAGACGAGCCCGGTGATGCAACTATGGCTCGATTCCTCAGCGGAAGATTTACAAGATAGGATGGAGATGCAGACTTATGACACCATAGAGGAGATGTTGCATAAAGCCATTCTCATGGAGCAGCAACTTAAGAGAAAGGGTATCACACGAACACCTTTCGTGTCTAAACCAAACTACACCAAAAGCGAGAAGTCGACTTACTCGACCCATACCAATGCTAAACCAACAACGGACTACAAACCTAGCTCGTCCGGTCATGACTACAAGGGTAAGGCCGAAACTCCTACATCTATTCGTAATCGTGACATCGAATGTTTTAAGTTTAGGGGCAAGGGACACTATGCGAATAAGTGTCCGTACCAACGTGCGATGTTGATGTTGGAAAGTGGAGAGATCGTGACCGAAGATGATACGGAGGAATCCAATTCCTGACCAATCTATGATGACAAAGATGAACACGCGGTAGAGGGAGAGCTACTTGTGGCTAGACGTGTTCTTCTTTCTCAAGAGCAATCCGTAGTAGACGAGCAACGGGAAAACTTGTTCCACACTCAGTGCAAGGTTAAGAACAAGGTGTGTAGCTTAATCATTGATGGCGAAAGTTGCCCTAATGTTGCTAGTACAACTTTGGTGGAGAAACTAAACTTGGAGATGAGGAAACATCCACGGTCGTACAGTCTATGTCGTTTGAGTAACCAAAAACAACTCACGGTTACACAGCAAGTTTCGGTACCTTTGTCGATTGGCCGATATGAGGATGAGATCATTTACAATGTGTTACCCATGGAAGCTGGTCACATCCTACTTCGAAGGCCATGGCAGTACGACCGAAGGGTGGTTCATGATGGGTACACTAACAAGCATTCCTTTGGTACCAAGGACGGAAGATCACTCTTGCACCTTTGACTCCACACGAGGTGTATTTAGACCAGCTCAAGCTTGAGCAGAACCAAGGTAAAAACATTGTGAGCGACCCCCTAAACACTTCTTACACTAAAAATGAGAGTGAGAATTCGAGAAAAGCCCAGCTAAAGGCCGTTGAGAGCAAACCCGTGAGGCGAGAAACTCTTTTTGTAAGGCTGAATGAGATTAAGCATGCTCTCGTCACTAAGCAACCTTTCGTTTTGCTTATTTTTAAGGAACTTTTCACTAGCATTACTAACCCCGAGCCGGATCTCCCGAGCAATGTGTTGTCTCTTTTGCAGGAATATAGTGATGTATTTCCGGAAGATAGCCCAGGCGGTTTACCTCCTATTCGTGGGATAGAACATCAAATAGACTTCGTTCCCGGAGCAACATTTTCGAACCGGCCCGCCTAGAGAACGAATCCGGTCGAGACCAAGGAGCTCCAACGACAAGTCGGTGAACTTATGGAGAAGGGTCTTATCCGAGAGAGTATGAGCCCGTGCGCCGTTCCAGTGCTACTTGTTCCTAAGAAAGACCGATCGTGGCGAATGTGCATTGATTGGTGAGCCATCAACAATATTACGGGCATACAGATTGATGAAAACAAAATCAAGGCGATCCAAGATTGGCCGAGTCCTAAGACGGTTGGTGAGGTCTGAAGCTTTCACGGCTTAGCTGGATTCTATCGATGTTTCGTTCGGGATTTCAGCACCATTGCTGCACCACTAACCGAAGTAATCAAGAAAGACGTGGGCTTTAAATGGGAACAAGCACAAGAGGACGCTTTTCAGCTCCTAAAACACAAGCTTACTCACGCCCCTCTTCTCGTTTTACCTGATTTTATGAAAACGTTTGAAATTGAATGCGATGCTTCTGGTGTAGGTATAGGAGCCGTGCTAATGCAAGAAAAGAAACGAATCGCCTTCTTTAGCGAGAAACTCGGTGGAGCCACTCTCAACTACCCGACGTACGATAAAGAGCTCTACGCCTTAGTCTGTGCACTCCAAACGTGGCAACACTATCTTTGGTCGAAGGAGTTCGTGATTCACACTGATCACCAATCACTTAGGCACTTAAAAAGCCAGCAGAAGTTGAACAAGAGGCATGTCCGTTGGATGGAGGTCATAGAAATTTTTTCGTATGTGATCCAATACAAGCAAGGCAAGGAGAAAGTGGTGGCCGATGCTTTATCTTGGAGATACACATTGATCTCGACTCTAGATGCCAAGATTCTCGGATTTGAGATGATCAAGGGAGCATATGCAACTGACCCCGATTTCTAGGAAATATTTCTTACTTGTGCAAAATTTGCTTCAGGATCGTATTTTAGAAGTGATGGGTTTTTGTTTTATAAAAACCGTCTTTGCATTCCTAACTCTTCTTTGCGAGATCTTCTTGTTAGGGAAGCATACGGTGGAGGTTTGATGGGACACTTTGGCGTGGCCAAGACTTTCAATCATACAAGACCATTTATTTTGGCCGCACATGAAGCGAGACGTGGAACGAGGTTATAGCCGATGCACCACATGTAAGTTTGCTAAGTCTAAAAGTCAAGGCCAAGGTATGTACACTCCTTTACCGATTCCTAGTGCACCATGAACCGACATCTCGATGGACTTCGTCTTAGGATTACCCTGGACTAGGAAAGGTAGTGATTCGGTATTTGTTGTGGTGGATAGATTTTCTAAGATGGCACATTTCATACCTTACCATAAAACCGATGATGCCTCTAACATTGCCGACTTATTCTTTAAGGAGATTGTCCGTTTGCATGGAATGCATAGGACCATAGTCTCGGATAGGGATACAAAGTTTCTAAGTTATTTTTGGAAAACCCTATGGTCTAAGCTAGGAACTAAACTTTGTTTCTCTACTACTTGCCATCCGCAAATCGATGGTCAAACCGAGGTGGTTAATAGGACTTTAGGGACACTCTTAAGAACCGTGATCAAAAAGAATCTTAAGTCGTGGGAAGATTGTTTACCTCATGTAGAATTTGCCTATAATCATGCCGTGCATTCTACTACTTGTTTTTCTCCTTTTCAACTTGTTTATGGCTTTAACCCGCTTACGCCTCTTGATTTAACTCATTTACCTTTGAGTGAACGTGTAACCATGGATGGAAAGAAGAAGGCCGAGTTGGTGAAACAAATGCATGAAAAGGCAAAACAGAACATCGAGCGTAAGACCGAGCTATACCGCAAACATGCCAACAAAGGACGGCACAAGAAAACGTTCGAACCTAGCGACCTCGTTTGGATCTATTTACGAAATGAGAGGTTTCCAGAAGAACGGAAGTCTAAACTCTTGCCGAGAGTTGATGGATCATTCACAGTCTTGGAGAAGATCAATGACAACTCTTACAAAATTGATCTCCAAGGTAAGTACTCCGTTAGCTCTAGCTTCAATATTACTGATATCATTCCTGTTGTGGCAGATCAAGACGATTTGAGGATAAATCCTTTTCAAGAGGAGGGGGATGATACGATCATGGACGAGCATGCTTTGGACGAGGAAGCTTTGATCATACCCAAAGGACCCGTTACGCGGTCCAAGACAAGGAAGCTTGCCGGAGCTGTTCAGGAGCTACTTAATGACGTTCGGATCAAGGAAAAAGATCAGCTTATGCGCAACGCCGTTACCTCAATTTTGGCTACGATAATTTCTTGAGGTTGGACGTTAAGCATAAGTTGTTGTACTCTTTTTTCTATACTTGGTTTTGTCCCAATGGATTTTCCGAGTAGAGGTTTTAACGAGGCACGACTTATGCTTCCTCTTTACGATCCAATTTCACGAAATATATCATGAATACGTTGCATGGAATTTCGCATGCTAAGTGATTCAAGTCGACGAGGAAGGCCAAAAGGGTGTTCACACCTTGAGTAATTATTAGTCAAAATTCAATGGTCTTAGTCTTATGAATTAATTAGACTTTGTTATTTTCCGTGCATTGTTTTCAGTACTTCTATCTTCAATTCTTTCCCTATATAAACTATGTACTCCCTTTGAGAATATTCAATTCAGTGATATAAAATTTTTTCTAAAGAAGTTTCTCTCTTCTTCTTTTGTGAACTTGTCGATCTCTTGGTGGTTAGCCAACGAAATCAAACCGGTCATTGGATGGTTAGCTCTTTGATTACAATCGATCACTAGGTGGTTAGCCTTGTGTTCTTGCCGACTCTGAGGTGGTTAGCTGAAGAGTTCCTTCGTTTCTTAGGTGGTTAGCCTTCGGTTCAGGTTTACCGAGACCCATTCATAGTTCTCGACGCAGCCATTCGCTTCCCCGCCTTGTTCATCCAAGGATCTATCTGTTTAAATACCAAGAAGACTGTGCGTTCCTTTGGGAGATCGTATCAAATAAGCATGTTGGTCGGTCTATTCTTCATTCGTCCATAACTTGGCTTTTCTCATCTCTTCTTGGTTGGTCTTTAACTCCCTTGGTTCCACCATCAAGCTAGCATCCAAAAGTACCTATTTTCCATGGGATATGCAATGCAAATGCAAGAAATATAACCCAAGACTCTAAGACACAACCTATACGAAATGAAGTCTAAAATGCATAGAAACATGTAAAATATGAGCTTAATGCCTAAAATTGCTAAGTAAAACATGTGCTAAGGATGCATAAATACGTGCACATCAACTCCCCCGGACTTGTCTTTTGCTCGCCCTCGAGCAAACAAAGAGAACAAACCGGTGAAGAGGTTTAAAAGGGAGAACTCATAGCCAAGAGATTCATTTCCAAAGATCGCATTGTCAATGCAAGATAATACTACTCGATGCTAAAATAAAACCATCTGCTCAAACAAACTTTTCAGTATCGTTACAAGTTCAATGTTTTGCCTCTAAATTCAATGCCAAGTGAACAAATGCATCTTATCCACCAACTCCTTACATTCATTAAGATTTAAAACCGCGTAGTCTTGAAATGGGGATTACACGACTAAGTGGCTCATCCCGCGAGGCGTGATCTGGTAATGGCAAGATTGGTCCTCCCCAAAAAGTCGAGAATCATGCCAAAGATCGGGAACAACAAAAAGCACGCATAAAAGTAAGTTTCGTACAAAGTAAAGTAGCCCTCTAGAGGATGGTCTACCCGCGCGGCTGAGCGAGGAACAACTAGCTCAACCCCGTTAGGAATACCAAAACAAGCAATAAGGCACTACAAGAAAACAGACCATGAGTGACTCTCAAAAGAGTCACAAAATAGTCACAAAACTGCAATAAGCGACTGATTTATGACTAAAAAAAGTGGTCGCTAATAATTCGTCGCAAATTACAATAGTCACTTTTTCCGACTAAATTGTGACTACCAAATTTCGTCATACATAAGCGACTTTTTTGATACAACATTTTGTAGTCTTTAATTTGCGACTACCTCATGACTGATAGTGGTAGTGGTATTGATGAGACTAATTTGTAACTACCGTTGTAGTTGTAGATTTGTGATGTTTTTAAGACTGATAAGTTAGAGACTAATCAGCATTTTTAGTGGCAAGACCGTCACTTATTAGCCCAAATTGTTTGCAAAAAAAATATTTTTCAAATTTGAAAAGCTGAAATTAAAAAGAATAAAGCTTGATCCTTTGTCGGACCCCAACCACTTCGATACTGGTTTCCTAGTCTATGGTATTTGAGTCTATGGGAAAAGCTGAAACAAACAAAAAGATGAAACATTGGAATTTGTAAGTTCAAGGTTAATGTAAGAAAAAAAAAGCTCGACTTTCTTGATTAAATTCATCAAGGAGAACACATTTGCAATGTCATAAATTCGTCTAACTTTACTTGTTGACAATTTTGTCTGATTGGTTAATGTAATAATCAGAGATAAGAAAACATATAAAGCATGTTTACCAACAAAAAAAAAACATATAAAACGGGAAAGAGAGATTTACTTCTAATATGCGTTGGATCTTGAGAGTCGCTCAGTAAGACTTTTGCAACACTATCCAGTGTGATGAGATCTTCCTGAAGAGGAATCAAACAATATATGAGTAGTTTATAAGAATACATCTTAAATTTTGTGAAAGAAGCCAAAGAGAGGTGTCTAGTTAAGTTGTTCACTTACATTAGAACAAAGAAACATTTTCACAAACTTCTGAGAGAGTAGCAAGATAGGTTTCTCCTTTCGCTGTCCGGAAAATATATTAGTTTGCCTTCAATTTAGTTCCAAACAATCTTGCCATCTGCATCAAATCAAAAATAAAAACGTATTATCTTATTAAGATTCAAGAATCATTCATAAATACTTCAATTCATTGATTCGAAACATAGATAAGAAACAATTCCAAGTTCCATGGGGTTATTCAGAAAAAGAGAAACAAATCAAAACAAAACAAATCTATCAAAATGATTAAAAGGTAAAATCCTTACAGAAACAATCAATTAGTTCTTCCTCTTCGTTGCTACTATTACTCCGTTTGTCTGAATAAGCTGGTTTCAATTTCGTTGGTAGCAATAGATTCGTCGACAAACTACACATCTCTGCTGTCTTTTAACCAAAATCAAGCTTCAATTTTTCAAAAATTAGAACCGAAAGAGATATGCCCTAATTAAAAAGAGACCCTTCTTCCAAACCAAACCTGAAATCTCACAAGATTTCTTGCGTGTTCGTACGCTGAAACCAGAATTAAAAGAAGAAAGCTTGTAATTTTAGATGCCAAAATCAAAGCTTTTCTTTGCTTGAAGCTTTAGCTTTTGATTTTTCTTATTTCCCACCTCGTCCTCGTGTGGCTTTCCAGCCATTTCTCAATTCAGTGATGGGTTTCGAGAGCTGAAGATTAGAAGAAACCAGAGAAGTGCAGAGTATAAGAATTAGAGAGGAATCAAAATTGCGATAAAGAGAGTTTTTGTGAATATTTGGTGAAGGAATTCAAGTGAGAGAAAGAGTTGAAGAGATTACGAAACTGAATGAAATCGACAGAGATTGATGATGAGGGTAAGATTCAGAAGAGAAATACAAAGATTCGGAAGATTTAGGGTTGAATCGCGATGAGGGTCGAGAGAGAAAGTTAAGAGGATAGGGTTTGAAAATGAGATTTGAGAATTAGATCTCGTGTATTTCTTATCAGTTCTCTTAGTGAAATTCGTGGGATATCTCTGCGCCCAAAATCCACAATATTTTGAGTGTGGCCCCCAAAATTTTCAAAATTTTTAAACCCAAATATTTGGTGAAATACGGATACATATTTTTAGTCACAAAATAGTGGCAAATTGTAACTATTTTGTGACGTTAGGTTAAGAGTCTCAAATCATAACCCTAAACCCTAAACATTTGAAGCACAACAACTAATAAAAATGCGTAACCAGTCACTCTTTTTATATTTCTTAAATGTTTTCATCGGTGTAAAGTGTTTATTAATACAATTTAAGAAAATTGCAAACAAAAATTAAATTGAACAAACATTAGATGGAAAACATATGTACTATATCTTAAAACATGTTATGGAAGATACAAAGAGGAGTTCATCATATTTATAGTTAAATTTTTCAGTATTATATATGCTATTAAATGTAACTAACAGTTAAAACCTATGTAGATACGTATGATCAGTCTTTTTACACTGATCTTATGTTGTTCTTTTGAAAATCATATCGACGCGTAGCTAAAACGTGGTAAATCAGTCACAAATTTGGGACTAATTTGGGACTGCACTTTCGGACTAAAAAGATAGTCGCAGATCTGAGACTAATTTGCCACTCGTTTGCGACCACCACTACACAGTCGAATATTAGTCTAAATTCAGTCGCTAGTTTATGACTATTATGTGACAATATTATTCAGTCGTAAATATATGACTGATTTGAGACTGTATCTTTTGTAGTCATCTATTAGTCGCAAAATTTTGTGACCAAAAAAACAGTCACAAAAGGTAGTCACTCATCAGCTCTTTTCTTGTAGTGAGGGAATCCAAAGACTTCGGAGTTGGCATGGTAAATCTCGGCGGATCAGGTTCTCTTCACTTTTCCCTCTGCCTTTTGGCATCTGGTAAATCCGTTATCTCATCGCTAACCTCATCAACTGTGATTAGAGCATTGGAGGAAACAGGTCTCGTCGAACTACCAGTATCAGACTTCGGAGAAAGAACAGTTCTCCTTCCGAAAAGCAAAGGATCATCAACCATCTCTCCATAATAATCTAAGTCTAAAATAGTTTCCATGTTCTCCTTGTCGCACGAGTCCATGGAATCGGAAACCATTCTTTTCAATTCACCTCTCCGCTGCACCAAAGAGAAATAATCCGAGTCAGTTTTGCTCCACAATGCAAGCCTTGTCGTCGAGTCACCGAGTTACCGAGTCGTCGAGTCACTGAGTCGCCGAGTCACTGAGTTAACTCAGTGACCGAGTCGACTTAGTCACTGAGTCGACTCGCTATGAAATCAAACCACCATCTTTCTCCAACACCGCCTCGCCTCGTCGCTATCCCGATTCACCTTGTCTCCCCTAAATACTCCTACACCTCGCCGATAAAATCCTTTCTCCACCTCAGCGATTGATTTCTCCTCTACCTCGTCGATGTGTCTTCTCCACATCGCCGATGTAGCTGCTCACAGTCGTATCACCGTCGCAAAATCTCGGCTGCAGACTAGCGGACCTCACTGAATCGACCTTGTTTCAACTCATCGAGTCAACCTCATCTCGCCTCTGCCGTAACCACGATCTCGTCTCATCTGTAGGTTCCACCTCGTCGCGAACATATCCCAGCTTTGAAGTCGCGAGGAGGTCTTCGTTGGAGCTCAAGTCAAAGTCGAAGGAAGACGAAAGAGAAGGAAGGCGGCGGCGTGACCCAAAAAAAAACCCAAAATAAAAAATCTTTTTAAGCGAAAGAGAGAAGAGGGGAAACAAAATTTTTACCTTTTTATTTCAAAGGAGGAGGCAGATTGGTGAAAAGTAAAAAAAAAAAGTTAAGCATAGGGAAGGAATTTATACTACAAATCCCTGGCGGGCCTCAAGGTCCACTAACGTAGCAGGACCGTCAACTTCATCAGTTCTCTAAGTAAAAAAAACAACAATAAGTCCAGGAAAACACGGCAGCACCAGTTCAACATGGAATAACGAAAAACTTCTCGAGTTCGGTGACAAGACGTCCACGCCTGGCAACTTCATAGTCCAACATATCGATCTCAGATTTCAACAACATTTACCTCGGCATCATCATAACTCGATACTCCCAAGCTGGGTGGCTAACTGTAGGGGTCGAATTTCATCCCTATGAGATCGTTATAGCGACGAGATCAACTCTTCAACGTCTTGACGAAATCAGAGCAAGTTTACAAAGGCTCAGTCTAGATTTAGGTCCAAAATGACATTAAACCCATAAGCAAAATGGGCTTAATGAAATTATGGGCCTAAATTTGATATATTGCTTAATGGGTTAAGCCCAATTACTTAATAACACTATATATAGCTCATTGTACTCACCAAAAAGGGGTACAAATTTTTAATCACAGCTTAACGGAAACAGTAATAAAGAAATCATATTCTCAATCTGCATTCGAGGTGTGTCCGCGATATAGAAATCTATAATCTCCGAACACCTTTGACAAATTTAATTGTGTATATCCGACTCCCACAATGTTCTAAGTACTTTACATTTTAATCTTTAATCTTATCTTTCAAGTTTTAACCTTTACATTTGATTTCTGTTCTTTTATACATTTACGTTTATCGCATCTTCTTAGCTCAATCCTGACTTGTTCCATAGTCATGAGTGAGTAGTCTTCTTATTGAGTTACAGATTAGTAGATTTAGGGGCTTTAGAAAGTGGCTAACGTTGCTTCGGCTTATTCACTACATGTTCTCAAGCTTAGGTTGAGCTTAATACTAGGTTCTCGACTCACATCTTGAACCTTGTTGATAAGCACTTTCCCGCCGGAAAGGTGTTTGTGGGAATGCTTGAATGACTTTTTGCTTGCCTTGGTATCTTTGGCCACGAAAGTTGATGTCAAAGTGCTAAGTGAGCTTATTGAACTTAGTCGATCATGCTTGGAGAGTGTTTAAATTTGGCTGTGAAAGTTAGTTATATTTAAATACTTAACAAAGTAGTTAGTCCTTGCATTGTTTATTCGTCATAATATTGCATTTTGATTAGGCTTAGTACAACCAAATTCCAACATCTACTTATGCTTTAGCTTAACATAAATTCTCCATGGTTTAATACTCTAAATCCTACTCTTCCTTGTGTTCAATCCCTATGCTTGCTACAATTGAATCATGAGTTAGGTTGATTAGCTTGCTAGAATTTTATTTGATAAGTTTGTATGCTAATAGAACTCTCATCAGTGTTCGATCGATCATGAAGCTGCTAGAAACTGTCTGTACTCCTTGTTCGGTGATCGATCGATCGTGTAGGTGATCGATCGATCAATGCATGATTAAGTTTCTGGGAATCCGTCTCATGATCGATCAATCGTGTGTGGTGTCCGATCGATCAGCAAGCTCCTGGAACTTCCGGATGTCTGATTTGCATAGCTATTGATCGATCGTGATGGTGATCGATAGATCGCTTTGTGTTACGTGCTGAAATTTGTTTTCTTCCTGAAAAACTAAGTAGAAATATTAAAAATAAAGAAAGCTAAAAAAAGACTAAACTGTTACCAGTGGGTTGCCTCCCACTAAGCGCTTCTATTTTAAGTCATTTAGCTCGACTTGGTTGATATGTTTTAGGCTAGAGACGGAGAGCTCAAGAGGAATGTCTCTTCCACCTCTTCTCGTTCCTCTTCTTCCTTGCTTTGGACAAGGTTGTTGCATTCAGACGGTCACATTTAGGATATCCTTTGTAAGTAGAGTTGAATTGCATGATGTGCTCTCCATTATAATAAAATCAGTAGGAATGAAGGTGTTCCCAATCTGGACGTTGAGGTTGTAAACGATTCATATGATCTTTGGCAAAGAGGAATCCGCCATCCTTACATAGAGCTTTGTTGGGTAAATGTCTGATATTCGTATCTGCATTAGCTTGTGCATTACACTCATACAGGCCTTGTATCACATACTAGGGGTGGAATTATTATCCGGGATCCGAGATTCGATCCGTTATCCGTTCGGAATCGCTCCAAAAATTAGGATATCCGGGGAGCCCGGATCCGGATAAGGATAGTAAAATTTAGGATCCGTGAAAAGAGGATCCGGATCCGGATAGCAAAATTTTAAGGTCCAGATATCCGGATCCGGATCCGGACGCATTAAATATATTAAAACCATATATATTATATATCTATTAAACTAATTTTATATAAATAAATATATATAAAAATTGATTTTAGTTATTTTTATAATAAATTATATTTATAATGAAAAAATACCAGTTAAGATATTAACTAATAATTTTTAAAAATATATTTTTATTTATTTATTAATTATTTTAATTAATTTTAATATTAATTTCGGAACCGGATCCGGATCCGGATATCCGCGGATATCCTGATTTTTAGAACGATTCCTAGAGCCCGGATATCCGGAGGTCACTATTCTGATCCGGATAGTTTTTTCACGGATCCGGATACTCTGAAATTCCAGGATATCTGGAATCGTCCCACCCCTATCACATACTGCATTTTTGAAATTAGATCTTTGAGTCGAAAAAGAGATGAGAAACTTCCCTGGATCATCTTCCCTGACAATCTTCTTCATGGCTGGTCTGGTTGTCCGCCTTATTTTGCTAAACATCTTCTTGATTTTGGTTCTAGATTCTTCTATCGAGAAGAAAAACTCCTCCAAGGATTATGTGTCCCATGCGTCATCAAAGTCTCCATCCGGAGGAGTCCTCCTTACTAATCTCTCGAATTTTTTTAGAGTTTCCCCATCAATGGTTTTCCTGGCTATCTTTTTCCTCCTTCGCGCTACCCCTTCATCACTATCATCGGAATCACAAGAAAAAGTTAGCTCCTTATCTGGAATTCAATCGATCATGTTCAAGCCAATAATTGGCTTATATTCTTGATCGGTGGACTCCTTGACATTCTTGGTGAGCTTTACGAGGGATACTTTCAACTCATTCTTGTGCTTTCCCAATGTGTTGATCTCTTTTTCAGTAGAGGTGAGCTTCCCTAGGATGTCTTGGTACATCCCGTCCACCTTAAAACCCAAGTCCGAGACATTCTTGGTGTTGATTCTCTACGCGTGTTGAAAGTTATGAAGAAACTTCTCCAGATGCATCAATCTTGTGTTCCAGCTGTACGTGGCTAGTAAGCGTGTCAAGTCCAACCCTGAACATGCTCTCGTTGTTACGAAGACTGTTCGCGGTGTTCAACTTGACTTTTTCTTTGATGAATTGGATCTTCTGGTCGTACATGCGGATGTGAGATGTGAGATCATCTAGTTAGCGTCCCAAGTCTGACTGGAACTCATCCATCCTTGCGTTAAGGTCAGAGTTCATCAATTGCTGGAAATCCATGTATTCTCTAACCATCTTTTCAATCCTTCGCTCATAAGCAAGTTGAGAAGGATTTTGGTTGACTGGCATTTGGTATTGTTGATGAGGTAGCCGGTGAAAAGGGGGTTGTGTGGCAAGATGGTCGTGGGAGGAGCTTGTGGAGAGGTAGTGGCGAATGGTCGAGCGCTCCCTACTGCTCTAGCTAGAACATGCACCATTGTAATCTTCTCAGAGTTTGGTGGAATGTTGGAATCTCCCATGTCTAGTTCCTGAAACACAAAGTAAACAAAAAGAAAATTGAAACTAGCAAAGGTAAGACTTAGTCGAAATTCTTATCGAGAGCTAATGGTGCTTGCTAATTCCACGGCAACGGTGCCAAAAACTTAATAGGTTGTAAATTCAATCAAAGTTTTACCCAATGTAAAACAACCTAGGCAGGCTGCAAGTGCACAACCAATCGATCGTAGTACTTAGGGATCGAATCCACAGAGAATTAGAAACATTCAATAGCAATGTGAACTAAGAACTATGCTAAGTCAACCAAGGGTTTTCAAGAGTGATCAAACGGTAATTGAAATCGATTTAAAGCAATAATAAAGAAACGTTGGGTCTTTCGGAGATTCTCAGGGTTTCATAGTCCAAATTATTCATGTAATTCCTAGAGTAAAATTGATTCGGTTTTCCTCCTAGAATATGAACACATATTAAACTAGTTAGGCTCTTGCGATTCTAGCTACTATTTCAAACTAATCTTATCAATCTACTCTTGCAATGACAAAGACTAAGATCTAATGCAATTGCAAACAGGTTCAATTGTTCAATCAATCCTAAAGGTCTAACTCTCGTCTTTCTAAAGAATCAAACTAATTAAACATCTTTTTTAGATAAATATTGGAACGGTTAGAACTCTATACTTTATCTAAGATCTGTTTCAAGGAGATCAAACCCTAAAACATGTATCATGCACGATCAAGATGAAGGAGTACTCTAAACCTAACAAAAGTGTCACCATAGTTCATAAATCCTATATATCGAACCATGAAAACCCCTCGAATTGATTTCTCTAGAACCCAACAATGAAACAACTCAGACATAGTGAAGTAAATCAAAGCAAAAGCAATAGATAAACTCATTGTATTAGGAACAGTAGTAAAGGGTTCAAGAAAATTCTCCAAAGGTAACAAAGAGGTGAGAATCATTCTCCCAAAAGCGAAGTAAACAAGTAAAGAGATTAATGCCTTAGGACTAGTGAAGAACCAAGATTTTTTTGAAGTGATGATTATGGTGAACGTGTTCCTCCTCCTCTTGAGGTTGATGAGTCTCCTTTTATAGGTCTTAAACTCGGTTAGGGCTTTTTCCAAAAGATTTAGGAGAAAATCTCCAAGAAAGAAAAATACCCAATCTTCTTGGATTTGGCGATCAATCGATCACCTCCTGTGATCGGTCGATCACCATTTTAATGCATTTGTCCGTCAAAAACAGTGGGTTTGTGATTGGTCGATCATGGCTGAATATTCTAGACTGCCTTTAGTTTGATCCTTACTCGAACAGATTTCCTTAGATTGAAGATATCTCAAGATCTAGCCGTCAGATTGTGGAGATCTAATATCCGTTTTGAATCTGAGAACCTTCTCTATCTAGTGGTAAAATATGAGATCGATCTGACGGTGGGACCTCCTTCATCTGGAGTAAAACATATGATGGTCAGGATTTGTCCTTCCTTGAAATGCTTGATTTCACTTCTTTTAGGCCCAAAATGCTTCAAAAGCCTGTATTGACTTCTAAACCCATGAAAATGTTAAAAGTAGCATATTAAATCCAAAAACTATTCATATCTTTATTAAATACATATTAAAAATATAAGAAAAACGGGTAAAATATCGTATACTAGGGATTGACCACGCTATGCGTAGGTTTAAAATTTAACATTGTAAAATATACAATAATTTGTACCTCATTGATTATTTGGGAGAATTGCAAAAATGCTACTATGAGTTGTCCATTTGTGCATTTGTTAATATTACAGAAATTTGGTGTTTATAGACTAAGCTCTTGTAAAAAATTATTGGACATATACAATTTCAAATGTATAAAAACAAGACTGTTTACTAATAAAAATTGAATATGAATTGACTAAACTTATATGAGTTGTATATATTAAGTGAGTTGATCACTAAACACATTGTTGAAAAATCTTACTATTATATATTTTTATATTTTCTATATTCATATTAAAACTATGAATTTAGTATCATATTAAAAATTCATATTAAAATGTATTTATAACATATATAAGAATCATAAAATTAAATTTTGACTATAATAACTTAATATGTTATTTTCAATTCTATTTTAAGAAATGATTTTTACATGTAGTTATTGGTAAGAGTTTTTTTTTTTGTTATAAGGATTTAAAATTTTTTAATAATGAGGTTTAGTTGTTCGTAAATTACAAATTATCGTTATTTAGTCATTTTTTATTATATAATTAGTGTAAGAAATTGATTTTGAGTCAATTTGGTCTTTTACTTTCATCTATACTTTATCTTTTTGAGGCCAATTTTTTTATATGGCGTTTTTTAATATATCATATCGTTCTTTCTGAAAAATCAATTGAACTCGATCTTTGTAGTTACACAATTAATACAAATCATATATTTAAAATCAAATAAATTTGATCTTTTAATCGTATCGTTATTTTTGTTCTTTGAGTTTTCTTTAAGGAGAAAATATTTTTTATTGTTTAGTTAAGATACATATCTAGAAATAAATTATGAAAATCTCTCAAAACATCAGTTTATGATTTTTGTTGAAAACATATACCACAACTCAATAAAATGTAACTATGGATGTTTACAAATTTACTCAATAATATTTTATGTATTAGTTAAAAATACAAAAATTGATAATTATAGTTTTCTTAAAATAAATAAAGATGGAAAATATTTTTGAAAAATGAAAGAAACAAAATCAAATATCAATTGGATGTATAAACTCAATTTGTTATATGTTTTTTATTTGTCTTAAAATTATTAAAGCAAAACAAAATTAATTAGTGTCATTTCTTAAATGAAAAAATGACACATGTCAAAAAGTTATGAGACACATGGCAGCCTCTCATAACTTTGGTTTAGAAAAATCTTACAATATTATATAAGATATCACCGCCAATCTACAAATGCACAAATTACTACCAATCTTTTAAGGTGAACCACTTGGTTGACCCGATTTCCCAAACGTGGAATATGGATTTATTAAGGGTGATAATAGTATCAGAGAATGTGAGTATAGCTGTGAGTATACCTATCAGTACTATAAATTGGTCGGATATGTTAGGGTGGCATTTAAAGTAAAATCAGAATATCATAGGGAGCAGACCATACGAAACCAAGATCTTTCGCCCAAAATCTATGGACCTGACATACGGCCTTTGTTGTCATATACGTGGAAATTAAAGTGTTCCCAAAAATTAAAACATTTCAATTAGCAGATATTAACGGGATGTGTCTCCGTCTCAACGAACCTAAAATATTGAGGTATTCATTGTGAAACACACTGCGCACGATGCAGAGCAAAAAAAAACTATTAATCATGCCAGTTTTGAATGTCCTCCGGCTGTACAAATTTGGGAACTTTCCAATGTCCCATCGGCGCCGGAGATTTTTTCTCGGACATCGATTTTTTATAATATAGACTATCTTTTCTGGAGATTACCAGCAGATTTGCAAGATCACCATTTTTCTTGGATTCTTTGTATATTTGGAAAGTTAAGTAGAAAGGAAACTATATTGAGGCTTGGGACAATCAATCCCAAAAATTTAGGTGTCTTGTGTTTAATTGACGGTTCATGGAAGGAAACATATATTTTTGCAGGTCTAGGATGGCATTGCGATTGAAGCAAGAGTATTTACCACTTTACATTTCGAATTAGAAGCACTTATATGGGTTGGAGCCAGAAACCTTCACAAGAGTATTTCTCCTTTACATGTCGAATTAGAAGCACTTATATGGGTCATGCATTGTTTATTGGCAAACCAGTTGACAGAGGCAGTTTTTGTAACTAACAGCACCGAGCTAGTGATATACCCTATATTTTACCACTTTTACCATCTATTTTACTATGTTTTTATATACTTTAATAAAGTCTTTCGACCAAAAGTGGTAGTTTTCTCGTATATATGGATTTTAAGATCTTAATAGGTTTAATCATCAAAAGGATTCCGAAAGGAGCAAAAGAAGTGTTATCTATGATACAGCTACTTATTCAAGTCAAAGGAGTCAAGCCAATTCATTATATCTTGAAGATAAAGCATATTCTCAAGTTGGACAGAACATATACGCCAGAAGTTCACTGATTAACGGAGGACCAAATCAACTTGGAATCTAATGAAACCTGGTGGGAAGATATCTCTTTGAGTTAGATTGCCAATGAAGTTGGAATCAAATCAATTGGAGCTGTACTTGAGAAGATACACTGGAAACACTGAAGACATGTCAAAATGCCTTAAAAGTGAAGCATGTGCAGAAATGAGCCAAGCACTGGGCCGCTCCAAGGGCCGATGATCCAGGCCATTGCCGACGTTCTAGAATCCTCAAGGAAGACCTAAACACCGGTCACGCAACCCGACCGTTGCTTGGACCGGTGGTTGCCTCATTTTCGACATAAAAGACTCTTTTGCCCGAAGATAACCCTAGCCGACTTAGGACCTCTTAACCCTATATATACTTGCTTTTAGTCTCTCTAAGAAGGAAGATCAGCCGGCCATAACAGCCAAAATCAATACCAAAACATGTATTTCGTTTATCTCTTGTTCTTAATGCATCTTTGATTCTAAAAGCTTTTAAGGGTAGTTCGACTTTGTCCTATTGCAAAGAGATGAGATCTAATCCCTTACGCTCTGTAGATCAACGATTTATACTATGTTTATTTGCTTTATTCTTGCTGCTCGTTGTTGCAAAACATGTAGAGTATTAGCCTTGATTTGATTTTTATGCACTTTCTTATTTCTATGATATCACATCATTGAACGTTTAAGGTTTTATTCTAGAGTTGATTCTTCATCTCTATTTACGCTCAAAGCATGATCTGGCTTAGCTACCCAGTGACTGATATTAGGTTGATAGACTTTCCAAAAACTTGTTATATCTCCGGACCTAGTATTTGATGAGTTAGGCGTCTTAACAATTCGAAAGGTTAGTTAAGGAGTTTAGTGAACAATCGAATCTTACACTTTACGCGTATCTTCACCTTGTAATAACCATACGATAGTTGAGTCTATTAGGGAAGAAGACATAGAAGTTTGATCCACGATAGTGGTATGATTTTACCTTAGTGATTTAAGTTCTAGAACAACTAGTATTAAAAACCCTAAATCGTTTGCTTGTGTCTTGCATATGTGTTAATAATTGCTTAATCTTTTATCTTGATTTAACTATCTATCTTTACTTTATTGCTTTGTTATTTACTTCCATAAACCCTAAAAACCAAATAATATATATTCATCTAGCTTAATTCGCATCATATAGATTTGTAGCGCATCATCCCTAAGTACTACAATTGTCAACTGTGCACTTGCAGTTTCCTAGGGTTATAAATTTAAAGTTTGCATATGCATCTAAACCCTGCAGCACATCAGCTAGTGAAGATGGTGTTTTCACCTAGGGACTGGCCAGCTTTCTTTACACAACTTGAGCAATTCATCGGAAGTAGAGATCTTTTCGCAGGTTTCAACATTGCACACACGTCAAGATCAAACAACACAAAGGCGGACACGCTTGCTCAGAGCGTCCGAGTTATATCACACGATACTGTTTATGTAAACTGTAACATCCCACTTTCTAGAAATATGTGGTGCATGCAGAGAGGTTTAAGAGAATTGATTTGGCTACTTATATCACCAAAATGCACTTATCTTTTCCGTCACACATCTAGAGAGAACTCCAGAGTTAAACGTGCTTGGAAGCAATTTAAGGATGGGTGACCTACTGGGAAGTCGTTTCCAGTACCGTGTGAGAGAGGACAAAACATGGAGAAAGATCACGTGGTGATTTGCAGGGTTAGTAAACAAGTCTTTCTAACCTCCTGGACTAACGCACTGACCGATGGATAAGGGTGGGCCCACGGGCCTAGAGTTGATGTGGGACCCATTGGAAGATGAGGATTTCTCCTGAAAGGATGAGGATTTCTTTCGAGGGGATGATAATTTTCCCTGCATACCGATACCTTGACGGTGGTCGGGGCGTTACATAAACTCTGTTATTCCGGTTTAGATTATCCGAACTTTTCTAAATTTATATAGCTGTTGACAAAAAAATATATTAAAAAAAAAAATGTTTTGAAATATTAGATGATAATTTTAGAACTTAGAAGGACGAAGGGTCACGCCAAAACAAAAAAAAAAAAAAAAAAGAAGAGACGAAGGGTCAAAATGAATGAGCTAATGAACAAAAAGACACGTAAGTGTCTCAAAGGTCTAATCCAATTGGTTCACAAAACTCCAATCCAATTTCTCTTCTGCCACTTTCTGTTTTTTTCCTTTTGCAGAAAAATAAAATGTAGAAAATCCATTCTTCATGAAATATATTTATTTTTGAGAAATTCTCTAAAATACCATATTTTAAATTTTTATTTTTAAAAATACTACCATTTTTTAAATATTCAAAAAGTACCATAATTTATTAAATGTTCTTAAAATATCACAAACACCAAAAATTGATTTTCAAAAGTTTGTAATTTAAATATTTGGGTTTGGGTTAACTATTATAAAATTAGAGTATAATTTGTGGGAGTAAGATTTGGGTTTAGGGATTAAAGTTTAGTGTTGAATATTAAAAATGAATTTTAGTTTTAAAATATTCTGGGAACATTTACGAAATAATAATATTTTTGAAAATTGCCTTTATTTCTTTGTCGTCAATGAAATATTTAATACACGGCCATCAAGATTTCTCCTACGATTTTATCAAGCAAAAGAAAAAAAGATTTTTCCTACGATATAAACAAATTTTACGAAATCTAGAATTTTAAAAAACTTCAGTATCATGAACAAAATAACGTTTTTGTATGGATTCATGTTGTATTTCCTATGAATTTTTTTGAACTTTCTAAATGGGTTAAGGTTATATTTAGATCCAAAGATTTGTATTTATATGCACGTATTTCATATTCGAATAATTTAGAAAATTTTCAAAAAATGTCATTTTTCAAGTGTCACTTTACAAAAAGTTACATTTTTGAAATCTTTACAAAAATGCCAATTTTTCAAAATTATTTTTTTTTATATCATTTATGTTTGGGTTAATTATGTTCTATTAGGATTTAGTTATGAGAGTTTAGGGGGTTTTAGGGGTCAAAACATTTTTATAAATCTATAATTAGTGGCATTTTTGCAAATGGGCATCCCTAAGTGGCATTCTTGCAAATGTGCACACAAAAGTGGCATATTTGTAATTGCTCCAATAATTTACTACATGCATGAAAGAACAGATATTCAATATCACTAACTGTATCATGCGTGGAGAAATTAGCGTGTTTAATTAATATAAACTAGATTTTTGATTCGTGTCAAAAGCGGAATAAGAATATTTAAAAAAAAATTATGAATTTTTTAATATATCGAAAAAAATTAAAAATAACAAATATTAAATGGTATATCTTCTATGTAGATAAAAATATTTTATCATACAAAGTTTAACTTGCATGACAATTGGCTTGCATGTGAGCATTTTTTGTATGAACTGAATACATTTGAGAAAATGGTTTTCTCAAATTTATTTGTGTTAACTAAACTAAAAAAAATATAGTGTTAGTAAGTAAAAGTTTTTTAAAATAAAAAAAAACCAAAGAAATAATAAAAAATGAAAATGATGATTTTTAAAAAATTGAAACACTATTTTTTGTTTTTAGTTTTTGTTTATTTAAACTGTTTGGATTCCACCGATATCAATAAACCTATCATGTTTTATAAAAATTGTAAATATTTTTGTGTGTAAAGTTGTACGTTTATAACCAAAAAAAAAACTTTACTTTAATTGAACTAATATGGATAAAATTTAAGTGATTTTACAGAAAATAATTGTATGATTAAATTATATTTTCAAATATGTTATCTAAATGGACAATAATACAATTTTTATAAATTAATTGACATGCTAAATGATTTTTCATTAAAACATTATATTATATTATATTTTAAAATATTTTATATTATATTTAAAATATTAAAATGTTAGTTTTAAGTTATATTTAAGTTTGTAATATGTATTTGTGAGACCATGTCAAAAAATTAATGAAAATATGCAGAGAATTTCATCATGTCATATAAATTCTATTGAAATGTTTTGATTGATTAAATTTAATTACATATTCTTTAAAGTCTTTATTGAATGATATATAATTTTTTTTCATTTAGTGTCTCCTCAATTAATATATACTCTCTCCGTTTCAATATATATGATGTTTTAAAAGAAAAAATTGTTTTAAAATGTATGATGTTTTTAATTTTTAATATAGTTTTTAAAAGGTAATGATGATGAATTGTAAATTTCAAAACACATTCAGTAATTTTATTAAATTACTATTGGTTTAAATTTATGAAAAATTGTTTAATATAAAAAATATATATTAATAGATTAAAATTATTAATAAATTAAAATTAATATGTTTTTATATAAAATTTCTAAAACATTATACATATTTTAAGTTGGAAAAGCAAAGAAACAAAAATTATTGTGGTCGTAGAACTATGGTCAAAGACGACATCTTTGGTCCCCAAATCTGTCTACGCCTTTGACCATTTCACATGTCCCATCTCTTTTTCCTTAACTTTTTATATTCAACCCTAAGCTTTTCCTTTTTCATAGTAATAATATCGTAAAAATAAAAAGAAACTCCTAATCTTGCAAGTGGCTATTGAACTTACATTATTATATTAAAACCTAATCCAAAATCTATTATACAATTAGAAGTTATCACTCTATCTAGAATATTTATAGAGAAATTGGTTTTTATATTAGTTAGTGGTCATATGTTTAATTATTTAACATCACATAAAATAAAATATAGTAACTAACATTCTAATTATGAGAAATTCCAATTATATCTTTAATATATTTATGGTAAGTGCATTCATCTCTTTTTCATCATTATTTTTTTTATCACATTCTTTTTCTTATATCAATTTGTTTCTCTTTAACTTTGAAAAAAACATATTAAAGATTAGAAGTTTTTTTTACTCTATTAAGAGAAAAAAAACCAATATCAAAAACATTTAGACCTTTTATTTGATCTATTATATATTTATATATGTAATTAACTATGTATCCAAATATACTTATCTTTATATGTCGTTAATTATTAAATATAGTTAGAACATGTAAATTGATATTATGTAGAAGAATCTCTTGGAAGAGAGTATCAATAAATATAAAAAAAATTTGTCTAATATAAAATAAATCCAAAAATTAAATTTAAAATTTAAACCAATAAACAGGCTTGATTGTGAGAAATGAGTTTTTAATACTCTCCCCAAAGTTTCTCAAATGAAAAGTTTGAGAACCAATTCTTGTTTCTCTCTCCTCATTTTTTTTTTTTGTTTAATTCTAAGAGACTCTTCTATATACTACCAATGTACATGCTCTTAGTTATATATCTATGTGTAGGTAACTATATATCCAAGTATAGTTCTCTATATAAATAATTATTTTCACAAATAGTCAGCTATACGAGTTATATTCACGAATAGTTCACTATTATCTATATAACTAAAAATATAAATAACTACGTTTAAATGTAGTTGGTTATATATCCATATGTAGTTGACTATATATATAAATAAATAGTTATCTACATAGTTAATTTTATTCACAAAAAATCAGTTATACTTGTTATATTCACAAATAGTTCACTATTATTTATATAATTAAATAATTCACTATATCAAACATGTAGTTAATTATATTACAAATAAAGTTCACTATTTTTTAATTAAATATTGAAATAGTTCACTATTTATGTCTATAGTATTTAATTTGTGATATAGTTCACTATATAGTTAATCTATTTAAATAATAATCAATTATTATTAAACTTAAAGAAACATGGTTTTTTTTTTAAACGTAAAATACAAAAAAAATATTATATATGTCAACTTAAAGTTTATATCTAGAAAAATAATGATATTTCTCTTTTTATTACAAAACAAATTTGCATTAAATGTGATAATTCTCATTGAATGTTATAAAAGGTAAAATAGTCTCATTTTATTTCTCTTTGTTAGTTAACAAATTTATAATCTTCATATGTTACTTAACTAATTCACATGCTCAAACATGTTATTTCACTAATTAACCTATATTTATATTAGCAAAATTATTTTTAAAATATTTAAGTTTTAACATGTTCATTTAATTCATGTTTATGAATATTTATTGTTATTTATAACTATTAAAAGTGGAATTAAATAAAAAAAATATGTAAATTTTTTATTGAAATTAGTAAATACAAGAATATGTGAATATTTTATTGTTGTGAATAAAAAATTACAACAAAAAAAATATTTCATTTAAGTTGTATATTATTTGAGAGTAATAAAATTATTACAAGTTTATGATAAGATAAATGTTTATATATTTTTATTTAAAAAAATTGGAAACATGTCTGGCATGTTCTGCACGTTCTAGATTTATAGCTTTTTCTTTTGTAAACATTTTCCGCCCAATTGGATTACCAATCTAGGTGACTTATTTTAATTAAAGTTTGATTGACAAAAAAAAAATTGGAAACATGTAAAATGAATATAAATATAAAAAATAATAACATATAAACGATATGAGAGAATAACAAATAAATAAATAATATGAATTATTGAAACATCGTATTTTTTCAATTGTTAGGATGGTGAAAGTGTAAATTAAGAGATATCTTATTTCATTAGAAAAATATTGAAAAATTTTATTAAAGATGAGAAGATAAGGTAAAATTTTGGAGGAATTACGAAAATACCACATTTAAATGATCAGTTTGCAATCATGCCTACGCTGGTACACTTTTGCAAATCTGCCACATTTTATTAGCAATAAGCCAATATGATAAAAAAATTTCCTCCCTCTTTTCTTTATTTCTTTTTCTCTTTCTTTTTTCTCTTTTTTTTTTTTTTTTCTCTTTTCTCTTTCTCTCTTTCTACGAGATCTGACTTTTTTTTTCTTTTTATTGAAAAATCTAATTTTTTTTCCTTCTTTTTCTTTCTCTCCGTAACAAAAACCCAGAGATCTCTCTCTTTGCTCTCTCTCTCTCTTAATCTCAAGCTTTCGTTAATGGAGAAAATGGTGATAACGACATTAAAAAAAAAAACAGATCTAGATCTGAATTTCTCTTTCTCTTTCTCGCACACATAGATTCAGATGTATATCCAAATTTTATCACTTTTTTGCAAATCTGGGTTTGTTTGATTTGTGTTGTAGATATGAGTTTTTGATTCGATTTTGGTTACAAATTTAATGTCTTTTTGTTCGATTTAGCTTACAGATTTGAGTTTTTGATTATTTTTGGATTAGTTTAGTTTTTGATATTTTTCTTACTGATCTAGGGTTTTGATGTTTTTTAACAGAGTTTTTTAAAGGTTTATAAGTTTTTTTAAAGGTTTGTAAGCCTATTTAAAATGTTTATAAATTTTTTATACAGTTTATAAGAGTTATGTATCTTTCTTTAAAAACTGAATAATTGAAATAATAATTTATAAAGTTTTGACGTTTTTTAATAAAGTTTTTAAAAGGTTTATAAAGTTTTTTAAAGGTTTTGTAAGACTATTTAAAATGTTAATAAATTTTTTAAAACAATTCATAAGAGTTATGTATTTGCTTTAAAAACGTAACAATTGAAATAATAATTTATAAAGTTTTTAAAAAGTTTATAAGTGTTTTTACAAGGTTTATAAATTGTTTAAAAACCTTAAAAACTGTTCTAAAATTTTAAAAACTGTTCTAAAATATTATATTATTTTTTAAAAAAATTATAATGTAAATGAAAACCCTAACCCATCCCTCATCCCCCCAAATCTATACTCTAAATGCACAATAGTTAACTCAAACTCCAAATTTACAGTTGTTTGTAACTTTTATCAAAAACGTTTTTGCTTTTTCTTCTCTTTTTGCGTTTGCGTATGCATTTCTTTGAGCATATTATTCTTCTTCTTCTTCTTCTTCATATATTCACCAGATCCAATCTCAGATCGGAGACAACGAGAATCAAATTCATATTCAAATTCATATCCAAATTTACGACTTTCATATTTGGTTTTTTTTTTGAGAAATTAGATCTGGTTAATAGAGAATAGACGGTGATATCCGATTTCACGACGACGAGATCTGATTTTGAAAGAGAGAAAAAGAAAAAATGACAGAACTGGTTCAACGAATTTTTTTTTGTTTTTTTGCAATTTGTAATTGAGGATAATCTGGGAATATACAAGAAAAAGAGTTGCATTTTTGTAAAGTGGCATGGGAGATGTAGCATTTTTTAAAATTTTTCTAAAACTTTGGAATATATGATTTATTCAAAATGTTATATTTGGGCTCTAGAAGTATAAAAGAAAGTTCTAATTAATAAAATGGTGAGTGGTTAAATAAAAAAAAAATATATATATATATATATATATATATATATAAATCTCAAACAAATATATTTATTTTCAAATAGAAACTATCAACATTGAAATAATTAAAGATCATTTCATATTTTCATACAATACAAATAAGATAAAAAATTAATTTTATTTCAGTTCAAATCAAATATTTTATATGCACAGAAAATTGGTTGATTTGCCAATTATAAGTATAATATCTTTTTCAACTCATGAAACTCTGACCTTGATGTCTATAGTATGTAGTTTTCACCTTAGTTTCTATGGTATGTTACATGACTGCAATTTTATCTGTAGATCTCAATATCTCATCGACCAAAAAAAAAGAGTATAAAAATATTAGATTAATTAAATTTTATATCACTATATTTAACAAAATTATAAAATAAAAAATTGTGCGTGACTCATATTCTAGTTTCAATAGTTTGAGTGATTACTTTTTAACAAGAGAAATTTCAAAAAATGCCATTTTTCAAGTGCCCACTTTTTCAAAAAAAAAATTCATTATATAATTTATGTTCGGGTTAACTATGTTGTATTAGGGTTTGGTTTTGAAGATTTAAGGGGTTTTAGGGATTAAAACATTTTGTTAGGAATTATAATTTTAAGATTTAGGTTTTAAAAATCCATAATTAATGGTATTTTTGTAAATAGATATCTCTAAGTGGTATTCTTGCAAATGTATACACCAAAAATGGCATTTTTGCAATTGCTCCTTTTACCAAAGATGTATACTCGCTTCGTTTTCAAATAGTTTTTGTTCTGAAACAAAAAATTGTTTCTAAAAAATTGATGTTTTACCATTTCTATTTCTATGCAGTTTTTATTAAGTAATGATGATAAATTGTAAATTTCAAAACATATTAATTGATTTTGTTGAATTAGTATTGGTTAAAAGTTATTGAAAATTGTTTAGCACAAAAAAATAAAGTATTTATTGTTAAAAATTAATATATTTTTTTAATATATATAAAATTCTAGAAAATTAAACAGAGGGAGTAATTTTCTAATAGCTACTAATCACAAAACAATACGAATAAACTAGTGTTGGAATATAAGTTAAATTTCATATTTTGGCAAAAGCTTCGATTACATGATTCATAGTTTGTACTCGTTTTAGAAACAAAAGAACCAAATAAAGGTAGAGTTTGCTAGGGTCTAAGTTTATAAATATAAGAAGTTGAAATATTTTTGCTTTCAAGACGATTCCAAAATGAGATCAGCTACGGCGGCGCCGGCGAGATCAGCGGCGGAGAGAGAATGATTATGATCTCCTTCGTAAGTAACGATTAACATTGACGCATCATCGGCTGCTCTCTCCACATGTTTACGAGCTGGACAACCTCTTACGCTACTGCACTTGTAATATCCTCTGTTTTTCAAGAAACAGAGTCATCAATACCAAAATTCAAATCTTAAAAACTTTTGATTTTTTCAATTTGATTGGGACTGATCTTTTAAAGTACCTGGGATGTGGAGATCCTTTGATGGGTTTTTGTCCGTATTTTCTCCATGAGTAATCGTCTGGAGGTACATCGGACATTTTAGCACTGATCGCCGGAACCCTAATTACTCTCTTCTGTTTAATCTTTCTGTAAAAACAGAGAAGCAAATTTTTAGAGAGAGAGAGAGAAAGAGATTTGAATCTGATACCAAATCTACGAAAGTTTGATTTTTTTTATTGTTGGGTCGAATCTAAATACTAAATCTAATTAAAAAATTAGATTTTGCTACAATACCTTTTTTTGGAGCAATGGCAACGACCGGAGGAGGAAGCAGAAGCGCATTTTCCGGCGAGGTTATTCTCGGAATTACATTTTCTCTTTGTTGATTTTGAGAAAGACGAAACCGTCGTTGATAAGCTTTGAGTCATAAACGGTGCCGTTTCAGAAGGACGATGATGGTTCTGCTTTTGCTCTGGTTCCGTCGTTACAGAGGAGAGAGAAGAGAAATCGATCGTTTTGATAGACGAAGAGAATGAACCTTTTCGGATCATCGGCGGAGGAGGCGGAGGAGCTTGAAACGGCGTCGGTTTAAATTCTTGATGATGAATCGGTGAAATAACCGGAGCACGTCTAAACCGGGCGTGTCCGGTTCGAGTACGATCTAAAAGAGATATGACTCTTTGAAACTTGGAAACCGCCGCGTCCGCCGTCGTATTACGAGCTAGTTCTAGATCGGCGGCGGCGACGGCGGCTGAAGAAGAAGAAGATGGTTGATCGGAGTTTAAGCTTTCACGAGACATTAAACCGATGAAATTCTCCATACTTTCGAGTCCTGCAGCTGCAGCTTCTTGAACGGCAAAGCTATCAGCTCCGACGCCGGAGATGTAGTTCCGAGTCATAAGCTCCACCGCCATAAAAAATCTCTCTCTAGAAGAAGGAAGAGAGAGAGAGAGAGAGTTGTGGTGTGGACTTTTTGGGATTTGAGGGGACTAAGTAAAGAGAGAAAAAAATAGGAATAATGAAATATATTGGTTTAGGTGACTGACTAATGTGTCACGTTAGACTTTTCTACATTCATAAATAGAAGAGTTTGCTCCTTTGATTCTCTCTTTACTGTCCAATCTTGTTGTTAAGTCAAATTCCCTTTTTTTGTTAAAATCAAAAAAGTCAAATTTTGTACAAATTTAGGTTCATGTGTTTGTTACAACTTACAACAGTAGCAATATATATATATTTTTTAATCACTATTTAAAACATTCTAATGTTATATAATTTATAGTTTTTTTCTGTAACAAATTTTAATATTAAACATAAAAGAATTAGCACATTTAAAAGTACAAACATCCCACATAATGTTGATACTCTCGATACAAATGCACATGGATAAAGAAAGAAAAAAAAACTGTGAATTTTTGGAAATACAAAACAGAAATACTAGTACTAGTTGATTAAGATTTGTTTGTTATGAAGAGAGACAAATAAAGAGATAAGTGATGATGATAAATGAGAGAGGGGGCAGTTGATTAAAAGAGCATCGGGTCAAACTTGTGAGATCTAAAGTTTAGGTTGTGGGACCCAATTTGAAACACATGTTTTGTCTTCGCCAGCTTGGTGGAGTTGACTTTTAGTCAGAGCATCCTTTCGTTATTTTATTCATTAGTTTTCGTCTGTTTTCTTGCTTCTTCACTTATTATTAATGTTTTTAAAACCGGATCGGGAATCAAACCGAAAAAACATATCAATTGTAAATCAATTTAATTAGACCGAATTCAATCGGATTTGATGATATTTTAAAATGATTAGTATACTTAATTATATTCTTCTAATATCAAACAAAATACTTGAACAATTTTAAAACTTTAGAAAACTAAATAAAAAATATATATAAATATCATAATATTAAAAACCTATTAATTCTAATAATTTTGGTGATTTCATCAAAGAGTTAAAAACAAAAGGCTAAAAAAAAATTAGCAAAATAAATATCATATCTTTACTTTTTTGTGATTTCTCTAATACGTACCTTATAGTTTAATCTTATAGTGTTGGCTATTGAGTTTAAAAAAATTAAGAAAATAAATATAAAAAGAAAATATGTAAACGCATTAATCATTTATAAATCATATTTTTACTTTTTTCATTAGAAAAATAATGACTAAAAGAAAAAAATTAAAAAAATTAAATTTTATTAACAAAATAGTAAAATTTGGTTTAATCCTGGTTCAAAACGGTTCGATTGGATCATCGAATTTCGGGTTTTTGTCGGTTCTACCCAGTTCAATAACCGGGTTAACTCAACTTAAGTTTTAGAGTTAACCCAACCTGGATTGGTACTCAATTCACAGTTGAACCCGGTTCGACTGCCGGTCTGGTCCGGTTTTCAAAAAATTGCATATTATGATGATGGCTTTAGGTTTTATAGGTTGGTTGTTGTGGAAAACATTTCAAACCACAAACAATAATACGCGATTTTCTGATTTATATTATTTATATAAATATTTATATATATTATTACATATATAATAATTCGCGTACATAATATTAAGTTTGATCCGATACTTTCTTAATAAATATTTTATTTTATTTTTTTAATCGTCTTAATTTATTATTTATTACAAATTATGAAAACGGCTACAAAGACGATTTTATTACGAATAGTTCAGTCCGATCTTTATATTGATTTATGACATACGATATTTTTTGTTTTATGTTCATGATGAACACCTTCTATCTTTAATGTATGAGATCTCTGGCGAACAGCTCTATTTGCACTATGCTAGAGACTTTTTGGAAGCTTACCTATATTAATTTGCATGATTGTTAATAAATCATATTTTCAAGAAATTGAATCACCCCATACCTCGTAGTGTAAAAACATTAACTAACCCTCAACCACTAGACAAAAGTGTTTCCACACTAAACAATTTGTTTTAGAAGAAGTTTAAAAAAAAATCGTTTTCATCTTATCATTTGTCATGCGAATCGAAAATTTGTATTATGAAGACATTTTTTTAATGCAAAACAAAAACTTGAGACTAAAAATAAAATAGAATAAAATGAGACAGAAATAAGATAGTTTGCATATTTGGATGTTGAAGTTTGTGTTGCTCATAGATTCATATATCTAATTGATCATTTGAAACAACAAAAGTTGGCAAAAATAATTTCATATCACAAAAAATTTTTTTGAAAAAATAAGGGAGGTTTGGTTTGATAATCCAAAAAAATTATGAAATTTGAAAACTAACTCATGTTTTTAAACTTTTGAAAACTAAACTTTTTAAAGTAAAAGACAATAATATCTCCATAAAATTTGATAATTTATAATTACAAAAAGTATATTTTAAAACAAGATTGGATAAATTGTGGACTATTGCTATTCTAAATGTAGCCAAACTACACCAACTAAACGCCATTGTTTGTTATTGTTTTAATTAACTGCAAAATATTAAAATATAATATAAATAGAAAATCGAATTTCAATCAAACATGTAAAATATAATTTTATAGCAAACTATAACAATGTTATACCTCAAATTGAGGTAGTAATATACAACTTTCGATAGTAATTTATAACTCCCTCTCAACACATGTAAATAACATAAGAAAATATCTTATACTAGATCATTAAAATAAATTTTTCAATCAATTATTGTAATGCAAAATATAAGAACTTCGGTAGGTAAAAAAAATTGCCAACTTGATTTTCCTATAATCAATTATTTATGAGAAACTAAACATTATATAACTTGAACGCGAACAATAAATTTTATGCAATTCACCATTCTTAATTTTGTTAGATATATAATTTTTTATAATTGTATATTTTATGTATAATCTATATTTTTTATTTTTTGATCGATCAAGTGAAATGATATTTTTAATTTTGTAAATTATTTTATAATAGAAGTAATTACCCAATGATAACACACCTTGATTTTTAAAAAAATTTATATATTTGATTTAATTATAATATTTGCTAATTTTAATTGCCAATAAAATTAGTTTTCAAATTTTTAGAAACATGGCTTAGTTTTTAAAATACACAAATTTTTTTAAATATTTTTATAAATTTCCGCAAAAAATAATGTAATAAAAAATAGAGAAATTGCAAAAATGCCACTTTTATGTGTATATTTACAAAAATGCCTCTTTTTAAAAAAAAAATTCTTTATATTATTTATATTTGGGTTAACTATGTTCTATTAGGGTTTAGTTATGAAGGTTTAGGGGATTTAGAGGTCAAAACATTTTTTAGTGTTTAGAATTTTGAGATATAAGGTTTAAAAATCTATAATTAGTGGCATTTTTGCAAATAAACATTCTTAAGTGGCAATTTTATAAATGTATACATAAAAAGTGGTATTTTTGTAATTTTTCTTTAAAAAATAACAGATTTGAGAGCGGCAAAAGAAAAAGATTAGAAAAAAAAAATCTGAGAAAGAAAAAGAAAAAGAAAAACAAGTACTCACAAAACTTGACTCAAGAGACACTCAAAGTCAAAGACGGAAAGCTGACGAAACCCTCTAGACTCCAACGAATATGTTTCTTTTCTTTTCCCACCGAAAGTTTCTTCCCACTCATATCTTCATTTTGGTCTAAGACTTTGAATTGATGATTATTTAATGAAAACCATTACATCTAGAAATACTTGTTTCAGTTATCTAAAACACTTTCAAGCAGGTGTCTCTCTTCCTTGGATGTTCTTTAAACTGTCAAGACATTTACATCTCCTCGATTTTCTTTCGAAAATTTTTCTAAAAGTCCGGTATATTAGTATATTAGTTCTAATTGTTCATGTCTCCTTTATGGTGATAGCTCGGCCTCTCTTCTCCTCGTTAATTTACCTACACTCTTCTACTATATAGTATACTGTGTTTGGAAATCAACATAATAGGTAAGATAATAGTTAACTATGTATGTTTTGTTTTCTATTATAAAATGTAGCTATGTTTTTGATAATATGTACTATGTAGTCAATTATATCATGTTATAATAGTTAACTATATTTTCAAATTGGTAACTATTTTCTAAAAAACAGTTCACTATGCTTTTGTATAGTTACAAAATAGTGTGACATAAGTAACTATGTTTTGAGATCGATTAAATATGTATTTTAAGAAAATAGTTAACTAGGTTATTAAATAGTCAACTATTTTATGAAATCAATAGATTAGACAATTATGCTTTGAAAATAATTAACTATATTTTTTAATTGATAACTATTTTCTGAAAATAGTTAACTATTATGTTTTAGATAGTGCGGTAATAGTTAACTATCTTCTTGTATGTGTTTTTCTAACCTGATAGATTCCTCGTAAGGATCTATGCCCAAAGAACGCCCTTCGTATGGTTGTAATTCGAATGGATGTAGATCGGCTCGAATGATGCAGAAATGATGCGAAAATGATAAGAAGATGAACGGATTTGATGATGGATGAATGATGGATCGATTTGTACTTCTAAGAGAGATGTAAATCTCTTAGACTATAAGGCTTGATCCTAACTTAGATATTACGCACTAAGAAAAGAACAAGTTAAGAAGATTTGAGACTTTTCGGATCAAACAAGTTTTTGTAAGGTTTTTGATAAAAAAAAGTTTGATGATTTTATTAAGAGAAAAAGAGGGTTTATATAGGAGTTTTGGACACGACTAAGGTCCTTTATTACACACGGCTACATAAATGCATTGACCAAAAAGTTTGAAAATCACAAAGAAGAAAAGATAGATGTTTGACTCGTTGCGGTGAGGCGGGAAACAAGCCAACGGTAGCAATGCCGATGATGGGGCTTATGAATGAGTGTGCGAGCTAGCCTCGTTAAAAACCTCACTTAGAAAATTCATTGGGACAAAACCAAGTGGAGGGAAAAAGAGCACAAGTCGCGCACCTCCCATCACCGACCCTTAAACCACTTGGATCGCAACCAGTGTAGTTGGACAAGTGTTTGGCTCAAGGTTGCTTTCAATGCGGCGAAATAGTAAAGTGACGGATTGGTTAAGTAACTTGGTCTTTGACCGCGTCATAGGTCCAACCGGTACGTGCAAAGACTTAGAGTTCGAAGGATTTTCCTCGGCTACAAGCTGTCCTCGGCTATGTGCGGTTCCTTAGCTCCTTGTCTCGAACCTCCATGTCTCAAGTTAGCCATGATCTCATCATAACCCAATTATTTTGTTTATGCATTTCTTTTTTCAGAGATGACAGAGATTTAAATGTATTTTTTCCAAAAATAGAATACATTGATTCACAATGGATTTCTAGGGATTTTAAATTTACCGTATATAATTTTTTTAACCACTTTTCATTATAATTTAATTAAGAGCATTTTTTTCCAGAAGAAACAACAATTTGCTACTCACCTAATTATCAATCACCGGATTTTACTCATCTAATTACATGTACAAAACATAATATTCACCTAATTAACCCTAAAATCATTTGTTTGTTGGGCTTTAAATCGGACGTGTCAGTGATTGAAAACAATAATCGTTTTTAATAATTAAAAAAAAATAGAATAGCTAAAAGATAAGAATTAACGGTAATAAATAAATGATGGTATCGCTAAATTTTGTGTACTTTTGTAATTGTAACAAAAGTGATTTGCACCGTATCATCAAAATGATATACATCAAAATGAAATATAGTGTTAGTATTGTTTAAAAAGTGGATTGTTTCTTGCAGTGGATTGATACACCACCATTAATCCTTTATGTAAAATGTGGTGTGTCACTCTAGCCCAGATTCATCTTACACCGACTACTCCGACTTGCGTTTGGCACTACAAAGAAAATTTCTTCACCTGAAGACAAGTAAAGGAAGGTGTGCATAAATGGAATTAATATTCAGTGAGGGTGGACTCTTGAGTCTTGAACCTCAAATTAAGGGATCAATACAAAATAGATGAATAAACCAATAAATACATCTATAATCTAACAAGTCATGAAATCTTTTTGAAACCCTAAATTCTAACTAGGAAGTTACTCGTACAAAAAAAAAAAAGAATAAACAAAAGATGAAATTATGGAAAACATGATGAAATTCAATAAAATAGAGAAGGTTCATAAGTGTTCTTCAATTGTCAATATGGTTTGAGCATGGTCTCCCCAGTGCTTCAAAACTCAAGAGAACAGATCTACGAGGATCTCTTCTAAAAGAATGAAAAACAAAGGTTTTATAAAAAATTAATTTGCACAAGTGAAAAAAGAAAATTCGATTAGTCAGAAGGGTGGATCGATTGATCTATTTGGCTTCGATGAAAGTTCTTTACGTCGTGCATGTTTGGATTGATCGATCCCTTTGGCTCAGATAAAAATATTTTCTAACAGTTGGATCGATCTCTTTGCCTTGGTCAGATTTGCTTCTTCGTCATCTCATGCACATGTCTATCAGTCCCACCAATCCCTTTGGTTCAGTCCAAATTACTTCTTCGTTTTTGCTCCAAACTCCACCCAAAAGACCAATATTGGTTATACAGATAATTCGATCTTTTTCTCTGTGAACACTCTTTTTCGTCATTACTGACTTGATTGTCGATTTCATTTGTATTCTCAAAATCAAATTAAGACAAGAAAAGAATGACATTTGTCTCTTACAATATATCACCTAATTGCTTAATTTCAAGTCATGGCTTCCATCGATTTGGTTAAAATAAAACATATAGTTTTATTCAATTTTGTCAATTGCATATGTTACTTCATTTTCCGTTAGCGAAATATAAATGGCATTTTGACCATTTAGAAGAACTAATACATAGGGTCTAAACGAACTTTTGTATTTAAAACTAATATTTATTTTAAGATAATCAAAATAAAATATATGTGTAGATGAATATTTACAAACATAATATACTATAGATAATTACAAGATGATTAAATTATATGAGAATTGAGAATTTAGTGCATGATTTGATGAAAGAGCCAAAAATATGTTCTATAAATAAGAATGGATTCAAAGAATAGATTCTAGAAAGAAAATTTGATATGCGCTACAACACAATAAAGAAAACCTCGCAAAGACTAGTAGGTATCTCTCTAGATTTTTTTACGTGTAAATAATGGAAAAACGAAATAGTATATGAAGATGAAAAGGAAAATAGTTATATGTCAGCTAGGAGAAGATGAAAACAAATTAGATGCCAAGAGGTGAACTAATTCATCTTAGAATATGAAGAAAGAACGATTATGCAAAATTATTTAAAGAAAATTTAACTAAACCTCATAATGATATATGCTTCAAGATTAAATTAAAATATTTATGATCTCATTCCATGTAAGCCTAAGTCAATAACCAACATCAATGTCTCGAGAGAGATGTTCTTATGGGATTGCAATAAGGAAGAACTTTCTCTGGTATAAAGGATTGTGGAATAATTATCAGTGCTGATTTCTTTTTCTATTAGTTTTTCAACAAATTTTTATAACCATGTGGCATCTAACTATTCATTGGTTTTTCGGAAAAAACAAAATTATGATAAAAATACTTATCTTCTATATCGCTTGCTAAAATAAGTTAATAGTAATTTATAGAAATGTTCATATTGATTTCTTGGATTTTTATTTTTAAATTGAAGATAGATTTTGACCCACGCCAAGCATGTGATTAAATGATTAAATATGTTTTCTAATCGATTTTAGTATTTAAATATGTATGACAAAATATATGATTTCTAATATTTATAAACGTACAAAAATGATATGTATTGTGTATAAATGTAATAAAGTTGAATTTTGATCAAGCATATTTTGATGTCATTGGTTTTGAAACAACCCGCCCCGTTTTTTTTTTTTTTTTTTTTTAAAACATCGAATTAGTATTCCCATAAATACTAATTCTCAACAATTATCAGCAACGTACTAAACTAGCAGGAACAAATCGACTAAACCAGACAAATCTCAACCAGTCAATTCCAATAAACCAATCAACCAATTATCAATATTCAATTCCACAACCCCCAACAGGCTAACAACTTGATCGAGTCTAACAAGTTCCACAATCCAGAATCACTAACACCCTAGCAATTCCAAACAATCGAGACCCTAGGATCATCCTCTCTTCCCGGCCTTGATTCCACGATCACATCTTTTCTTTACCTGCAACACATGGTTATAAGAGTTGCGTGAGTATTATCATAAATACCCAGTGAGACGATCCTCCCATCTACAGGTCAATTACTCAAATGAACGAATGCACCAAATACCAGTATTATCACTCAACAATGCATAGACAATCAACAGCACAAAACAAGACAGTAGCATCTCTGTCGATCGACACAACCTCTAGGTGTCGATCGACAGACAATTCTGTTCCTCTGTCGATCGACAGACAACAGTCCTGTTGATCGACACGGACCTGCAGAACCCTAAGATCGAACGTATCCTCTCATGGAACGAATCTCAGGCCTACAGATCGCTTTCCAGCACAAATCCACAGCAATTCCACACCAAAACACATAGAAATCAATGTATTCCATCCCTTCCTACATCCGAGAACTATGGTCACGCACTCACCTCAAAGGATCGAAAAGAACGAATGAACGACATTTACTAAAACCCCCGTACACGACAAACCACCGATCCAATTCCGAAACAGGCGACTGTTACGGAAACTAGACACCCACAGCTACACGTCGGTATGTGGATCACCTCCATAATCCCTCTGGTTCAATCGGAATCCCCCCTCAAACCCGACTGATCGCAGACAACAATCTGCACGAACCCACCGAGTTCAAACAGCCATAACTCGGTGAATAATCAACCAAAAGACAAACCGTTTTCGCCTAAAACACGAGAAGAGATTGGAGAACCTACCCTCCAAAAATCAGCCCAATCCGCCCAGCAAAGCTCCGCCGTTTGCCCTCTCAAAGATCCGATCAGAAGCTGTTCATACAATGAACCTCTCAAGAACAAGTCTCACTCTCTCTCCCAACCTTTCTCTTCTGAATTCTGATCCAACAAAACGGCCAGGACCCTGTTCCAGCCTTTTATATCAAACCCTAGGGTTCCCTTAAACCGACGCCAAACCGCGCGATTAGCAAATCAAACACTCGGTTCGATTTAACCCCCTGTCGATCGACACAAACAGACTGTGTCGATCGACACAACCTTCACTGCCTGACTCCTCGCGAGTCAAAACACCCGTGTCGATCGACACACTTCCTTGTGTCAATCGACACCCTACCAAAAATCCTATTTTTTTTTTGGATCACGGGCGTTACAATTCTCCCCCACTGACAAGGATTCGCCCTCGAATCACAAGCCAATAACCACTCAGATCCGTGCTAAGGTCACCACTTAAGCTCAGAAACCCGACCCAACCTTCCCGGAGATACACCACAATGTATCGCTGTAGTCCCGGCCCAGTCTGCCCGATCGATCGAACAACAATCAGACAAGAACATGTCCGACCCACCGTAGACCCGGCATAAAAGACTAACTGATCGTGCAACAATCAGACAAGAACATGCACGATCAGGACGCTACATTTCTCTCCGAAATTGCCCGAATCGAGGTTCCAGCACAAATACTAACCCTAGACCAGACCCTACCATCCAACCCACACACCTGACCCCACCGGTCAACCCACCTGAGATCCTTCTCGATCCCCGATGGCCATTCGGTCGCCCACTTGCAACCTGCTCAGACGCTATTGCTCATACTCATACTCATGACTCGTACACATATACACCACACCTACTCGCAGGATCGTCACCCTTTGAGCTACAGTGTGCAGAGAATCCACTATTCCCTGGAGAGACCCACTATCCCTCAAAGTACATGTAGGAGACCCACCGTCCCCAGAGGCCCACTACCCCTCGAGTGCATGCAGGGAATCCACTATCCCCTGGAGAGATCCACTATCCCTCATATCTACAGGAACCCACCGTCCCTAGAGAGCAATACTCTGCAGCGTGCCGTCATAGGCATCTATCGACCAACACGCCTCCATGGCTCACCATGACATTTCCCCACTGGAATTACTCAACAACGCTGTAACCCCCACTAGGTTACCGTAACCCCCCACTAGGTTACTACACATAATAACTCGCATCATACGATCCAACAATAATAAGAAACACATCTTATTAATCTCCAAAACGTACAATCGTTACAACAAAACGAAAATACAACAATTGTAGCCACATGCTACTACAAAACCAACACCAGCGAAAGAAAGAACTCAAGCCTCCGCTTGCTTCTCGAACCACTTCGGAAACTTGGCCTTCATCTTCACCTCCGGCTCCCAAGTCTCCTCCTCGACACCATCGCAGTCCCACCCAACTCTCACCAATGGTATCCTCTTACGACGCAGAACCTTGACTCTCCTCTCGAGGATCCTCACAGGCCTCGCCGCTAAAGTCATGTTGGGCTGAAGATCCTCCGGGATCCTAGCCATCACCTCCACCGACTCATGTAGACACTTCCGCAGCATCGAAACATGAAAGACATCGTGAAAAGCCCTCATACTCTGTGGCAACTCCAACCTGTAAGCTACCGTCCCCACCCGCTCAACCACTCTGAACGGACCCATAAACCTCGGACTCAACTTGTTATCTGCAATGGATCTGTTAGGACTCCTCAACATGGCTGCCTTGAGATACACCATATCTCCCAGCACGAACTCCAACTCCCTCCTCCGCTTATCGGCATAACTCTTCTGCCGATCCTGAGCCTCCTTCATGTTCAGCTTCAAGACACGGATCTTCTCCGTCGTCTCCTGAACGAAATCTGCACCAAACATGCTCCTCTCCCCCACCTGAGTCCAGCACAATGGTGTCCTACATGGCCTCCCATACAGAGCCTCATACGGAGCCATCCCGATACTCGCCTGATAACTGTTGTTGTACGCAAACTCTACCAAGCTCAGATGATCTGCCCAATGACCACCGTAGTCTAACACACACATCCTCAGCAAGTCCTCCAATGTCTGAATCGTCCTCTCAGACTGCCCATCCGTCTGAGGATGATATGCCGTACTCATATGCACCTTCGTGCCCATCTCAGCCTGAAATGCTCCCCAGAACTCTGAAGCAAATCTCGGATCTCGGTCTGACACAATGCTCGCAGGCACCCCATGCAACCTCACAATCTCCCGCACATACTTCCTAGCCAACACTGCAGCCCCATCCGTCTTCTTAATGGCCAGAAAATGTGCTGTCTTGGTCAGACGATCCACAATCACCCAGATCGCATCATAAGTCCGCGAGATCGGCAAACCTGTCACAAAGTCCATAGTCACCATATCCCACTTCCACTCCGGCATAGGCAGACTCTGCAACAACCCGCTCGGAACCTGATGCTCAGCCTTCACCAGCTGACACACGTTGCACCTCGAAACCCAACTCGCAACATCCCTCTTCATCCCGACCCAGTGATAGTACCTCTTCAAGTCCCGGTACATCTTGGTCGCTCCAGGATGAATCGACAGCATGCTCGAATGAGCCTCACTCAGAATCTCCTGCCTGAGACTCTCATCCTTGGGTACACAGACCCGACCGTTCACCAGTATCATCCCACTTCCGGAGACCTGATACTCTGAACCCGCCTGCTGAGAAGCATCAATCAAACCCTGATCCTTCTCCTGAGCTACCCGAACTCTGCTCAGTAAATCCGCTCGGTTAGCTGCCTCTAACCCCAATGGCTCCTGCGAGATAACACACAGGCTCAACGCGCCAATCTCGCTCGCCAGCTCCTCTAAATCCCGCTCCTGAGCCGAAGCAACCCTCTTCCGACTCAACGCATCTGCGACCAGATTAGCCTTCCCCGGATGGTACTCAATCTCCAGATCGTAATCCGCTACCAACTCCATCCATCGCCTCTGTCTCAGGTTCAGCTCTGGCTGAGTGAAGAAGTACTTCAGGCTCTTGTGATCCGTGAACACCTGGACCTTCCCACCATAAAGGTAAGATCGCCAAATCTTCAGGGCGAAGATCACGGCAGCCAACTCCAAGTCATGCGTAGGGTAATTGCACTCATGCTTCCTCAACTGCCTCGAAGCATAAGCAATCACCTTCCCCTGCTGCATCAGAACACACCCCAACCCCACACCAGATGCATCCGTATATACCACATATGGCTCGCCCGCATCAAGCAACGCCAAAACTGGAGTACTAGTCAGCATCTCCTTCAGCTTCCCGAAGCTCTCCTCACACTCCGCAGACCACACAAACTGAACATCCTTACCCGTCAACTTCGTCAACGCCTGCGCCATGCTCGTAAAACCCTTGACGAACCTCCGGTAATACCCAGCTGATCCAAGGAAACTCCTGATCTCCGTCGCATTCCTCGGTCTCGGCCAATCCCTAATGGCCTCGATCTTAGCCGGATCCACTGAAACTCCCTCGGCCGACACGACATGCCCCAGAAAACCCATCTTCCCCTGCCAGAAACTGCACTTACTGAGCTTCGCATACAACTTCTGTTCCCGCAGCTTCTCCAGAACCAACCTCAGATGAACCTCATGTTCCTCCAGAGTCCTCGAGTACACCAAGATATCGTCGATAAAGATAATAACGAACTCATCCAAGTACTCCTGAAACACCCCGTTCATCAGCCTCATGAATGCCGCTGGCGCATTCGTTAACCCAAACGGCATCACCACGAACTCGTAGTGTCCATACCTCGTCCTGAAAGCCGTCTTCCCCTCATCGATCAGAATCTGATGGTATCCCGAAGCCAAATCGATCTTGGAAAAACAAGTAGCCCCCCGCAACTGATCCAACAACTCATCATTCCGCGGCAGAGGATACCTGTTCTTCACTGTAACCCGGTTAAGGCCCTGGTAGTCGATGCATAACCGAAAACTACCATACTTCTTCTTCACAAACAACACCGGCGCTCCCCACGGTGAACTACTCGGTCGGATGAACCCCTTACCCAGCAAATCATCCAACTGCTTCTTCAGTTCTGCCATCTCCGCTGGAGCCATGCGGTAAGGTGCCTTAGATATCGGAGTAGTCCCAGGCTCCAACTCAATCGTGAAAGGATCAGACCTAGACGGCGGCAATCCCTGCAACGACTGAAACACATCCTGAAAATCCCGGACCACCCGAATATCAGCCAAAGCGACCTCCCCAACCGACTCTGGCATCACAATCGTCAGCAAGTACGCCTCACAGCCCTTATCAATCAACTACGCGGCTTGAAACGCCGAAATCATCAAACTCCCGGAAGTCGGCATGATGCCCTGATAAACCAACCTCCCCTCCTCACGCTCAAACACCACTCTACCTCGATGACAATCCAGATGAACCCTGTAACGATCCAGCCAATCCATCCCCAAAATGACGTCGTATAACTCCACTGGACTGATAACCAAATCTACCGGCATGACCTCTCCTGCCACCAGAACCTCTACTCCACAAGCACGCCCGAAAGTAGCCAAGGTCTTCCCTCCAGCCACCCTAACCACTCCCGGCTGCTCCCCGGAATCGCTTTGGATCCCACTGCACTCCGCACACTCCGGTGTAATGAAGCTATTCGAAGCTCCAGAATCGAACAAGACGTGGGAATCACGCCCGCCTACTACTAAGGTCCCTACACCATTCATGTGTCACAGAGCCTAAAGTATTATCACAGATACAAGACTCCCAAAACAAGCAATTCACAACGTTAAAAATTGGAAATTCACCAAGTTAAGGTTAAGTACCTGTGATCGGCCTGGCGCTAGGACCCCCCGTCTCCGCCGAAGTGAACACACGCGGCGCAGCAAGCTGCCTCAACGGCTGTATCTCAACTGCCGCCCCCTGCACCGGCTGCACCACTGCCACTGCCATCTGCAACTTGGGACACCTCACCCTAATGTGCCCCGTCTCTCCGCAATGGAAACACGCCTGTGTAGTCCGAACCTCTCTCCTCTTCGGACAAGCTGCCACCCGGTGCTCCGTGCTCCCACAACCATAGCACCCCGTACCACTCTGACCACTCTGGGCCCTCTGACCGGAACCCGAAGAGCCCTCCCACTTCCTCTTCTGTCCCTGAGTCGGCTTACCGCCCCGGCTCGCACCTGCCTGCTGCTGCTGCGGCCTCCTCTGCTGCTGCTGCTGCACCGGTGGGCTAAGGGCTGCATCTAGCTCCGTCCCCATATCAACCTCAATGGCTGCCGCAGTCTCAACCAACTCCGCCCTCGTGGCGTACTTACGAGCCCTGCACAGCGTCCTCAGCACCGGTCGAAGTCCCTGCATGAACCTCCTGATCTGGGACTCGTCGCTCCCAAACTCTCTACCAGCATACGCCAACAGCCGGCCGAACTGCTCATCATAACCCCGAACCGAACTCACTCCCTGAGTCAGCGCTAAAAACTGCGCCTGCATCCGGTCCACCGCCTCCTGCGGAAAATACATGGCATCAAACTCCGCCAAGAAATCTGCCCACGTCATACCCGCCTGCGGCCTCCTGCTCGTCACACCTCTCCACCACAGATGTGCATCACCCTCTAAATAGTGAACCGCAAGGTCCACTCTGTATCCCTCGGGACACCTCAGCGCCTGGAAATTACGCTCCAGACGACTCCTCCACGCCGCAGCCTCCTTAGGCTTAGCACCGCCCGAGAAATACCCAGTAGTAATCCTGTGCATCTGCTCCAAAATCCTCAGGTAGGAAGGAGCCTCCTCGGCAGCCGCCACACCTGGCTGCCCCCGGACCACTGCTGGCTGAACACCCGCCGCTAATGGCTCAACACCAGCTACCCCTGGCTGTACACCCGGAGCATACCCCTGAGCCGGTGCCCCACCTGGCAACCGCTCAAGGACCTGAAGCATCATCGCTTCCAAACGGTCCAACCGACCCTGAGCATCGCCCCCGGCAGGACCCCCACCTGGGCCCTGCGCCACACTGGCTAACTCAGTACCACCCACTGGCTCTGGAGGTATCTGCGACTCTGCAACCTCCTCATGCGTGGCCTCTTGAGTCCCACTCGACTCAACAGGATCAACCGCCGGTCCCCGACCACGGCCGCGACCACGCCCTCTAGCCCCACGGGCACCACGACCTCTGCCTCTAGCCATCTCCCACTGACTGCTCACAGCAGACTAGGCATTAGAAACAGAAAGCCATAAAGAAAACAAAACACATACCGTGGAATCATATTGAAGGCTCGGAGAAGATGATCCAGGACTCCAAACCCAAGAAACAATCAATTGACTAATTCTCAAAAGTAATCAATCAACATACTACGTTCACCCGCCCTAGAACCGTAAGGGCTCTGATACCAAATTGAAACAACCCGCCCCGTTATTTTTTTTTTGTTTTTTTAAAACATCGAATTAGTATTCCCATAAATACTAATTCTCAACAATTATCAGCAACGTACTAAACTAGCAGGAACAAATCGACTAAACCAGACAAATCTCAACCAGTCAATTCCAATAAACCAATCAACCAATTATCAATATTCAATTTCACAACCCCCAACAGGCTAACAACTTGATCGAGTCTAACAAGTTCCACAATCTAGAATCACTAACACCCTAGCAATTCCAAACAATCGAGACCCTAGGATCATCCTCTCTTCCCGGCCTTGATTCCACGATCACATCTTTTCTTTACCTGCAACACATGGTTATAAGAGTTGCGTGAGTATTATCATAAATACCCAGTGAGACGATCCTCCCATCTACAGGTCAATTACTCAAATGAACGAATGCACCAAATACCAGTATTATCACTCAACAATGCATAGACAATCAACAGCACAAAACAGGACAGTAGCATCTCTGTCGATCGACACAACCTCTAGGTGTCGATCGACAGACAATTCTGTTCCTCTGTCGATCGACAGACAACAGTCCTGTCGATCGACATGGACCTGCAGAACCCTAAGATCGAACCTATCCTCTCATGGAACGAATCTCAGGCCTACAGATCGCTTTCCAGCACAAATCCACAGCAATTCCACACCAAAACACACAGAAATCAATGTATTCCATCCCTTCCTACATCCGAGAACCTATGGTCACGCACTCACCTCAAAGGATCGAAAAGAACGAATGAACGACGTTTACTAAAACCCCCGTACACGACAAACCACCGATCCAATTCCGAAACAGGTGACTGTTACGGAAACTAGACACCCACAGCTACACGTCGGTATGTGGATCACCTCCAGAAACCCTCTGGTTCAATCAGAATCCCCCCTCAAACCCGACTGATCGCAGACAACAATCTGCACGAACCCACCGAGTTCAAACAGCCATAACTCGGTGAATAATCAACCAAAAGACAAACCGTTTTCGCCTAAAATACGAGAAGAGATTGGAGAACTTACCCTCCAAAAATCAGCCCAATCCGCCCAGCAAAGCCCCGCCGTTTGCCCTCTCAAAGATCCGATCAGAAGCTGTTCATACAATGAACCTCTCAAGAACAAGTCTCACTCTCTCTCCCAACCTTTCTCTTCTGAATTCTGATCCAACAAAACGGCCAGGACCCTGTTCCAGCCTTTTATATCAAACCCTAGGGTTCCCTTAAACCGACGCCAAACCGCGCGATTAGCAAATCAAACACTCGGTTCGATTTAACCCCCTGTCGATCGACACAAACAGACTGTGTCGATCGACACAACCTTCACTGCCTGACTCCTCGCGAGTCAAAACACCCGTGTCGATCGACACACTTCCTTGTGTCAATCGACACCCTACCAAAAATCCTTTTTTTTTTTGGATCACGGGCGTTACAGGTTTTACTATTTTTTTGTGTAAAATTGATTAAAACATACGCAAATATTTTTTATTTTAATATATTTTAAGTGTAAAATTGAATTTTATTATTTGTGTAAATTATAGACTATACGATAAATCATATAAATTTTAGATTTATATGAATTTTTCGGACATAATAAATATATATATATATGTTTTCCAATAATGAAATGTATATATATTTGTAAATGTAGTTATATATGTATAATAGACTACATCATAATTAAAATATTTGTATAATATGCTATTCTAAATACATATATACACAATAAATATTGTTATGGTAAGTCTAAAATGTAACATTTAATTGGGTTTAAAATTTTAAAACATTATTAATGGATTTATGTTAAAAATTAATAAGAAAATGTAGATAATTTCCACCATCGCACATACTTTTAATTGAAATATTTTGATTAGTTAAATTAAATGATGTGTTGATTAAATTGTTCATTGATTGACGCCTATAATTTTTTTTCTAGTGTTTTCTCAATTAATATATAGAGGATGGTTATATTATATTCAAATATTTATTTTGTTGAAAGTTTAAATAAATCTAGTTAAATTCAATTTTGAGAGCTGCCAAAATTAATTATTGAGTAGAAATCTTAATGACATAATATGAATTTTCATAAATTCTAAATATAAGTTAGTAGTCAACCATGATTGATTATTTTGAACCAAAGCCCAAATTAGTATTAAAATACTTACTATCTTAATAAACCATCTTATATTTTATGTAGATTCATCATTTTTTTAGAAATAGCAAGTATGCACCAAATTTACAAGGTCGCATTTTACTACCAAGACCAAAACTGTATAATCTCTTTTGTGCATCAAAGTTGTAAGCATCAAATCTGTTTTGACGCTGTAACTGGAAAAAAAACAACAACAAAAAACATTTTTCCTTTCTCATTCTTTTCTGCATACACGTCATCTCTTTTCTCATGTATCAATATCATCGTTACATGTCCCGAAATGCATAAATTTTTTGCTATAAATCATCCACAAACAGACTAGTTATATATTATTTTTCAAAAAAACAAAAACAAACTAGTTATAGAAGCCTCGGAGAAATTCACAAACTTGCATCCAATTTTCATTAATGTACATGAGTATCTCTAAACCTCTCTACATGACCATTTAGCACACACGTGCAAATATTTCAATATAAAAAGTTTCAAGAAAATACATTTAAATCTGGAGCACTTCTAGCGACCTTAATGAAAACATCTTCAAGAGTTGTGTCCGCAAGTCCCCAAGCAAACACCTTGAAACTGCTCTTTGCCTTCTCCACCGCTTGAAACACTTCCGAGATTCGAACTTGTTCTTTCGAGATCTCAAATTTTTGTGTCCCTCCTATATGATAAATCTTCTTGGCGTTTGGAGAAAAATCTTGAACCAACATCTCCACATCTTGCGCATGTTCAGATGAGGTTGTCATCGTAAACACATAAGATCCACCATACCTTCCCTTGAGCTCTTTTGGATTCCCTATGCACTTTAACCTTCCATCTACAAAAATCCCCAATCGGTCACATAGAAACTCTGCTTCTTCCATTGAATGAGTTGTGAGGATTATCGCAGTGTGTTTTTTCGCTTGTTTGATGACAGTCCATAGATTCATTCTTGACGCTGGATCGAGTCCTGTGCTTGGCTCATCCATATAAACCACCTTTAAGAAAAGAAAAAAACCATTCGATGAAAACTATGGAAATCCAAATAAGTTTAATAGTCTATCAAGAGAAGGGTAAGAAACAATGCCGTACGTGTACTAACCTTAGGACTCCCGATAAGTGAAATGGCTACACTTAGCCGCCTTTTCATACCTCCGCTGTATTTTCCAGCAGGTTTATCAGCAACTCCATCGCGAAATAGGTTGACACTCTTAAGAGACTCTTCTACAGCCTAATATCCATGAAATTGATGTTTAGGAAGCATAATACAAAAGCTAGAGAAGTAATAATATGCTGGTAACATATAGTACTTGGGTGAGATCAGAGCCTTTGAGATTCTTAAGTCTCCCGTAAAACAGCAGATGGTCTCTTCCTGTCAGCGTCTCCCAGAGCAAGCTGGTACACAAACAGACAATTTGAGAATGATGAACAACTAGAGACATGTGTTCTTTAGTAGAACATTTTCAAGATTCTAATTAATTACTCGTGCTGAGGGCATACACCCATGCTAGTGTATGCTCTGTCCATATTCTTGCATATGTCCAAACCTCGAACGAAAGCTGCCCCAGATGTTGGTTTCACTAGCCCAGTCATCTGACCATAAAATAATAGTCACGAGTATGCTTAAAAGAGTTTTTCAATCACAAAAGTATTTACTTTGAAATTTGGGTACTGACTATATTGATGAAGGAGGTCTTTCCAGCACCATTGGGCCCTAACACGCCAAAGCATTCTCCCGATGGCACAGCGATAGATAACCCTTGAACTGCCGTTTTAGGTTGGTTCCCATCCCTACCAGGATACACCTTCTTCAAGTTATCACATACAATCGCATATCTTGTGCTCGGCTCAAGCATCAATTGCTCAACTTTTTCTCTCTGATTGACACAAATTTTCCATTTTCATCAGGATTGCTAGAAAAATGCAAAGAACATGTACTACTATATTGGTTTTTTGCCATACCTCTTGAGTGACATCTATGTTCTCCATTTCTATGGAAACGGCAGAGCCTTGTTTTTGCAGGCTATGCCTTTGTGTAGAAGTAGATTTTTTGAAAGGTGTTTTCAAGAATAAAAAAGAGTCTTTCAATGATAAAGAACCTCGATCAATATAGTAAGTTGCAATGAGTGCGAGAAACCACTCGACGATTATAATGTAGAAAACTTCATCCATTCCACTAGCACTGAAATCTTTCCACTTCATACCATCCCTTCTACCCTGACTGACATACTCAGAGAACTCATACAAACCACGGTATAAGGAGAAGCCAGGATACAACTCCATTATAAAAATCCAGCATCCTGGAACATAAAGGTAAATATAGCATTTGCGATTAGTTTTGAGAATACATGTTGTTCAAGTTGTTCTTGATAGCTTACTTGGAAACGATAAATCTTCCATCAGAAACTGGAAGAGAAACGTGCCCAAGAGCCCAGATCCAAAGACGTATATGTAAGTAGCAACTACAGTATTGGGCATAAAAAAACAGAAACTGTTTCTTTTAACACCAACAATATTGTTCTCAAGCAAAGTTGAAAAAGTTTTGACTTTGGTATTACCTGATGCTGTCTCAACTTTTGAAAATGCTGAAGAAACTAAAAAGGCAATGGAGATTTGCAGATTTATGCAGAGAAGGTAGAAAATGAATTGGATGCTGTAGTCATTAACTCGGAAGAACTTCAAGCCTGCAAGGAACTATAGCTGCTAGAGAAGGAATCTTGTTCTATATGTACAAGAAATTAAGAAGATAAAATATGGCAACGATACAGTACCTATTGCTGATCCAAATATCATCAAGCATATAACGTATATCGTGGAAATGGCGAGAAAATAGGCGTAGGAAATCATCCAATATGGACCATCTCCGAGTCCGTGCATCTTCATTATAATTCTTAGACGCTTCTGTTTCTCATACACCAATGATGACAAGATCACCTGCAAATTAAATGCATGTAACTATTTAAAAAATATCACATGATATAAGAAACTGAAGCAGTCCACTCAATATGAAACTTACAGGGAACAAAAGAAGAATAACCCAAGTAATGAAAAGGGGGCCAGTAAGAGACGCCACGTCCACATGAAGCGTAGTTTCTAGTTTAGGCATTTCTTTGACAAACTCGAATAACGACTTTGTCCCTGGCCCTAGCAAATACTGAAGATAAGCATTCGACACCTGAAATGTTCCTCAGTGTCTTAAGAATGGGGTTTGATCAAGAGACATGCCCTAGGTACGTATAAAAAAATTGAGGATGTCTTGCATAAAAAACTCGGTTTCTTACTAAATTGACTAAGCGTGGAACTCGGACAAGCTTTACATATCTCTCTAATAACTTGGTCTTGTATGTAGAGTTGTACCATATGGTCACATTGAAGTTGTTCCTATCAGTGTCCAGGAGATCGTATGCTAATGAAATCAACAAGGGAAAATATAGAGAGAAAGAGTTAGAAAATGCGTATGTAGTAAAAAAACAGACAAAACAAGTGTATGTAGTTCTAACATTGCTTGGGAGGGAATTATTTTTCACGAGCTAGACCCGGCCAATGTAGACTACCGGGCCAGAGCATTCTGAAACTTCCTCCGAAAAAAAAACACACACAAACAAATGAAAGAGAAATGGAATAATAACCTGCGGTGATCTCATTGATAACTTCCTCATGATTTCCTTTCTGATATCCCTTGAATATCTCATGATTGACCTCTATGGATTTATTCCGCCAGAGACTCAATCCTTGAACGCATCTCACCTCTACTTAGACACAACCATTAAGTTAATCGACACAAACTTGGAACATCTTAATTAAAACATGTATGAAACTTCTAATAAGTATACCTTTCTGAAACGTAAGTGGAGATTGTCCGAATGAGAATGAAAATGTGGTTCTTGGAGGGCATTGAGGTTGGATGTTGATGATCGGAAGCTGTGAGTGAATCCCTGGATCAAAATAACTGGTGAAGCTTGGCTCTGATGTTGTACCCTGAATATATATATATATATATAAATATTCATTGATAAGTCCACAGAGAAAAGAGACTTGATGGTAAATAAAAAAATAAGAGCGGAGAAGAACTTGCCAAGACATTAATGGCTGGATTACGCAGCCAGAGCTCAGAGGAGTTCGCACTGAAAGAAGTAGTGAGCAGATTCCTAGATAAAGCTAAAGAAGAAGAAAAATATTAGTTTATTCCCATAGGAAATTAAACAAAAGGAGGTAAAAAAATATAATTAAGAGGCATGTACTTGGTCCAAGAGAAGGGTTATTCCCAGTAACAAGTATGGTTACAGGACAAGATCCGGTTCGTCTGCACGACTCAGGAAGAGTTGTGGGAAACGGAATAGGTAACAAAGGAGGCAGTGGTTGAGGGTTGGGGAATGCACAGTATAATGCTTGCTTCTGAGATGAATATTCTAAACCGCAACTCCTTTTTTCGAATTTACCATCTCCATTTTTGTCGTCAATGCATCGACAACCACATCGATTATCAGGAGAGTTATTAACTTGAGTATCGAACAGAAATTGAATGCCTACTAGAAGCACACAAAGGTACAATGGGATCACTATGAGCCGAACGTTGCTCCATATGTTTCGTCTCTACACCATATATATAAGTCATTTAGAAGAAAAGGTTTCCAAAGCAAAAAAAAAAAAAAAAGATTAAGATATATATATAATTACATTCTTGCAAGTTAGTATCAACACATGTATTATTGTTTTGGAAATATGTACAAGAAACAAAAAAAGGCCAATAACCAACTCATGTCGGTCCAATGGTTCAGATTTCTTGGGAGACCAGACATTAATTAGAATCCAAATATCGTACCTGATAGGTTAAGTTTTTTCTGAACAGGGCATTGGCCCGTGTTAAAAAACTGGCGGGAACAAGATCCGCCATTGATGAAGCTTTGGTTTCTTGTTCTTCTGTTTAACAAGGAGTCTAAATTTCACCAGATTTGAATGATAGGGAACTATTAGAAGGAAGGAGGTTAAGTTTGGTGAATTTATTTTCCATTGCGAATTAAGTAAAGTGGCTTAGTGCATTAACTTTAGTCTTATACTAGTAATTTGTTTTATAATTCATCTCTTCATTTATGGCAAGAAGTTGCGAGGGATCCAATAAAACTTTCAACCTCCCATGTGTAGAGAATGAGTTTTTAAATAGGATAATAGATACTCCATAATAATAAATCTTGCATGGAAAGTTCAGAAGAAAAATAAAGAATTCTACTCAAAGAACCTTGGAAAATTTGATTTTGACTAAAGTGATACTTATCTTTGGTGATTACTCAAACAAGCTCTTTTATCCATTTTACCATTATTTGATTTGAAAACAAAAACAGTATTTACGAAACTCTCATTAATAAGACATGACACGTAGGGGAAATTGGTGGAAAAAGTTCTCGCAAAAAAAGAAAAAGTCTACTGTTCTCGTAATGGTAGATTTATTTTATGATCGGTAGATTTATCATGGGGTTTGTAGATTTACTTCAAGTCCGTAGACTTTGTCACGAATGGTAGACTTAATATTTGAATAGTAGACTTATTGTGTAAATTTATTTTTATTTGGTAGTAGAGATGTTTTTGAGTGGTAAACTTAAATTATGCGTGATCGAGTTAACGCTAACGGTGGTAGATTTATTTTTGAATGATAAACTTAGTAGTCAAATTGTAGTTTTATCTCATTAGACTTATTATTGAGTAGTAGATTTAATACTCGTAGTATATTTAAATTCATTATTGTACTACAAAAAAGGTGAGCATTCATAGCACATTAAGATAGCACGGTTTTTGCAAATGCTATTAAAGATTATTCTGGAAGTTTGGTAACTATATCATACTTTCTCCGTTCCTAAAAGATGTATGTTTAAGGTTATGCGCACATATTAAGAAAAACAGTTAATGTTGAATAATAAATGTATTGGTTTTTGCAATAAACGATTTTCAAAAAATTTCAACTAATAGTATTTGAATATTTTTCTCGAAAACTATATTTTTTTATCAATAAATGACAAAAAATGCATAGAAAACATAAAAAAAATCTACTTTTGTGAAATATATTTTTTTTAAAAGTTTTTAGCTTTTAAAAACGGAGGAAATAGCATTTAAGAAACACTAAGCCTAATAATAGCAATCCGGAAAATAAAATTTTACTTTGGAGCCTAAAATCATTACAAGGGTCAATACTTAACCAAAATTTTCTATCTTTCCGCCATCATTTTAGACCAAACTAAAAAAAAAAAACTTTTTCTTTTCCCCATAGTAATAGACCCTAGAGAACAAAAAACAAAAATTATTTCATCTCTTTCCCCTTGGCTGCTTCAGCTTCTTCTCTCGCTCTCTCGACCTTCTTCTAGGTTTGGAAATTTTCGTTGACATTCTTCGAATCCTTTAGGGATTTCTTAGTCTTGCTCTTTTTCAGCTTCAATTCGTTGCGCGTGTTTCCTCTTGGTCATCGTGTTTCCTCTTCCTCTCGATCTCTCTCCTCCTCCTCACAGATCCAACTCATCCATCGCCGGAGAAAATGGTGACTGCAAAGAAAACGGTGGGTCGTGTTCTCTCTCATCAAAGTTTCATTATTTTTTCATTATCTTCGTTTTGGATCTCAATGTACTTCACCACAACAATGTCTAAAACTATGCTTCTGGGTTTATGCTTTAATTGCAGAAGAAGTCTCACGAGGGTATCAACAGTAGGTTGGCTCTTGTAATGAAGAGTGGTAAATACACTCTTGGTTACAAATCTGTACTCAAATCTCTCTGTGTCTCTAAAGGTAATTTAGTCGAACACTTGGTGTGCATACCAAAATGTTTTAGCTTTTGTAGCTGGTTTTCTAAGTTAAGTCCTGGATTGTTTATACTCGCAGGGAAACTAATACTCATCTCTACCAATTTCCCACCTTTGAGAAGAACAGAGATTGAGTATTACGCAATGCTCGCTAAAGTTGGTGTTCACCATTATAATGGAAGTAAGTTCCTTTCTTCTTGAGCTCTTATAGATTCAGAGATTACTTGTCCCCTTATATGTGTTTAGTGTTCATTAGGTTTTCGTAACTGAGAATATAGGAAAGTGTAAATGCACCTGCTTGTATTAGACCATTAAGTTGTAATTGTAAGTAAAGTGTTGATCTTTCTCAAAACCAAGATTCCTACGTCTTTAGTGTAGAATGTCACTCTCGGCTTGAATTGGTGTTTGTGTCTCTCTGTATGTGTTTATTACGAATTACAAAAGTTGCATTCTTGCACAGTTTCAAGATTTCATCAGTTCCTAAAATTGATCGTTCTAATGGTATTAATCCATGATTGATGATCTCGGTTTGTAATGGAGGTTGATTTTCTGATTTTTTGCAAATTGATCTTATTCTTTGACATGACCGAGAAGGTATTCTACGGTTTATAGGAAGGTATTGCTGCTCTTAACCTTTATGTCGGGGACGACTATGTCCCTGCAACTCCTGGTGGAGCTAGAGGTGTCAAAAGCATCACAAATTATGCCCCGGTAAGCATTGAAAGTTTGAAACCAACATAGACTCACATATAAGAAGCAAAGAGCCTTGATAACCATGTTGATTGCTCGTTTGTTTTGAGTTGTTCAGGGTTGTTTTGATAACCATGTTGATTTCTCGTTTGTCTTAAAGATATACCTCCCACAAAGTGTCAGTTTGTTGTTCTTTTGTCTTGTCTGATCAAATCGCTTCTTGATTAAAAAGCAGTTTGCAAGTAAACATTTAATTTGTATCTTTGCAAGTTTTAGTTTCGGTTTAGTAAGATATGCAATATTTCCCATTATTCATTTGTAGAGCCTTATACCTACTAGTACCATTCAAGTTGCTCCAAATCTAATTCTTTATATTTGGTTTCATTACAGAGAGCAGGCAGTAAAGCATGAGGAGGATAATTTGGTTCACACAGTTTCTAAAGACTATATCGATCCTAGAGAGAAGACGATCCCTAGCTAGTTTGAGATCACTTGTTCAAGATGAAATCTTCCTCTCTTCTCATTGACTTGAAGAGACCCAATGAATATTTGTTCAAGAGAGAAGAGACGAAAGACTCGTTCAAGATGAACTAGACTTGGCAGCAGTTGTGATTTTATTTTAAGACTTGGATTTATGTTATGCATGTTTTAGATGATTTATGAAATATAAAAGTTATATATAAATCCAATTAAATATATTCTACGAAAAAAAAGATTCAAATAAATTGGAAAAATACTCAAGTCATGATCATTTATTTAAAGTTTAGGGCTTAGAATTTGGAGTTTAGGGTATAAGGATTTATGGTATTGGATTTGAAATATAATGTTTTTACGGTATTAAGAATAGAAATATAGAAATATAATAAATTTTACGGATTAATGAGTTTTTGATTTAGGATATAGAAATTTTAAAATTTTAGTGGAATCATTTTTTAAACCCTAAACCCTAATTCTAAACCCCAAACACAAACCCTAAACTTCTAATCATATACACTAAAACTTTTGTTGAAAATTATCATACATGAACACCAAATAATATATCAAAAAATCCAACACTTATATAATAAGAAAATTCAAATATTCATTTTGTAAATACTAAACACTAAAACTTGGGCATAATTTATATCCAATATATATCCAAAAAATTCAAATCATAAATCTTAAAACTTAAATCTCAAACCCTAAATTATGAATACTAACCTTTACAATTTTTATAATAAAACATAAAAATTAAAACAAAACTATAAAACCAAAATATTGCAAGTAAAATTAATTATAAGTGACATATATTATCAAAATGTTTTTGTAATCAAAACAAAATAGTATTTCAGAAGATGAGAACCAATTAAAAAGAATCATTCGGATTGATGACATGGCAATTTTAGAGGGAAAGTATAGCCAATCGTGTCCGTTCATTTTTCCAGTATCAATCTTGTCCGTTCATTATCCCCTTCCTATCTCTTAACCTAACAAAAATGTTAAAAATAATAAGCCGATCTCTCTTTTCCCGCCGATTGCTCTTTCTCACCTTGAGATGCGGATGAGCATCTTCTCCTCCTCCTCGGTTCGAATTATCTCTCCCCCAAAATCCGCAGAGAAATCGATTTTTGGTGCCTTAAAAAAGAGGATGATTCACCTAGGATGAAACGGAAATTTCTTCAGCCTCGTTTCATGGAGACGAGTAATATGAGAAATGCTTTATTCTCATATTTTTAGTTTCTTGATCCTTTACACTACTTTTATCTTACTGATTTCTATCCTTAGGTTTTTGCTGGTTTGGGATTTTGAAACCCTATATTTATATCTACTCTTCTGGTTAGGTAGTGGAATTTTTAACTTGGTAAAAAATTCAACTTGGAGTTATGTGTTGTTGTGTTATAGTTTAACGGAAATATCGCTCCACTCTAACAACTAAGAAGAACCTTGGATTTATATTATTTTAATATTATGTTATCAGTATACTACAAAACAATGAATCACAACATAAACCAAGAGCTATAACTAAATCTAAGACAACACCAAAAAAATGCTACACCAAACTATATTACATCATTTAACAGAGCTATAATTATATATTTTACAGCATCTGATTAACGCTATTGAAAAATAACATATCATAACATACCAAAAAAACGCTATTGTATGGGGTCATTCTATTATAGCTGGGGCAGACATAGCGTTTAAAAAACGCTATTAAACACCTATTATAGCGCTTATCGTGAGGTAAGAATGTCCATTTTTCTTGTAGTGTTGGTAGACTTACGCATAGTTCGGATTGTAGACTTATTTATAGTGGTAGTAGATTTATAATGAGTAGTAGACAACTTCGTCTAGCGGTGTGCATCTATCCTGATATATCGGTAAACCACTATCCAAGACCGCTAGTGGGCCCCTAATCCACCATGATGCATGGAGTTGGCATACTCGAAGGTGGGAATCCTCGGATGAGATGGTTGTTGCGGTTTGGGGAGGGCTTGCCTCTTCTTTGTGGTTCGCTAGTTATCTTCTTCAAGTCGTGCGAGTTGAAAAGTATCTAAAGGTAATGTATCTTTCCCGTTGAAGAGTTTAACGTTCCAAACTTTCCATATGTACCACATGATACATGGATAGATATCTCGTAACCGATCTTCGGTTCTCCGGGTGTCAAATATTTGATTACTTACTAGCAAAAATATTGTAATAGCATGTGCATCGGAATAAATAGATTATTTGTAGTTCTGTTTATTCACAATCCACTATTAGATTTCCTACTCTAAGCCCAATGTGAGCGATATATTTCCTACTTTAAACCCATTGGTTTCATCTGAACTTGGCAAGTTATATTCGCTTACTTTTCTGCTTTGCCCAACTAACCTTATAGTTAAATCCATGCTTCGCCACATTTGTATTTGTCTATTGACATTCTAAGAACATGTTTTTAGTTTATTGTTTGCATCTAGCATTAGTATTGAACTTGTTAAAATCTATATAATAGTAAGAATTTGTTGATTCACTATGCTGTGATAATTTTGCTCATGGTTAAGTAGTGGTAAGGTCCTCTTGAAGGGAGTTCAAAGATGTGTCAATTTTCGCCTTCATTGATGTTATAATGAAGATTAAATTGTATACTCTTTATATTGGTTTCGAAAGCTGTTAATCTCTAATAATAACTTCTGCAATAGCTTTTGTATTGTTGCCAACAAATGGGAAAGAGCTTCGATGTTGTATACTTATTTCAAATTTCAATACTAAAGCATCACAAAAGAGCCTCAATCTACTTATATTATATATTAAACTCAAATCATATACTCTTTTGTTTCATATTAATTGTCATTTTAGACTTATTTTTTTTGTTTCATATTACTTGTCATTCTACAATTTCAATGCACATTTATGACCAATTTTTCTAGTTTTATTCATACTTTTAAGCTTATTAATTACTCATATCAAATAAAACATTGTATTAATTAGGGATAAAACAGAACTTTAATATGTTTTCTTAATATGTATGAAACAACCTAGAATGACAACTATTTTGAAACGGAGAGAGTAATTATTATTATATGAATTTAATGCACTATTGTTATTATTATAAAAATATTTTGTAAATTTTAAAAAAATATATACATGTTTATTCTATGATCCTATACATTTTATTTTTAAAAATTATTTTGCTACTGGAAATGGTACAAAAACTAATCAAAATTTGAGAATTAGTATATCCTTTTTTTTTTTTGGTCACAAGAGAATTAGTATCCATACCACACTTATTTACAATTCAAATTTTTGTATAACTTGTTCCGCACTGTCCATTGTTAAGTACTTGTATTTCAGTATTTCGTTCTAAATTATTTAACTAGGTTTTTAAATGTGGTTATACAAAGTTTGTCTTTCTAGCAACATTGGGTCTTTTTGCAAAATATACATGATTGATTGATTGTTAGGGGTAGCTAATGAACTTGGCATATTATCTTCTTAACTTGCTAAATTTGTAATAGTTGAGACTTACCAAACATTCAAAGAACACTGTCCCAGTTTGCTATTTGGCATATTATTATCTCAAATGTTGTGAATGAGATGCATGTTTACTACCTAATTGTTTTATCAGTAGCCGTTCGCCTAGATTCTGAGTTAGATAGTATCATTGAAACACCGTATTAATCTAAAACTTCATAAACAGACATTATGAACGGCGATAGAACTGTACAAGAACCCAGTGACTGTTTGTCTAAATTTGGAAACTAGAACGCTTTCTATGAATGGCGATAGAACTGGACAGCAATTTGTCTAAAGTTTCCACTGTGATGATAAAGAAAGGATCAAAGTATAAAACATTATTCTCATTGACAAAAGACCAAATAATAAGATACATTGTGTTCAGGTGAATCCAGTAAAATAGTCAGGATCGATAGAAGAGCAAAATCTGTCTAGACAGGCTAAAAGAGTCTATCCGATTGATTGTTTCTTCTACTTCATCCCTAAAACAGAGATTAAGGCGATCAAAAGAAAAGAAAAGACCGGCCTCAAATTGCTAACCTGAACAGCTACTTCCTTGGATTGATCATTCATTGCTCTCTGTTGGAGCCGGTTTCTTTCCATATTGCTGCTAGAAGAAGCAACCAAGAACGAAACTTAGTGAACTATATTACTCAACTTGTTCAGACGTGAAGAGTCGGTTTTGTAAAAACACATACCTGTTTCCCGAAAGAGAAAGGGACATATCTGTATTTGATCATATGTTGTATTTGTTTCCTCATTGTGAGTATAAACAGCATCACCCAGTAGAAAAGAAGTATTGGCCAGAAAACAGGTACATCAAAGACTTCGAAAAACGTCATCAGAAAACCAATGACGAACGCCCTAATGATCGATAACCTAAAAACACACAACATTCCGCATCAAACAACAAATCAAAACAGAACAAAAAAAGGCATCAAGCAGCAATAAAACCTTCAACAAACAACATCGCCTAAGATGAATCAAATCGATACTTCATCACATTCTAAGATTGATAAACACACAAAAAGCACTCTCCTTCACCAGTTCACCTTCCATAGGAATCTGCAGAATTTCTCTTTCTAACAGAATCATACTTTCCTACTGCAAATATAACTTCTCTGCAGGATTGTATCTATGGATCTATCAACAAGCAAGTCATCATCTTCTCAAGCGAACAAACAATACAGTGATTCTTAAGATTCAGTCACAACTCATCTGCAATCTAACAATTCCTCCTCCAGACAAAAGATCTAACAAATTCAGTAAGAAAGCCAAACAGAAAGAGGGAAAATCAGAGACGAACCAGAACTTGAACTCGGGGAGACGACGAACAAACGGTCGATACTCATCGGATCCACGAGTAGGAAGAGTACCACCGGTGAGAGAAGCTTCGGGATCTTCCTGAGGAGAGAGGAAAGCAATGATGAGGTTCAAAAGGTAGATTCCGATTGCGTAGGTGATGATGTAGAAGCCTTCCACCAAGTAGACACGAACGAAGTAGATTAAAACGACACAGAGGCAAGCGATCCATCGATAGAGAACGTGAGGGACAGTCTTGTCGAGAAGATGCTGTTGCCGCTGCGAAACGGCGTGGATCAACCGTGAAACGGCGTCTGCGGGAGACGATGAGCCGCTCGATTGGAGATTATCGTCGGTGGCTGCTGCAGAGACACCACTCGTGGTTACGGATTCCATGGAAGTTCGTTCTTTCTCTTCTCGAACTGCGACGGAGGAGACGGAAATTGGTAGATTCGGATTGGGGAATTTTGGGGTCAGATTCGTATCCGGTTTATAATTGAGATTATACGATCAATTTATCGGTTTGGTCTCGGGTTTTGGTTTACTATTGAATTCAAGAATTTAATTGATTTTGAAAGAATTGAACATTCTATCAAATTCCATTGTTATTCAGTGAGATAATTACGATCAATTTATCGGTTTAGTCTCGGGTTTTGGTTTACTAAGTAGTTGTTCCAGAAATTAAATTCAGTAGAATTTGTTCATTCAAATCAAACGTTGGTTTAACATATCTGCGGACGGTTTATGTTGGTTTAGAGTAGTTAAATTAATTGTGATTGTCGGTTTATGAAATCATTCGACAATATTCAGAGCCCGTTTTTCCTCAATTTTGTAGATCATCCATGTTTATTGATCGTTCTCTGCTGCCTCATACTGCTCATACTCTAAATTGCACGAATTACAACAATTGGTCAATTGCTTAGACTAGCTGAAGATGATCGTTTGTTCAAATTTATAGTATACTAGCGCGGAGTTAAAAATTTAACATTAATAATTTTTAGATATTAATTATTTCTGTATTTAATATTATATCATTTTGATGGTTATAATATATAATTATCTAAATTAGAAAACTAAATATTTGTAGTAAAATACAATGTTATATATATATATATATATATAATAGACCGTTTATTACTAAAAGTTACATCATATGGAAGATATTTTATTTGACACAAATCTTTAGGTTATATGTCTGAATCAATATTCACTACAGTTTCAAAAAAAAATGATTCGTCGTCTTTTTTGGACCAAATACGACAAGTTGTTAGCAGGGCCGGCTCCAGACTAAAATTGGCCCAAGGGCAAAAAAAAAATTTTTTGGCCCCCTAATTTATTTTTAATTGTTTTTTTTTTTGCTAAATAAAACAAGTTTAAATTTTTTAGTAAGTTCAGTTAATTAAATATGGAATTACGTTATAAAAAAAATATGGGCCTTTTTAATTTATTTTTAACTAAATTTTATCTAATTTTTATCAAAAAAAAATTTAAAATTTTGAGCCCCTTAATTCTTGGGACTCTAGGTGGGGCCCCGGGGCATCGCACCACATGTCCTCCTGCCTGATCCGGCACACAAATCTATTGTAAGACAAGTTGTAGTTTTTCTTACTTCTACTGAGTCATCTATCATTTCAATAGAGATATTTTTCTGGATTCACATGAAAGAGAGTTTTGGTTATTTTATCCAACACAAATTGTTTCAATTGCTTTACAGGGTTATTAGTAAATTAACTTTAAAAACTATGAAATCATTTAAAAAAATTATTCAAATTCTAAATTTTTCTAATCAAACTTGTTGGATTTAGCACACTTCCTAAAATCATTCTTTAATTTTCTCACATTATGTTTTTTTGTTTGTTTCATATTATGTTTTATTTAATTATAGCTTTTCTTTTGTGATTTTTTAATTCACAGTTAACTATATACAAGTTAAAAAAGAAAAAAAAAAGTATAGGATATTTTTTCATTTGATAAATAAAATATATTTTTTCTATACTAAATTTACATTAAAATATAGTAATTTACATAAGAATCACATAAATATACACAAAACACTTAATTGTAATTTGTTGAATTAATTTACATAGAAATTAGTTATTAAATTATTAGAATTAATTGTTAAAGTTAATAAAGATAATTATATCATCTCAACGGATATTTTTCTGGATTCACATGAAGGAGAGTCTTGGTTACTTTGTCCAACACAAATTGTTTCAATTGCTTTACATGGTGATTAGTAAATTGGCTTTAAGAACTATGAAATCATTTAAAAAAATGTTCCAAATCTAAATTTCTCCAATCAAATTTGTTGGATTTAGCACCCCTAAAAGTCCTAAAATCATTCTTAAATTTTATCACATGTTTTGTTTTTCATATTATGTTTTATATTATTATATATTTTCTTTTGTGATTTTTTAAGCTATTAAATTGTTAGAATTAAGGGGCAATTACAAAAATACCACTTTTTGTGTGCATATTTGCAAGAATGCCACTTAGAGGTGTCTATTTACAAAAATGCCACTAATTATAGATTTATAAAGCCTATATCTTAAAATTCTAAACCTTAAAAAATATTTTGACACCTAAAACCCCCCTAAACACTCAAAATTAAACCCTAATAGAACATAATTAACCCAAACATAAATAATATAAAGAAAAAATAATTTTGAAAAAGTGGCACTTTTGTAAAGATTTCAAAAGTGTGGCATTTTTGTAAAGTGGCATTTGAAAAGTGACATTTTTTTAAAATTTTCTAGAATTAATTGCTAAAGTTAATAAAAGATATTTATTTTTTTTTCTTTTTAATAAATGAATTAAAGAAAAAAATGTCAAATGAATAGTTGCCATATGGCAGCGTCTCATAGCTTTGGTTTTGAAAAACATTAAAATATTACTCTTTCCGTTCTATGAAGATTGATGTTTTGGCTTTTTCACACAAATTAAGAAACAATTAGTTGTAAGTTATTAATACATTACTTTTTAATATTAATTATTTTTAATACATATTAACCAATAATAATTCAAAATTTAAATATTTTTAATTAATGTTTCTTGAAGTTTATAGAAAGTATCATTTAATAATCTAAAACATCAATCTTTATGGAACAAGAAAAAAACTCAAAACATCAATTTTCATGGAACGGAGGGAGTATATAAGATACAATAGTATGAAAATTAAGATAAAACATGGTTATTTTCGTGAACAAAGAAAATTAAGATAGCATTTTTTTATGGGACAATTATAAAAATGCCACTTTTTATGTGTACATTTGCAAGAATGCCATTTAGGGTTGTTGTCTATTTACAAAAATGCCACTAATTATAGATTTATAAAGCCTATATCTTAAAATTCTAAACCCTAAAAAGTATTTTGACACATAAAACTTCCTAAACATTCAAAACTAAACTCTAATAGAACATAATTAACCCAAAGATAAATAATATAAAGAAAAAATAATTTTGAAAAAGTGGCATTTTGTAAAGATTTCAAAAATGTGGCATTTTTGTAAAGTGGCACTTGAAAAGTGGCCTTTTTTAAAATTTCTATTTTTTTTTATTATCAAGATGCGGTTATAATGTGGATTATTTGTCAAAGAAATATCAAACTGAACATGTTGTGTTAACTCTAAAAAAAAGGTTATCTTGACCTCTCCACATATTAAACGAAGAATAAAATATGTGAGAACAATTAGCGAATACTAAGTCAATCTTAGTGAAGAAGAAATGCGTTCATTCAAATGTGTGCCTTCAATCGTTAGTAAATAATAAAATATACTGCAAGCACAAATTCATAACGAATACTATCTTTTTTTGCCAAGTAATTAATATTCCAGAGTTTAGAATTACATGAAAACCACACTTGGCAAAATCCTAAAACTCACACAAAAATTAATCAAGTGAACAAAAAAAAGAAAAGGATTTGCTTAATGTGTGTATATATACTTCGAAACTAACAAAGTTAGTGTAAGACCGAACATTAATAATGTCCGTAACGGTACGATGGAGACTTAGACGAAGAGCTAATAGGGAATCTTTCAAAGACAACTAAAGCCTCTTTCATTGTCGGTCTCTTTTGTGGAACTTGAGATGCACAACTATAGCCCAACTTGAAAAGGCCAAGTAAAAAGTCCTCTTTGCCTTCCAATTCGGAGCGGATCGCCATGTCAGCCATTATCAATGCCCGGTTTCCGTCTTCCACCGTTAACCCGTTTCCAATCCCGACCTCGTCTACGGACACGATTTTCCCTGTGAGCAGCTCTAGGAGAATCACTCCGAACCCAAACACGTCCCATTTCGGGTTCGGTTTCAGGTTTCGGAGCGACTCAGGTGCGCAATAAGGCGATATAGGCCCAACCGTACTTGGACTTGGGCTCGGTGTGGGCCCGAATTCACGCAATGATGTTGTTGACCGCTTGCTACTAAAAATCCGAGATGACCCACTAGCTCGGTTATAGCTAGTATCTCCGACGAGAAGCCTTTCAAGCCCGAAATCACCAATCTTGGGCTCCATATCATGCCCCAAAAGTATGTTACTAGGTTTCAAGTTACCGTGGACGTGTTTCTTCTCGTGGAGGTAAGCAAGCCCACGAGCCAAACCTTTTGCTATCTTGAGCCGAGTCTCCCACGGTAAATGACACGGCGACGACCCTCCTTTTCCTGCCCAACCGTAAATAAAATTCAGCAAAAATATGCGCAAGGTAGCCAGAGTAAGGAAAGAGCAGATCTAACTGCAACCAACCTGCCTCCGAAGAAAATGCCTGTCAAGGTATGCTAACGTACGCCTATATCGTTTATAAGTAAAAAGAGAGAAAGCGATTGAAATGAAAGAGAAAGAGAGATGATGATGGACTCACGGTAACGGGCGTTGACGAGGCTGCCGTTAGGGACAAACTCGTAAATGACCAATTTTTCGTCGGTGCCCCAATAGAATCCACGGAGACGCACCAAATTCGGGTGAACCAACTTACCAATGGCTCGGATATGTGCCTCAAAGTCCTTAAACCGGCGTTGTTGAGTGAAACCGTTCTCACCTAACCGACGCACTGCGAGGACCGTCCCGTCTTCAAGAACCGTCTTGTACATTATACTCGAACCGGTTGCTCCTAAAATGTAAGCAGAAGCCTTAAGCAGAGTTTCTACTTCGAGCTCTTTCTCTCCTTCATCAATGGTCACCAATGTCCCTTTCTTCTTCTCTCTCTCTTCTTCTTCTTCTTCTTCGTCTTCGTTTTCGTTAGTTTCTTGATTCTTACGGAGACACGACCATTTGGCGAATCTATTGGATTGTTCTGGAGAAGAAGAAGATGTTGTTGTTGATGATGATGGTGATAATGAAGTTGTCTCTTTAACCTCGCTGGCTTCTAAACTTTGCGTGTTCTTCTCCACGTTCTTGTTCTTCTTGTATCTGTACACATAGAAGAATATTAAAGCGAGGATTCCGATGCCGGTGATGTCTCCGAGTATGATCCCGATTATAACTCCGGGTCTTAACCCGGTTTTGGGATTCGAGTTGTTGACGGCCGGTCCGTTCGGATCGGTTTCCGGGTTGGACCCGATTGATTTCGGTATAGCTGCGAGTGCAGGAGAAGAAGTCGGTACGGCGGCGCCGGAGATGGTGGCCGGAGAGGAAGGAATGGGACACGGGTCATGGGTCGGATCTCCGCAAAGACCCGGGTTTCCAGAAAACGAAATTGATTTCTGGTTAAGGAAAACCGGAGAATCTGGGATTGGACCGGTTAGATTGTTGAAGGAGAAATCGACGGTGGCGTTTTTTGGAAAATCGGCACCGACATTGGGAGGAATTTCGCCGGAGATCTGGTTGTACGAGACATTCAGGTACCGGAGATCGTTGCCGGAGAAATCCGGTGGTAGTGAACCATTGATCAGATTCGAGGAGAGATCAAGAAACTGAACGGATCTCCATCCGCCGGGAAGTTCGCCGGAGAAGTAGTTGTTCTTCAGAGAAACCTCCGTTAAGCTACCAAGAGACACCAAATTGGCTGGTAATTTTCCCGCCAAGATATTGTCAGAGAGATTCAACGTCTGGAGATTGTGCATATCGCCGACCGTCACAGGGATCTCGCCGGAGATCAAGTTGTTTGAGAGGTCTAAAAACCGGAGCTCACCGGCGGCGAATAACTCAACCGGCAAAGACCCATTGAGAGAGTTGTTGGAAAGATCGAGACTTTGGAGGTTTTGGAGGAAACCCAGATCGGAAGGAATCGAACCGACGAGCTTAGAGTTTGGGAGAGACAAAGTCACAACTCTGGAATTGTTATTACACAACACGCCTCGCCATGAACAAGGATTGTCGTGGTCGTAATTCCATGACTGCAACAAAAACAGAGGATCAAGAAAAACAGAGTATTTGAAACTCATCAAGAGAACTCCATCAGAGTTTAAACCCGAGGAGACAGTAACAAGGCAAGAGAAGAGGAAGAAGAAGATCGCTGAAACTAATTCTGTTTTCATGGCTTCCGAAGAAGAAACCGCATCGCTGGAGAGAGAGTCAAGAGGGGAGAGAGAGAGAGAGAGAGAGAGAGAGAGAGAGTCGAGAGGTAGAGGAAGAAGAGAGAGTTAAAGAGGAAATGAGTGAGAGCACGTGAAAAGGGAAACAGCTCACGCAAAACGCAACCAAACCTGTCTTCCTGCTCTCTGCAAAATCTGTAGAGTTTTATAAATACAATAATCGATGCGTTTTTGCACTTCCAGTTCCCAGGTTCATTAATCATATCAATATCACATTTATTTTTTTCAAATTAATTATTTCCAAATAAAATGATTGGTTTTTTTTTTGGGTCTAAAATAAAATGATTGGTTAAACACGTGAGTACAATACTACTTCCCTCCGTTCTATAAAGATTGATGTTTTGAGTTTTTTTTTTTCATAAATATTGATGTTTTAAATTATTAAACAATATTTTCTGCAAACTTAAAAAAATATTAATTAAAAATATTTAAATTCTGAATTACTATTGGTTAATATATATTGAAAAATAGTTAATATTAAAAAATAATGCATTAATAACTTACAACTAATTATTTTTTAATTTGTATGAAAAAGCCAAAATATCAATCTTCATGGAATGGAACGGAGAGAGTACATACTGCACAAATGACCTAATGTTATGTCATTTATATATATCGTCATTAATTGGAAAACCAACTATGGCAAAATCATTAATAAGTTGAATTATTTATCACATTTTTTTGTTGTTGTCAACCACATATATTTTGTATACTCTCTTCAATATGATTTTCATGTTGAGAATTATATACTCAATATATAATTTATATATAATTTATGTATGAGTTAACTATATTTGTATTATGGTTTAGTTTTGAGGGTTTAGGACTTGTTTGGGATAAAAAAAATTTTAAGTGTTCAGAATTTTATGATTTAGAGTTTAAATATCCTTAATAATTGGTATTTTTGTAAATAGACAATTTATAGTGGCATTTTAAAAAATAGACACATCAAAAATGGCATTTTTGCAATTATTTTATTGATGTTTCGGAAAAAAAAATATTTCACATAGATTGATTGTAAACATTTTCTATACAATTTTTATGAAGTAATAATGATAACTTGTAGATTTCAAGACATACTAATTGATTTTTTTTTTTAATTGTTATTGACTTAAAAGTTAAAACTATATTTAGTTGTTTAATAAAAAAAAATGTATTTATAATTAAACATTAATATGTTTTTTTTAATATGTATGAAAGCTCTAAAAATCAATCATTTTATAATAGAAAGAATATGTTTTAACACAAGCTATTTTACATAATATCACACAATTTATTTAAATAATATAAAACAACTAATTTTATATACAATTTTTTAATTTGATAAAATTATTTTCACTGCATATTTTTTACAATAAGTAAAAGTTTTTTTCTTTTTTTTGGTAAACTACAATAATAAAAAGCTTCCATAAGTTTTATTTACATCTAGCAAATTCACCCTATTAAATATCGAATTTACAATTTCATGTACAAACTCCATTAGGATTTGAAATTCATCTTATTTTTATCAGAATAAAATATATTTAATCATTAATTTGATCATTTGTTTATTATCATGCAAATCCAGATAATATGTAATACTTGTTATAAAAAGAATGATATAATTTATCGTTTCGATAAATATTAATAAGAACAAAAATATTATACCCGGTAAAGAACGGGATATTGATGAAATGAAGATTGAGAGAGAATGAATGATTTGCTATTTCTTCTTATTATTGAAGTTATGAATTGTGTGTGTAAATGATCAACAAACACATCTCCTTATATAGGCATTAAGCATACATAGTGGCAAATTAGGTCTTCAATTAATTATGTACACTATATTGATAGTGCACCACTATATTGATAGTGCACCACTATGTTGATAGTGCAATCTTTTGATTTTTGCAACACTCCCCCTTGAAGACCAATGTCACTATGTTTCTTGTGTCGTGTCTTCTGTTGCCTAGTTAAAAACCTTTCTAGGAAAACCCGTTGGGAAAAACCATAGAAGGATAAAAAGAGTGCAACCACGTATGCTCCCCCTCGAATGATCATGAGTCATCTTGTAAATCTTGTTGATGACGCATTCCAATGTTATGGACATGTTTCCTGAACGTAGTGGTAGGTAGCGACTTTGTGAAGAGATCAGCAGCATTGTCACATGATCGAATATACTTGACTTCAATGACTTTAGCCTTCTCAAGTTCCTGAGTGTATGAAAAGAACTTTGGAGGGATATGTTTGGTTCTATCACTTTTGATATATCCTTCCTTTGTTTGAGCGACACATGCAGCATTATCTTCATATAAAATGGTTGGCTCCGTATTTTCGTGGATCCCACTGCTTGATTTGATGTGTTGGCTTATTGATCTCAACCATACACATTCTCTACTTGCCTCATGGAGTGCAATGATTTCAGCATGGTTTGAAGAAGTTGCCACAAGTGTCTGTTTCTGAGAACGCCAAGATATAGCAGTGCCTCCGATCGTGAAAATGTATCCAGTTCATGATCGTGCTTTATGTGGATCTGATAAATATCCTGCATCTGCAAAACCAATCATTTGACCGTTTGAATTCTTAGGATAAAATAAACCTAAGTCAATAGTCCCTTGGAGATAGCGGAAGAAGTGTTTAATCCCATTCCAATGTCTTTTCGTAGGGGACGAACTGAATCTTGCCAAAAGATTAACGGCAAATGATATATCGGGCATTGTACAATTCGCTAGGTACATAAGGGCTCCAATGGCACTAAGATATGGTACTTGAAGACCAAGTATCTCTTCATTCTCCTCATATGGTCGAAATGGATCATTTTCGACTTGGAGTGATCTAACGACCATGGGAGTACTCAATGGATTTGCCTTATCCATGTTGAATCGTTTTAGTACTCTTTTGGTATATGTGGACTGATGCACAAATATACCCTCTTGAGAATGCTCAATTTGTAGGCCAAGACAGTATTTCGTCTGTCCGAGATCTTTCATCTCAAATTCTCCTTTTAAATAATTTGAGGCCTTTTGTATTTCCCCTTGAGTTCCTATTATGTTTAGATCATCAACATACACCGCGATAATCACAAATCCGGATGTTGTTTTCTTGATGAAAACACATGGGCATAAAGGATCATTTACATATCCTTCTTTTGTTAGATGCTCACTGAGACGGTTGTACCACATGTGTCCAGATTGTTTTAACCCATATAATGATCTTTGCAATTTTATTGCACATAACTCTTTAGGTTTGGAACTTAATGCTTCTGGCATTTTAAACCCATCTGGAATTCTCATATAGATATCAGTATCTAATGATCCATATAAATATGTTGTAACAACATCCATGAGACGCATCTCTAGATTTTCATTAGCCGCTAGACTCATTAAGAATCTAAACGTGATTGCATCCATAACGGGGGAATATGTTTCCTCATAATCGATCCCAGGTCTTTGAGAAAATCCTTGAGCCACAAGGCGAGCTTTATATCTCATAATTTCATTTTTTTCATTTCGTTTTCGAATGAAGACCCATTTGTATCCAACCGGTCTCACATCTTTGGGTGTGAGTGTAATAGGTCCGAATACATTTCGTTTATTAAGCGAATCAAATTCAACTTGTATAGCATCTTTCCATTTCATCCAATCTTGTCTGTTTTGACATTCATATACAGACATTGGTTCTGGATCATCGTTTTCCTCATTTATTTCCTTTGCCACAAGGTATGAGAAAACGTCATCGACTACATTCATTTCAGTACGATTCCATATCTTTCCATTATGAATGTAGTTTATAGAGATCTCATGATTTCCTTCATGAAGCTCTGTATTGTCGTTAGACTCGTGATTCGTTTCATCCAAAATACTTTCAGTAATTTTGGGATCATTATGCTTATCAGCTTCTCTTCGTTTTCTAGGATTTTTATCCTTAGAACCAACGGGTCTACCACGCTTCAAGCGGGTTCTAGACTCACGTGTATTATCTGCTCTTTTATGTTCATTTGGTATCTCAATTCGAGCAGGAGCATTTGCAGCCGGTATATGTGATTTCATTACCGTTTTAGTATCTGCAAATGCATCAGGTAGCTGGTTTGCGATACTTTGCAAATGCATAATTCGTCGAACTTCTAGTTCTGACTGTCTTGTAGGAGGATCAAGGTGTAGCAAAGATGGCACACGCCATTCTATATCCTTTCCTACTTTGTTATTTCTCCCCTAGAACCTGGAATACTTTTTCATCAAAATGACAATCGGCAAATCGTGCCGTAAAGACATCACCAGTCTGTGGTTCTAGGTATCGTATGATTGATGGGGAATCATAACCAACATATATTCCCATTCTTCTTTGTGGTCCCATCTTTGTACGTTGTGGTGGTGCTATAGGCACATATACAGCACAACCAAAGATTCTTAGATGGGATATATTTGGTTCTCGACCAAAAACTAATTGTAATGGAGAATATTTATTATATGCACTTGGTCTTATCCGAATAAGTGCTTCTGCATGCAAAATGGCATGTCCCCATACAGAAGGTGGGAGTTTTGATCTCATGATCAACGGTCTTGCAATTAATTGCAGACGTTTAATTAATGATTCCGCCAAACCATTTTGTGTATGAACATGAGCTACAAGATGTTCAACATCAATCCCCGTTACCATACAATAATCATTAAATGCTTGGGAGGTGAATTCACCAGCGTTGTCTAGTCTAACTTTCTTAATAGGATAATCAGAGAATTGAGCCCTCAGTTTGATTATCTGAGTTAGAAATCTCGCAAATGCCATATTTCGAGATGATAATAGACAAACGTGTGACCATCTGCTAGATGCATCAATTAACACCATAAAATAGTGGAATGGTCCACATGATGGGTGTATTGGTCCACAAATATCGTCTTGAATTCTTTCAAGGAACTTTGGTGATTCCTTATCAATTTTGGCTGGCGATGGCCTTATGATCAATTTTCCAAGAGAACACGCAACACATGTCATTTTATTCCCCTCATATATTTTTTGGATTTTCAGTGAATGACCATGTGATTTCTCCATAATATTACGCATCATTGTGGTGCCCGGGTGACCGAGGCGATCATGCCATAATGTGAAATCTTCTGGATTTCTTTTAACCACTAGATGTGATTCGATTGCACTTATATGAGTATAATGCAATCCTGAAGGAAGTTTTGGAAATTTTTCCAGTATAAGCCTTTTTCCGGATTTATTGGAAGTTACATACATATACTTTTTTTCATTCTCAGTCGCAAACTGAGTATCATATCCTTGAAGGTATATGTCTTTGAAACTCAACAAATTCCTTTTAGAATTCGGAGAATATAAGGCATTATTTATGGAAAACTTGGTTCCATTAGGCAATATAAAATTTGCACTTCCACTTCCCTTAATTAAGTCTGTAGGACCTGATATTGTATTGACAATAATGTTTGTCGGTTTTAAATTAGAGAAGTATCTCTTGTCCTTCAGAATAGTATGTGTTGTTCCACTATCTGGTATACAAATTTCTCGAACCATTTCCTTGGGTATCGATTCATCCATTTCCGCTGAAATTGACAAAAATTAGATGATAGAAAGTAAATTTTATTTATTAGAAAATACGCTTAATAATCATGCATTACAATATTAAAAAAAAATTATTCGTTTGAAAACAGAAATACATAATGGTATAACCGGAGATCTTTCAGTAGTCTCATTATTACAAGCATTTTAGTTATCCGCTATAGCGGTCTCATCAAAGTCATTTGCAAAGTCGGGAGAATCAAGGTACGATGTACCCTCAAAGTGTTCCGTGAGGTTCACTTCTTTCCTTTTGCCTTTGGTGGACTCTTTGTATAACTTGCAGAGATGTTCGGGAGTTCGACACACATTGGACCAATGTCCTTTGCTTCCGCATCTGTAACAGATGCTATCACGCTTCTGTGCGGTGGTCTCTTGAATATCTTTTCCTTTGGGGGTTTGTTGAGAACGAACCCATTGGAAAGAATTCCTCCCACGTGAACTGAAATTTCTTCCACGTCCGCGTTTGAATCTGTAGCCACGACCCCGATAGGTTTGACTTTTCTCTTTCGGATTCTGAAAATCCGTTGCATTCACCTCAGAAAATGCTCTGGCTCCCGTAGGGCGAGAGTTGTGATTCTTTATGAGAAGATCATTGTTTTTCTCAGCGATGATGAGTGTTACAATCAACTCAGAGAACCTTGTGTATCCGCAATTTCTATACATTGCTTGTAGGACACTATGTTCTTTGTGGAATGTGAGGTATGTCTTTTCGAGCATTTCTGCTTCGGTGACAGGTTTACCACAAAATTTTAATTGTGATACAATCCTCAACATAGCGGAGTTATACTCCTCCACTTTCTTAAAATCCTGAAATCTCAGGTTTTTCCACTCTTCCATCGCATGAGGGAGATTTATCTCCTTCTGATTATCGAACCTCTCTTTCAGAGCTTTCCAGAGCTCTGTTGGGTTTCTGATGTGCGCATAGTCATGCGTCACATTTTCATCCAAATGTTTCCGTAGAAATATTATTGCCTTTGCCTTAGCTTGGGCGGATGAATCATTTCCCTCAATGATGGTATCGGATAAATTTTCCGATTCCATATAGAGTTCTGCATCGGTTGTCCATGCTATATAATTAGTTCCAGTAATTTTGAGAGCTGGAAACTTAAGCTTCTCAACGGTGGCCATTTGATTTCTAAAAACAAAATTAAAAACATTATTATTAGAAATATAATATAATTTTAGAAACCGTATACATTAATCATAATTGCAATTACAAAGAACATTAAAGTATAAACGAATAAACCGATATTTATGATAATAATATTTCTAAAAACAAAAACAAAATCAAAAATATTATTATTAGAAATATAACATAATTTTAGAAACTGTATACATTCATAATCGCAATTACAAAGAACATTATAGCATAAACGAGTAAACCGATATTTATGATAAATTCTTCGCGAGTAAATTCTCCAGCGAAGAGACCATAAATCGCGGTAAGAAATACACCGATAATAAAAATAAAAAACAAGCGAAACATTTTTCTTAAAAATGAGAACAAAATAAATTCTTGTAGAAGAGATTGGAAGAAGATAAAATGTTTGAGTGAAATGAATGAATGAAAAATAAGTGTATTTATAGATTGAAAAATACTGTTCATAACCGTTAACTAGCCGTTTTTTAAAGTAAAAATTTTGAAAAATATTTTGAAAATTTTTCTTTGTGACCGTTGTAAAATCGGATGAGAAAAAAAATTAATCTGAAAATATTTGATAATCAATCAGATAAATTTACCAGTTCAAATATTAATTTTAGAAAAAACTGGTTGAATATTATATATACTAGACATAAAATTAAACAGAGAATTAATAATAAGGTTATGGTGACAAAGCCATCCACGGGAGAATATTAAATAAATAATTAAAACAACATATAAAATTTCAGGCGGTTAAACCGACCATAAATAATTAAAACAGTAAATGAATAAATTATGTTGTGTAAAACAACCACATAGATAAATAAATAACCAGGCGGTTCAACCGTCCATAAATAATTAAAACAGTAAATAAATAAATTATGGTGCATAAGCAGCCATAGAAATCAATAAAATATCATGCGGTTCAATCGACCGTAAATAAAGCAGTAAATAAATTATGGTGCGTAAAGCAACCACATAAAATTATTATGGAGGCGGTAGTCCGCACACCATATGGTACAATAAGTATGCATATGAAAATTGAGCTTTTTAGAGTGATTGTGCTGATAACGTGTTATAAAAAGAATGATATAATTTATCGTTTCGATAAATATTAATAAGAACAAAAATATTATACCCGGTAAAGAACGGGATATTGATGAAATGAAGATTGAGAGAGAATGAATGATTTGCTATTTCTTCTTATTATTGAAGTTATGAATTGTGTGTGTAAATAATCAACAAACACATCTCCTTATGTAGTCATTAAGCATACATAGTGACAAATTAGATTTTCAATTAATTACGTACACTATATTGATAGTGCAATCTTTTGATTTTTGCAACAATACTATATTTATTTCTTTCTTTCAAGAAATAAAGTAGTATCTTATTGGTCGTAGGATTTAATAGCTACAAGACATAACATGATCTGCAGTTACAGCTTGTTTAAATTTAATTATTCCGTTTGACTTTACATAGATCCTTCAGCTTTGTTTACTGTTTTATGTTTCTTTTGTTCATACAGCAAGTAGCTAAAAACAATCAAAATCGAATCTAATTTAAGTTTCTTTTTAAGGAAATGCTTTTTAAAATCATTATGGTGTGAATGTCTTTGCTGTTTTTATCATTATTACCAGCTTTTTGGTAATGGGTTCTTACAAGAATTATCCTTGCGCAAATGCTTCCATGTGCCGCTTTTATTTATTTGCTGGTATGAATCTGATTATGGTGAGTTATTATCAACCGTCACGGAGATTCTCCAAACAATTTCTTTATGGCAAAATCAGTTTTGTCTACAAATTATATGATTTAAATGGAGGATCCTTATGCTTTTAAATGATATAAATAGAGAAGAAAAACATTCTTAGTTTTGATTAAAAGGATAATATATAGTATCCAATATGTCTTTATATGTGTACCCAATCACGATTGAAATCAACAAATATAAGATTTAAATTTTTTACATGACCTTGAATTTAGTTATGATATGTTTCTAGAAAATATTTTATTTAGAAAATGGTGAATAAGTGAATTAGCTAGACATAAACTTGTTTAATTTAGGTAAAAAAAATGGTAAAACACACATTTTGAACAAAATATCTCCAATATAACACGCTTAATCATGATATTTTATTAAATAGGGAATTATCGAATGGTTTGTAAAAAACGATTATTGGAAAAAAAAAATAACATCATAACCAACTAGTACAACAATTGATAATATTGTGTTTCTCTAATTCTTTTGCATGAATACAATTATTTGCTAAAAGCTCATGGCTTACTTTGTATGATACTCTTTATTCAAATCTCTTATGACTTCGGATGAGAACAAAATGTTACCCAAAATTTTGGAAAAATCAGGCATATTAAATAAACGGTTTTTTTATATGTTCATCATTTCACTGGATTGCTGTTCTTTTCCCTTTATTCTTAGCTTTCTTGTATTCTTTATAAGTTTGGCCATTTTTTAAAGATTTTATTTGGTAAAAGGTCGGTTGTGTTAGTTTTACCCACTTCTTAATAAATAATTAATTAAGTGATAAAAATTCAAAAAAGTTGTTGACACGCACTTTAATTACAGTGAATCTAATAGTCCAGTTAGTTTTACAATGGGGTCTTTTATATTAGATGTGAATATATGTTTTTTTCCAACATACTTATATGATCTCCGAATGGATACATCGTGGTACGAGCGAGATAGATACGAGACGTTTCAAATAAAAACAAAAACATATATTTATATATATATATATATATATATATATATATATATATATATATATATATATATATTCAGACGACAATGACGTTCTTCACAAAATCAAGATGGTGACGTCTCCACAAGACTGGCCAGCGTTCGCAATTCAGTTAGAAGATTTAGAGAAATGCAAGGCGGCTTTCACTTTCTTCCCTTTAAGGTTCATTCCTCGCAGTGGAAATGGCAAAAGCCGATATAAATTAGGGTGTGATGCACGATGTCTTTCGAATTATATTTCGTATGTAAACTCTTCTGCTCCGGTTTGGCTGTTCGAACCGTTTCAATATCATTAATGTTGACAAAAAAAAATATTAGTATAGATTTTTGTTACATACACATATGTAATTATAGATTTTTATTACTATTTAATGCAGAGCGGGACGGTGCCAGTGGTTATCATTCGAAGCCTAAGTCATAGTTTAAAGTAAGGACATTAGAAAATTTCAAAATTTCAGTTATGAAAAACAAACAGAACATCAATGTTCTCTTGGAATAGTTTCAAAATTATTCTTGTTTGATAAAGATAAATTATGAGATAATATTTAACTTAAAAAATGATTTTCATTTAAAACAGAGGTATAGTTTGTTGTAACTTACAACTCCAATGTATTTTTTTCAAGCAGACCGACGAAAAATAGAGCTAATGAAACGAACCAATAAATGTGAATGTCCAATAAATTAGCTATTGAAACATAACATCAAATCTATGCTTCTTCTACCTGGACTAAAAATGGATCTTATTCGGAAAGTGAAAGTGTTCGATCACAAATTCTAATTTCAAAAAATACCACTTTACAAAAATACCATATTTTCATAATTTTTACAAAAATACCACTTTTCCAAAATTATTTATTCATTATATCATTTATGTTTGGATTAACTATATTGTATTAAGATTTAGTTTTGAGGGTTTAAAGGGTTTTAGAGGTCAAAAGATTTTTGGGGCAATTACAAAAATACCACTTTTTGTGTGCACATTTGCAAAAATGTCACTTATGAGTGTTCATTTACAAAAATACCACTAATTATAGATTTATAAAGCTTATATCTTAAAATTTCAAACCCTAAAAAATATTTTGACACCTAAAACTCCTAAACACTCAAAACTAAACTCTAATAGAACATAATTAATCCAAACATAAATAATATAAAGAAAAAATAATTTTGAAAAAGTGGCATTTTTGTAAAGATTTCAAAAGTGTGGCATTTTTATTAAGTGGCATTTGAAAAGTGGCATTTTTTGAAAATTTTCAAGATTTTTTAGGGTTTAGAATTTTAAGATTTAGACTCTAAAAAATCATAATTAGTGATATTTTTACAAATAACCATAAAAATAGTATTTTTGCAAAGTTTCATCCTTTTTTTACAAATTATCGAGGATTCTAAATAAAGAATGATTTAGTCATTATAAACTACGAAAAATGGGCTCATGAGTTTTGAAAACTAATAAAATACCACTAAGAATTGTTTTCTCGACAACTCATGTAATGTACTAATTATGTTTTTTTCCCCAATAAAGTACAACCAAAAAAAGCCAAAGCAGGTGGAGGTCAAATCAAATAATTCATAATTAAAAGAGTAAAGTGTTGCTTTAGCTACATCACTGCTTATTTGCCATTATTTTCTTCCCATTTGACCTTTTTTCTCTGATTTTTTATTAGAACGTAGGTGAAACCAAAAATTGATGGAAGAAGATAAACTCTCCAGAACCATAGCCCGGGGAAACCATGATCGTATAATGCATGCTATTAGTATCGTTATTGTATCACTATTTAGATTCAAACTCATTCAATGCATATTGTTAACAAAAAAAAAAAAGTTATAACTCGATCAAGAGTGTAACTTTTTTTTAGCAAAAAAAAAGTGTAACTTTAGTTAATATTCCATCCGTTTCAAAATAATTGTCATTTTAAAACTTTTCACAAATTAAGAAAACAGACTAAAAATCTGTGTTGACCCTAATCAATATAATATTTTATTTAATATAAATAATTAATAAGTTTGAAAATATGGATAAAATAGAAAAATTGGTCATAAATGTGCATTGAAATTGCAGAATAACAAATAATATGAAACAAAAAAAGTTAAGGCTAGAATAACACCTATTTTGAAACGGATGGTAGACATTAGGTTGTCTTCCTGTGACTTTTCACAAGTTGTTCAATGTTTTCAACTATTACAAATATTCTTTAGTTACATAGATTATACGCTGCAACCAAAATACTTTGAATTAGTTTTTATCATTTTCAACTCATGCATACTATAGGATTTGACCTGGTTTGTGACTGATCATCGATTTAAATCTTGAAGTTATAAACTCTGAAAATCCGAGTTTAAATTCAAATATACAATGCGACATTTAAACAAGAGTAATCATTCATATTAACATCGAATTATTTAATTTGAAATAGCTATTAATTTAAGAGAAATTTCAAAAAATGCAATTTTTCAAGTGTCACATTACAAAAATACCACACTTTTGAAATCTTTACAAAAATGCCACTTTTTCAAAATTATTTTTTTCTCTGTATTATTTATGTTTGGGTTAATTATGTTTTATTAGGGTTTAGTTTTGAGTGTTTATGGGGTTTTAGGTGTCAAAATATTTTTTAGGGTTTAGAATTTTAAGATATAGGTTTTATAAATTTATAATTAGTGGCATTTTTATAAATGGACACTCCTAAGTGGCATTCTTGCAAATGTGCACATAAAAACTGTCATTTTTGTAATTGTCCGTTAATATAACGAAAGAAACTTGGAGTATAGTGATTTGTATTACTCCTTCCGTTTCAATTTAGTATTCATTCTGGTTTTCACACTAATTAAGAAAACAATTAAATTTTCTGTTTTGTCTTTAATTAATGAATTGTTTTATTTGATATGTGTAATAAATAAACTTAAAAGTAGGGATATAAATGAAAAAAATAGTCATAATTGTGTATTAAAATTGTAGAATGACAAATTATATGAAACAAAATATTAAATATAGAATGACAACTAATATGAAACAGAAGGAGTAGTAATTTGGTTGAGACTCATCATAAAGTCAGGTTCAAATTTAATAGCATGTATGTGTTATTTGTGAGTTGTAAATTACGAAGAAAACTCACCACCACATTTCTTTTGAATATTCGTAAATTGACCTAGGAAGTAGGAATTTGGTTTTGTAGTGGTAAATTGAAGTAAGGAGCAAAGTGCCTGAACTCAAACGTTACTTGTTGCCTAAAACCCGGATCATGTTCTTTCTTGCTGTAGACTGTAGTAAAAGTTCACAAGTTTCTCTTATGAAAATTTTGATCGTTTTTCATCCTATTCGGACTTCGAAAATTGGTTGTTCGGAGTTTCTCCATTTTATACGCTCCTATCTCTATGTAGTATAGAGTTTTTTTTTTTTTAATACTAGTCTAAAAAACGTCTGGATTGGTAGTGGCAAATGGCACGTGATCAAATATGACAATTAGCATCGATATGATCAAAATTAAATACCACTTAGGACATTGGGTTAAGTGATTTAATCCCGTGACTAAGGGGTTTATTGGTTTTGGTATTTTAATGAATTTGGAATTCCAATCCAAATTCTAAGTTATGCAACACACATAACTTGATTCCACTCGTTGGTATTATTAATATCCAACACTTTCATCGTTGTTATGATTTTATAAAGAGAAATTTCTCACTTTCAAATGCCACTTTTCAAATATGTCTATTTTTCAAATTTTTTGTAAAAATACTATTTTTTTTTTAAAAAAAATATTATTATATCATTGATATTTAGATTAACTATGTTGTATTAGAGTTGGTTTTAGGGGTCAAAATATTTTTTAGGATTTATAATTTTAAGATTTAGGTTTTAAAAATCTATAATTAGTGTTATTTTTCCAAATGAATACTTATAAGTGGCATTCTTGCAAATGAACACACCAAAAATGGTAGTTTTGCAATTGCCTTTTTTATAAAGTCAAATACATCTTATCATAATAAATATGGAAAGCCGGTTATGGGACATTTGCTTTGATATTCTGAAAATTTTATTAAATTTGAAAATTTTAAAAAATATTTTTTTATTAGATTAAAAGACAATAATATAATCGTTTAAAAAATTCTAATAAAAACATATATATATATATATATATATATATATATATATATATATATATATATAAATAGTTTCTAGATTCAACTTAATTTTGCTATATAGTCGTATTTGTAAACAAATTGTTCCAGATTTATAATCAGTAGATCATATTTCTAAAAGTTAGAGAGAACGTTAATTAACTTATGACATGGTGATGCATTCATATTTTAGCATCCATTTTCTTTAGCTTTTATAATCATTAAATTTTCATTTTGCATATTTCTCGTCATTTTGAGTTTCATATAGAATAGGTTGTGTCTTATAGTCTTAGATTGCCTTTTATGCATTTGCATAGTCTTTGAATCCCTTTTAGATACTTTAGAGGCTAAAAAGCAAAAAGAGCCGAGATGGAATGAAGAAAGATGCAAAAATGGACCAAGTAAGCTTCCGCCGACCTCAACCGCCGGGCATGAAAATACAACACCAACTCGGTCGGCGGGTTGAGCCACCGACCCCTAATAGAGCCTCTTTTAAACCGATCCAGATCCACTTAAACCCATCGAGTTGAGCGACCGACCCTGCATCAACCTTTCTCCAATTCGGCCACGTTATTTTCTACTCTTTTTTAGCTGGATCCGACCCAAGTGTTCCGGGTCGACCCAGACATGGTAATATTGATTCTATATCTCTTTACACATAATAAAATATCTCAAAATAGAAAAATACTACGAGATCTATTGATGAATTCGTTAACCGAAATGTTCACATAAAACAAATACAATATTAATTAAGTTGAAATGAGAAGTTCAAAATCATAAAACCAAAAAAAACCAAATCCCAAACTACAGTTTGAATCCAAATTAAACAATAACCAAACACAGAAAAACATAATAAATTAATGAAAATTCGTATGTTCTAGAAAATCATGATTCACATCAAGCTGATAATTCATATGTTCGAGAAAACCATAATGCACATCAAATTCATATGTTTTGATATTAATTTTTTTATTGTCACATTAACATTTACTAAATTAAAAATGATGATATTTTTATTATATGAAATATTTATAAGTCTGATTTTTTTATGGTATTTTGGTAATTTTCATTATGAAAAATTTAGTTTTCAAAATTTTCAAAACATGGGTTACTTTTCAAAACACATAAAATTCAAAGAATATTTTTACAAATTTCCTATTAATAAAATGAGGCTATCCAAATTGATAAATAATTTAAATTCGGTTGGGATCTTTTTCTTAGGTTATAAACCCACTTCACTCAAAGATGTAACAACTAAGAAATACATTGTTTATCGAATTTTATCCGATAAAAAAATATTAATGCTATCGTAAGAAAAAAAATATTTTTATTCAGAGAATTTTTCGTGTTGGTAAATGAATTTTGATATTTTGTTCAAAGATGAATTAAAAAAAGTTTGTTTTTAAAGAAATTTTTTTTTTAAAATACCACTTTTCAAGTACCACTTTTCGAAAATACCACATTTTCATAATCTTTGTAAAAGTGCCACTTTTTCAACAAAAAAAAATTCTTTATATCATTTATGTTTGGGTTAATTATTTTGTATTAGGGTTTAATTTTGAGAGTTTAAGGCGTTTTAGAGGTCAAAATATTTTTTAAGGTTTATAATTTTAAGATTTAGGGGGAGTTATTGGGAGTAGAATTTATAGAGAGTTTGTTGATTTGAAAAGTTTAGAGATTTGTTAAATTTATAGAGAGATTTGTTAAGTTTGGAAAGAGTTTTGTGTATTTCATAAATCTATCAAAAAATTATTTTGTAAGAATTTTGAGAATCTCATATATATACTTAAGATTGTGAAAATTGTGTTTAATGAGTAAAATGGTTAAAAATTATACTCCCAATAACACATGATTGTGTTAGAATTATAAAATCATTAAAAACCAAACTTTTCCAACAACAATGGATTTCATAAAGATTGTTAGAATTTATATACCCATAACAATGGATTTCATTAAGATTGTTAGAATTTATAAACCAATATCAGTGGATTTCATTTAGATTGTTAGAATTTATAAACCAATAACAATGGAATCTAAGAATTCTAAAAATCATTAAGAATCATACTCCCAATAACATCCCTTATGCTTTAAAAATCCATAATTAGTGGCATTTTTACAAATGAACATCTTTAAATGATATTTTTGCAAATGTACACACCAGAAATGGCACTTTTATAATTGTCCATTTTTTAGAAGGTGTTCAACGATCTTAATTCTAAATTAAAAGTATATAATTTTAATTTGCAACAACTTGGGTCGATTCCATTGAATGTATATACATATATAGTTGGGTCAAATATTATATTAAATTAATCTTCAAACGGGTGAAAATCACACAATAAGTAAGCCTTTTATAACTAATTTTTCTTTTTGCTATAACATTGGTTTCTCGAAACATGAATTGAAAAGAGACGAAAAGGCAAAAATAGAGGCTTGATGGAAATTATCTCTTTTGAAGAAAGAATTTGGAGGTATTAAAGAAATCGTGACAACTATCCAACCTAGCCGAAACAAAAACAAACTCAAGAGATAACCAATTCTTGAGCATCCAACAACTTATTGAAGTAGAGGAGGCATAAATTAGAAATCTCTTATAAAAGAGAAATTTGGAGGTGCTGAAGAAATTCTGACAACTATCCAATCTAGCCGGAACAAAAATCCCAAGAGATAACCAATTCTTGAGCATCCAACAACTTATTGAAGTAGAGGAGGTGAAACAAAAAAAACCAAAACGACTTTGGTCGAATGCGATGACACACCGTAGAGCAAAAAAACGATAGCAAGTACTATTATCTCTTAACAAACTCAGAGAAAATATATAGTCGCTGGGATTTGAGAAGGTAACGGAGGATATGGAGGGTCTGATGGATCATGAGGGACCGACGGTAAGAGGCCTAGTCCAAACAAAGAAAAGAACAAAGAAGTCAACAACTAAGATTGAGAAGAAAATCCAAGTAAATCTAGAGAATAATCTGATGATGACGAATCTAGCTGAAGTTTAGGTAATTGCATAACCCAATCAAATGAGTTGATGTAAGAAAAGAAGAGTGGGAGAAAGAAGAAGATTTTAACAGATGATGAGAGGCCACATCGACGAATAGAAAAATGAAAAGTAACCCTAGTTCTCTTTTCTCTTTTCGCAATGACTAAATCTTTTTTTTTCATCTTAAGTAATATGACAATAATAAAATTCACGCTTACACCATTTTAATTTTACAAAATATTTATGCTATCTATGAAATATCAGAGCCTAATAAAAAAAAGAAACATTTGCAATACCAAAATGGTAAAATTTTATAGTGAAAAGAGCAGTTAAGAGATCCAACATTCTCATTGACAAAGAGATCATGAAACCAAACTGGGTGACTTGAGGTCATATAATTTTTGTTCCTAAACTTTAAGGTTACACTCTGAGTAATGAGAAATGTTACTCTACTTGTTTATTTATCTTTCTTAACAAAATCTCAAATCTCTTTTGCTTCACAGAATCTCATAAATTTGGTAGCTAAAGGATGGTCATGTTTATGGTCTTTCTACTATCCCAACTAACTCATAAACTTCATAGGCTACAATTACCCAATTCACCTTGTGATTAACCATGATTTCAGTAGCCTACACCAAGATTTTGATTTTGCTTCATCTAATAATCTAATGTTTGGAAAACATCTTCTACTATGTAGAAACACATATCCTCCCAAACCACTTGCTAGGTAAAAAATGGTCATGCTTAAGGTTTTTCTACTATCACTACCAACTCAAAAGATTTAGAGGCCACAATTCATCTTGTGACTGGCCATGATTTCAATAGCCCACACTAAGATTTTGATTATGTTTCATCTAATGATCTAATATTTGGAAAACATTTTATGCTATGTATAACACATATGTCCTCTGAAATCTCTTAACACCCAAAAACCTCTACCTAACTAGTGTTTTTTGGACCAAAACACCTTCACACTACATTTTAACCAAGGGGAAAGGGGATGTTTCCACAAACCACCAGTCCTAAGGTTTTCCTCTATTTTTCTCCAAAAATTGAAATACTTCCTCTCTAGCCTTATCAAATATTTTAGTATCCAAGAAGACTCTACCCTTAACACAAAACATTCATGTTCTTCCAAATGTACCAAAACAACCAAGGAACCATCCTCCTAATATCCATGGAAATTGCATTGTGATTAACATGTTTTAGGAGATAGAAAAGGTGGAAAACATAGTTGTGTTATCAAACCCCTCTTCAAGAGAGGAAAAAGAACATGATTGACTCATTCTCTTTTTAGGCCACAAACCTGATTAGGGATGGGCAAAATTACGGAACCAAACCAAAATTTCTGAACTCGAACCGAAATTCCTGAATTCGTACCTGAGCCGAACTATTAAATAATCCGAATGGAATATAAATTTCAAAATCGACTTACGCGATCCCAAACCGAATCGAACTGAATTAACCAAACTAACCATAAAACTAATATTATAAATTGAATATATAGAAAATACATTGAAATATACTAAACATTTACAAAATTAGTTAATCACATTTACAAAATTAATTAACCCGAAAACTGAAAAACTCAAACAGAACCGAACGAAATTAAAATTTTAAACCAAATGGTATTTATTTTCTGGAAACCGCAAAACCTGAACCGAACCAAATAACTGAATGCCCACTCCTACATGACATCTTGAATCTATTACCATTCTTTTTTGTTGTCAACCATTTAGTTTTCATTAATTTAACTCTCTGAGTTACATCGAATCATATTACAATGCATAAAAACAACATAAATTAAAGCAAGAGAAACATCATAATTATAATTATACGATAGCGAATAAAAAAAAATTTCTCGATGCGTCGGTATAAGATTCACGGCTAGACCGAAAAGCGGAAGTGTAGTCACTTTGAACAGTGACGTTGAAAGGTTACCCATACCTCCAAGTATCGTCATGACGAACACGGTTGCATCTTCGGGTCCCATACTTACCACTACACAAGAATACAGAGCAGTTAGGGAATTGCTCGGGTTTGACTCCGAGAAACATCTTATTCTCAATGAGAGAAAAATGATGGAATGGTGCTCTTCCCAAACGGAAAGAAGTATGGAATAGGTCTCTCCCAAAAGGAGAAATTTACAGGATTTGAGAATCCAGAAAATTGTATTCTTCTCGTAAAAGAGAAGCTAGTAGACTCAAAAGCAGATATGAGAGTTGAAATACACAAGCCACACTCGATATATAATGGATTGAACGCCATCAATTTAAAATTGGGCCAGGCCCACCAAAAAATATTGTTTGTGGACTTTAGAACAACGAATCTCTTCGGAATCAACGAAATGTCATCGGGTCTTTTGACGGTGAGGAATCTTGGAAGAACGGAGACCAATTCCGAATCCAGATAATGGTTATTACCAACGAATGGACTCGTCGAGATAGAGGATGATGAAAGGTTCGATGGATTTATGTTGCATCTTACAATGATTTTCTATGATCTCAACAAAAGGTCCGGTTTAGGTTGAATGAGTCGAGGATATGAAGCGGAGGTTAACCTTGTAAGAGGAGGTGAATACGGCGGCTCAGGCTGAAAGAGCATATGTTCCAGATCAAGGCAATAAGAGCCTGGATACTCTCATGTAATGAATCCATCGCCGACGGAACTGAACTCTACCAGAGTGGAGAAAGCTGAAGTCAACGAATGAGAAGATTTCGCAGTCAGTGACGTAGAGATTGAAGCCAGTGACTGAGAGGTAGGATTGAGTCCCATGCTAAAGCAGAAAACTTGACTGGCGAAGGGAAAATCAATTAAGCCGGGGAAGGAGACAAGAGATCTCGGCGGAGGCGTGGGTCTTAATCAGAGGGTTGGGCGACTCTGGCGGTGGTGGAAACTCCCGCGGCCCCAGAGGACTCAGATCTGGTGGCTCCGGACGGTGGGACGTTGAGGTTGGGCTCTTCATCATCACACTATGAGCGGTAGCTATGCCTTTGCGAGAGCGATGTCTCACCGGCGGCCAAAGACCAGTCGGCGGAGGAAGAGTGCAAGACGAGAGTCGCGGTCTTTGAGTAAACCCCGAAGGGGTCCCGAGAGTGAGAAGCATGGCTTCTCAGAAGAAACTCTTGCGGAGGAGAGATGCCTCCATGCTCGGAGCTTGAAAATGAAGCGGCGTCGGCGGCGTCTTGGTTATCGAGCCAGAGAGAAACTCTCTAGGACGAACGTAAAGCTCTGCGACTTGGTTAAGTTATTTCTCTGATTTAGAATCTATTACCATTCATCTTTTTTTTCTATCTAATCAATCACAAGAATGGCATCACTTGGAGCTTTCCATAAAAAGACTTCCAGCTACTAAATTGGTATTCATAAAACTCAGTTATATCGCTCAATGTCTATCTATATATATATATATTGTATATTCAAGGTTGGTGGTTAAATCACATATAAACCGGACTTAAATTTAGCGTAACTAAAAATGATATCCGAGATCCGGTAGAAGTTATAAAACCATAATTCACGGACATCTAAAAATGCTAAAGCTACTTTGAAGCCGTAAAAAATTGACGTGTGTCTAGTTTTACCTCAACGACTCAATGATCTTGCTGCAAGTGCACATCGATCAATTGCATTATTAAGGGTCAAATCCACCGAACACTGAGAAGGCACTATAAATTTATGGGAGTCAAGTTAAGTTATAACAAATACGACTTGTTTTGGGGATTTTGTGTCACTAAAATCAAAATACAAACGATAAAATCAAATAAAACAAACATCGGGTTTTAGGAAATTTTCTAGGGTTCATGGATTAAACTATTCAAGAATTAGGAACGTAGATCTAGTTAAATAAGCAATCTAGTCGTAAATTAATCATAACACTCTCATATCAATGATTAAACATGTCTAACATCCTAATTCATTCAACCGTCACGAAAGTGAAAAGGTAAACATGTTGTAGAAGTTGATACATAGCTTATATAATACTTGTTCATATCAATTTAATTAAGTTATCAACAAGACGAAATCAATATATAACACATCACTAAGTTTTTCAATCAAAGTAATCATCTATCAAGCATAGATAAGTACCAAATCCTAATCAACTCCATTTGTCAATCCATGAAAACCCCTATGAAAATCCCTTAAACTCAACAAGAAATCTACTCAGACATGATAGCAAAGACCAAAGCAATAGCAAGAGAATTCATTATCATAATCATATATAGAGAGAATTAAAGTTCAGAAAGCTTCTCTAGTGGATAACAAGAGGTGAGATCTACTTCTCCTTTTACAAAACAATGAAAACTTGATAAGAGACAAAGTGTTTATGGTGATGAAAAGCCTTAAAGATTTGAGAGTGATGATGAGAGCATGCTGATTTTCGTGGCTTTTTTTATGGTTTTAAAGGTGTAGAAGTTGGCTAGGGTATATGCCAAAAGATTTAAGAAAAAGGAAGGATTCCTCTTTTTGCGGGGTGGGTGATCGATCGATCACTTTGTTAAATCGTTTCTGGGTAAAAAAAAAGTGTGCCGTGATTGATCTAGCACCTCTTGGTGTTCGGTCGATTACTGGTGAATATTCTGAGCTTGCTTCTCTTTCGAGACTGCACGATATATCTTCAGTAAATGGAGAATATCTTGAGATCTAACAGTTGGACTCCCACGATAGAATATTCATTTTGAAGCTACGATCCTCATCTATCTCGTGGTATAATATGAGATTCATCCAACGGTGGGAACATCTTAATATAAGGCAAAACATCTGACGGACATGATGCGTCCTTTTTTGAAAAGACTTGTTTTCCCTCTTTTTGGGCCCAAAATGTTTCAATTTTTTGTAAAGCCTTTAAAACCAATAAAAGGACTAAAAGTAGCAATTAAATGCCAAAACCAAGCTGTTTCTTTATTAAAAACATAGTAAACACCGTAAAATATGATGTATATCAATAATTTATCTTTGAAGATCAGACGGCGTGCATCCAACAATTTTTCCTCGAAGATTTGAAGACCAAAAGGGCCTATAGCACCTCTGCCAGCGCCGACACCAATCCATGTCTTTCTCTTTTTATGTTCTTTGTTTAGTGTTGTTTTGTTTGTGTAAGTCGTTGGATTATTGTCTTTGAGACTAGATTTCAAAGGGATAAGTAGACCATGTGGTAGACCGACGATGGTGTAGCCACGTTGGTACGGTCGCCGTGAAGATCTTTGCCCGTCTATGCATCCTTTGTCTTTTCTCTAGATTTGCTTCTCTGAGAAGGTAGCTGCTTCATGATGATCTACCTTAAGTCGAGTTGACGAGCTACTCTTCGTTTGCTGATGAGAAGATTTCTTCCACGCAAATAAAACCTAACCAAGTTAACAACCTAACTCATGATTCAATTGCAGCAAGTGAAAGGGTTCGAACACAGGGAAGGCAAGGACCTAGAGTACTAGACCAAGAGTATTTCGGTTAATCTAAAGCGTCAAAAGGAGTTTGGATGAGTTGCTCTAAAATAATCAGAAATGTAACAATACTAAGAATGCACAAAACAGAGATGTGAAGATGTATGCAATGATGATGGGAGGTATCAAGCATCGGATTAGAAAACGATGAGAATCAACAGATTGCGGCTAACAAAACCAGGGCCTTTAACCAATAAGCATCAACTCTTAAGCATGGGGCACGAATATAGGTCATCCCACTTTTGTGACGCTACTAACCACTATGTCAAGTACGAAAATCTAATGAACTTTCGCTACTAGATATATATACTCTCCAAGCTTAAAGATCAAGCTCCATAAGCTCACTTAGCTCCTCTACATACTTTCGTGGTCAAAGGATCACTAAGCCGAGCAAAAGGTCGGTCCGACATTCCGTCAAACACCTTTCGGGCAGCGGAATGCCTCAGGACGAGATTCAAGGTCGGAGCCAAGAACCAAGCTTTATCCACAACCTAAGCTCGAGAAACGCAATACACATGCCGAGATTAAGTTAGCTGTTTCTCTAAAGCTTCTACATCTACTAACCTGACGCTCGACAAGCTAACTACTCACTCATGGCTACGAAAAAGCCATGATTGAGCTCGAGTGATATACGAATGATGCAAAGCAAAGATAAATGCGATTAATAAGTAAAGACTGAACCTTTAAGCCAAAAACTGAAACTTTATAATGAAAATAACTTAGAACATCAAAGATCCAATGCTCTAAGGGTCGATTACAACTAAACGTAAATGGAAAGCTTGAAAGCGAAAAAAGGAAAGAAGAACAAAAGAAGACTGGGGTTTAGAACATATTTATACCCCTCCTAACAGTACCTGGGTCAACCCGAAGCATAAACGGATCATCCAGTTCGAGTCAACGGTCGACCCAAAAAAAATCAACAAAATGCATTAAATATCGTCCACTCCATATCAGGAAAGTGACCGATTTTCTTTGCGCCTCCAGCGTATCCAGTAGCTCTCGTGTCACGACACCAACCCCTCGATGGGCTTCCTCATCGGTGGGTGCCGATATCAGGGGATATCGGTTTCCTCTGCCATTTCTTCAGCCGGTTTGATGCGTCTGGTCTAACGGATAGAGGGTCTTGATGCTCCATCATAACAAGAGGATAACCTGGGACATTTGTGCATAGATTAAGGGGCACTAACGTCCTGATTCCCACCCAAGCTATGAACTTTAGTGGGTTTGTTGGGACTCCATCTTTCCGCTGTTCCAAATGCTTCTCACTGATATTCCTTGATGATTCATGACTGATTTCTGCTCCACTGCTCCTTGTTTTGTTCCAGAACCTTGCAATTCCCTCTGCATCCACTCCTCTGTCCTCAACTCCAATCCTCTAGGCTCTAGTAAGCTTGATAGCTCCAATTAAGCACAAGTACCACCTGAAAAAGGGTAGAAAAGAGAAATATGTACAACTCTGACCTAGGACTCTAGAATACAAATCTGAACTAAATTAGAGCTAAATGATGCCTATATGATGTGGAATGATGCTAAACAGAGGATAAATGCATGCAAATATATAGGTATATCATTCGCTAGTAGCCTTCTTCTTCTTGTGGCTTTCAGTTCATGAGATGTCGAGCTTCTGACCTATCGGCTAGATTTTCATAGTGGTTGTTGTCTGTTTGAACAGTCCTGGACTTTGTTCTTTTTTGTGTGCATTTTGTCTTTAAGTTTGAGATTGGGTCTCTCTAATTAGGGGTAGAAATTGGATCATGTTACCGCTTGATTGTAGGCCCTTATACTAATTGTTTCTTTGGGTTGGTTTTTCAGATGATATCTCAATGTGGAGGCATATATTTACCTTCTCCAAAGTCTTGTTAGGGTTTGGGGTTGGTTTCAAAACGAAACAATTAGTCCAATCTTCAGTTTTTCTTTTGTGAGGTAAATATAATTTTTTCATGGTGTAATTAGCAAGACCTTGCTTGACCTTAAATTATGGCTAGAAGCATCAAATTTTTTTTTAACACTTTATTTTATTGAGACTGATTTAGAACATATTACATCATAATATAAGGTGAACCGGTGAAATACACAGAGAAACTAATAATCTTTTCCACATTGGAAAATAAGTGAAGACAAACATCTTTGATGACACATTAGCGATACAAAGACAGTCATGTTTCGATTCCAAAGTAAACAATTAGGTGTTCTCGTATCCACAATAGCAATTTTAATACCTTTTACGATAACACGACAACAATTTTATTTTCTAGATAAATCTCCTTCTTTGATTGCCTTTGTCAATTTTATTGTAAGATAGCTTCGGTGAAGCCACCGTTAAAAAAATTTGAACTGCAACACTTAAATCAGAATGATAGACGGAAACTAAGAGTCGAACCATCTCGACCTAGATACCATCAAAATTAGAAAAAAATGGCAAGAGATCGAAACCAACGAGATAATATAAAAACCTCCCACAACCGACCGGAGACGTAGCCATAACCATCTTCAGAAGGGATAGTTGTAACCCCTGGAAGAAATCCAACAATCTACGAAACTGGATCTGACAAACAGAAAGAAAAAGCATTTTGTCACTGATGCAACATCGTCAACCCCTAGGTACCGACGCCTCCACTTTTGTTTGATCGACCACCGTTGAGGTTAAAGAGAAAATTTCTCCTCTTTTCAAAACATCCAACAACAACCCAAGAGTTTAATATGGAAAAAAGGTTTAAAGAAAACTAAAAGAATGAAGAGCAAACATATGAGGGAGACCGTCAACCGGCGCTAGTTGAGCCGCCGACCACCGGTCTACACCTAAACTAACGGCGGTTGTTCTCGAGGGTTAGAGACGAGAGAGAAATCCTAGGTCTCCAATCCTTTTCTTCAAGCATCAAAGCTTAATAAAGCAAATTGTTCTTAAATTATGGCTTAAAAGCATCAAAGCTTAATAAAACAAATTTTGCCTTATTAATCATGATCACTCAGCAGCTTCTGATTTATGCTCTTATAATGAGAATGTCCCGAGTTGTATGCAACATGCTATTCAACAGACGAATCAATTAAGTTGTTTTGTAGATGCTTCTTCGATCTCTCAAAATCATATAGATGGAGTTGGATGGACATTCTATGATAAATATGGGAAGAATCAACTTCATGATTCAAGAACAATTTAACTTATTCAGTCTTCTATGGAAGCTTAAGTTGAGACTCTTCGTATTGCAGTCACTAGCCTGCGTAAACTTATTAACGACATTATACAATGCTTTTGCAATTTAATTGAGTGAAGTCAGGAGTAGAAACACTTTACGATTGCTATTCAATTGAAAGACGATCAAAGTTTCTAATGATTATTATTTCTCTATTCAACAAGTTAAAGAACTAACTAACGATAATGCATATCACGATCAGCTAGCTAAGCAAGTTAAGATGTATTAATCATGTAACAAGTTTATGTAAAGGGAAAATTCCATAAAAATACCCCCCCAAGTAAAATTTTGATAACCTTTTTAATACCCCAATTTTTTGAATGCCTAAATAAATACTCCCAACTATTTTTAGTGCCCATTTTAATTCTCCAACTGGCCTCTGCTCAATTTACACACACGGGTTAACGAAGATTGACGGCACTGTAGACGGTGTTACCGGAACCGTAAACGACGTTCAATTTCCATCTCGAATCTAACTATAGTTAAATGTAACCACAGATATGGTTAAGCTTCGATAAACCCACTCAATAAAACAAACCGAGTCAATTAACCCGACCCAGTGTTTTATGTAAATACAATGTTTTAGACAACCAACAAAACAAAAAAAAAAGACAAAATAACAAAACAGGGTTTTGTCAAAAAAAGATTTCTCTCGTTCCCAAGGGAAAGCTTCAACGCCGGTGCTATTCTTCCTCGCCCGCTGCCTCCGCCGCCGCCAATGTAAGCTTTCTCGCTTTAGATCTCAAATTAGAGAGAGAAATAGTTAAGAAGGAGTTGTGGGTTTCTGCAATTTTCACCACCAAAATGGATATCTCAATCTCAAGAACCCTCGATTTCTTCTTTTCAAAAAGTTTAGGTTTTTTTTTCATATCCTGTTTCTTGCATTGAGGTATTCCGAATCTGAATTGTGTGATTGTTACAGAATCCAATCCAAAAATGAGTAGTGCGTCGACTATTAGTTCGATTTGCTTCGAACAAGGATGCTGGTTCAAGGTTTTTTTTTGTTTCCTCTAAACATTGTTTCGTACAACTTTCATATATTGATTGTACAAATGATTTTTCTTCTGTTTCGAAAAGCGTGAAAGGATGATTCGTGTATCGGATAAACGTGTCAAGAGGCTTGCTTCTCCATCTTCATTGAGCTTTAGAGTTTCGGCCAATAGCTCTGTCAAATCTGAAAAGGATATTCGGATTGGTCTTCTTGGTGCAAGTGGCTACACTGGTGCTGAGGTTTGTGCAAGGTCAACTTTTTTTGTGTTTCATTTGGAATTTGCTTTTTCCTAGTGATCTCTTTTGGTTTTGAAATGAATCAGAGCTTAAGTGGTATGCATCTTGTTGCAAGTTTGTGGCTTTATGGTTATTGGCCTCCTTGTTTAGCCTAAGTAAATGCAAACTTGTTGAGTTTAGCTTATTCAGACGAAAAGGAAGATTAAGTCTTTCAGTCATCAGTATTAAGCCTTGTTGAGTTTGATGTTTGAGGTATCCAAGTTTTGTTTGATTCAAATGCATGAGTAAGTAAGATTTGATTTGGAATCCGTTTTTTATTGAATGGCAGATCGTTAGGCTTCTTGCGAATCATCCGCATTTCGGTGTCACACTGATGACTGCTGATAGAAAAGCTGGGCAGTCAATGGAAAGCGTTTTCCCGCACCTCAGAGCTCAAGTATGATTGATTTCTATCTGTTCAATGGTACTTTGTGATGACGTCGATTGATCAGTGAATAAACCTTTTCTCTGTTCTCAGAAACTACCTAGATTGATCTCGGTAAAGGATGCAGATTTTTCTACTGTGGATGCTGTATTCTGCTGTTTGCCTCACGGAACAACCCAGGTCCATTTACTCTTGATTAATCCATTTCAATTTTGTTTCTAAGATTTTCATAGCTCAACGGAAATGAGTGTGTATTTGTACAGGAAATCATCAAGGGACTGCCCACCGCATTAAAAATCGTTGATCTTTCAGCGGTAATGCTCTGAAGACGTGTTTTTTTTTTGTTCCTTTCTTTCGGTGATATGCTTATTTCAAATATGCCTTTTAGGACTTCCGGTTGCGTGATATCTCAAAATATGAAGAATGGTATGGTCAGCCACACCAGGCAGTAGAGTTACAGGTAGTTCTCTCTTGTAATTATTGCTTGTTTCTTGGTCTGTTGTTTGCATAATGCTTACACTTACGTAGTGTCATGCTGGGTTCAGAAAGAAGTTGTGTATGGTCTGACAGAGTTATTAAGGGAGGACATAAAAAAGGCGCGACTTGTGGCTAATCCAGGCTGTTACCCGACTTCGATTCAACTTCCTCTTGTTCCTCTATTAAAGGTTTCATTTGTCTTTTCTTTTTGGGAATTCAAAATTTATCAGATTTTCTTATCTCATTTCAACTCGAGGTAATTTGTTTGATTTTGGTGCAGGCAAATCTCATCAAACATGAAAACATTATTATCGACGCAAAGTCTGGTGTTAGTGGAGCAGGTTTGAACTTACTTTGCAGACTTCATTCATGAACAATGATGCAATAGGAATGTTTTTCATTTCTTGACGGATATGAATTTTTTTTATCAGGACGTGGTGCTAAGGAGGCAAATCTTTACTCTGAGATAGCTGAAGGAATTTCTTCTTATGGTGTCACACGGCATCGCCATGGTATATTTGATTAAAGATTATCACAATGATTAAAGATTTGGGTTCTGTATTTGAATTCAATTTTTTTTTTTAATGTTTTACAGTTCCTGAAATTGAACAAGGATTGTCTGATGTTGCACAATCAAAAGTGACAGTCAGTTTTACACCGCATCTCATGCCAATGGTATAAATAACCTTAAGCATGTTGTTTATAGTTTTCACCTTACATCATTAGTTGACCCCTCGCTGTTTGGGTTAGATTCGCGGAATGCAATCGACTATATATGTGGAAATGGCTTCCGGAATTACAACCAAAAAGTTATACCAGCAATTAAGAACGTCTTATGAGGTGATGATTACTCGTGTTTATAAGCCAATTACTAGTTTTTGTTAAATTACTTATGTTTGGAAAATGTTTTGTAGGATGAAGAATTTGTCAAAGTGTTGGACGAAGGAGCTGTTCCTCGGACACACAACGTTAGAGGATCCAACTATTGTTTTATGAATGTATATCCTGATCGAATCCCTGGAAGAGCTATCATAATCTCAGTGGTAATTAAGCACCACCATTCTCTGTTATAAACTGTTCCCGCGTCACCATTTTATATATAAACAAAAGCACTTTTTTTGTATTGCAGATTGATAATCTTGTGAAAGGAGCTTCAGGACAAGCGTTGCAGAATCTTAACATAATGTTGGGATTTCCCGAAACAACGGGACTTCTTCACCAGCCAGTTTTCCCTTAAGAAGAAGAAGTCTTTTTAAACGGTAAAACAACATATTTTGCTTCTGTGTCTAGACGATTTCTTCGGTCTTCTTAAGTTGTTTGTTATCATCAGATGATAAACCTACACATTGCCGTTAAAAAACTATGGTTGTTTTACCAATCGGCCCATTAAAAAAAAAAAAGACAAATCGTAATCAACCATCTTGAAATGTATTTATCTTTGTCTCGATTTTGAATTATTAAATTTCTATTATTTTAATAAAATACATTTAATATTAATCTTTTAGTACATTTGGGCTATTTGGTCTTCTCGAAACAAACTCATCTTTGAAAACAGAGTGATATCGGAACAAGAAACTGTGATGATTGCATTGTGTAATGGTCGAGAATGGTAAGCTGCAAAGGGGAGGAACTTCTACAAAATGAGACTCCAAAAAGCAGCCTCGCAATACAGAGCTTCCCGGATAATCATCGACAACAGCCTTCAGTCGTCGAAGTAAGGAATTACTAGGAACTGCTTTCATTCCCATATGTTCTGATGTCATACGGATGGCTCGTGGCACCAAGATCATTGTTCGGGAGGTTTTGGATGGATCATACAACTTAAAAAAACATCAGATCACGAGCTCCTTTGGTTCGATCAAGGAGCTCAGGCGGAACCTTTTATTACTTCTCCTCTCATGGCGGAGGCACTTGCATTGTGACTCGGCATGTTCAAAGTGCTCTCGGAAATTTGTTTCCTGTCGGATTCTCAAATTCTAACTGGCGCCATAAACAATTCCGAGCGGATCAAAGAAATCTACGGGATCTTACAAGATATTGTAGCTTTAATTTCCTTGTTCCCGTCCACTAAGTTTCTCTACCTTCCTAGATCAAAAAACAGTTTGGCTGACTCTTTAGCAAAGAAGGCCGTAGAAAATTGGATTGAACTCTCGAAGTTTGAAAATCTTGTTGACCAAAAAGAAAAGAAAAAAAGCATCTATACACATTTTATGTTGATCTTAGTTAATGTATCAAATATCGTAATTATAAGATATTGTGTATTTCTAACGTTAGATTTTTGTTTATTCAATCTCTACTAGTATCGTAATCTCTGCGTACAAGTTGGTAACTTACCATAACAATCGGTACTACGAGATATATGCTATCTCTTCAATATATATTCTGACAAAAAGAATCAATTAAGTTGTATATATCAACAGATAACAATTCATTATATACTATTTTTTGTTGGTTTTGGAATATTTTTTTTTTTTTTTGTCGTGGAATATTTTAATTTTACCTAATCTAATTAGGAAAAGGTTCTTAAACCTAATGAAGAAAAAGTAAAACCCGTTCTTCTATATGTATATAAAGATTAACTGCGAAAAAAGAGAGGTTGGAATAGAAATCTCTGAAGATTGTTTGTGCTTGTGCGTGGAGCAAAAGGGCATTATATTCTTTTTCTTTTTTTTGACCAAAAAAAAAAAAAATTCTTCTTCTTTTTTGACATCGCAAAAGAGCATTATCTAGAGGGACTAATTAACAATGTGGAGTGCAAATTCAATCGTGAAACTGCTCTTTCTATTGCTTTTGGTGGAGGCTTCATCCGGTTATCGATATAATCATAGTTAATAAATTGTTAATTGTTGTTAAATCGTATATATATATATGTGGTTATAGAGAATTAAGCAAATTCTAATGCTTTTTGTTTTTTTTTGTTTTATATGGTTTCTCCCAGACTGGTTTCCAAATGGGAGTGTGATTTTAACGTGGGACATCATGTGTGAAACTCGTGGTAATTACAGGGCTAATGTCACAATCTCCAACTACATGAAATATCACGACATTGAAAGGCCATGGCAATTAACGTGGTCATGGACCCAAGACGAAATCCTATTGAACACTGTTGGTGCTAAAGGTACACAAGTAACTCTACCGGAGGAGGGTCCGGTAAGTCTCCGGTGAGTAAGTACATATGGTCGCCATTGAATAGAGTGACTGTAACTGAGCAAATAGAACCAAACTGTTCTAAGGGTAGTGTGATTGACTCGTACGTGGTACAAAGATGAAGCCGACATAGCGAAAAGCTCAACATCGTTCCAAATTAGTGTTGGCCGAGCTGGTTTAAAATTTATTTGGCCGCCAAGTTATGTTGATTTGACCACACCAAGATCGGAATACTTATGCCATTCATTGATGCCAACAACTACAAATCGGGGTTATACAAGTAAGTTTCTTGATTTGTTGGCATATTCTTATGTTTTTAACCTCTTGTCTTATAGAAGCTTTTACAATAACTCATGTTTCTTTGGTTTTGTAGATACGTGGAAAGGGCAGTGCGGTCTATTACGATCAGAAATTTTTTCCATAAGATGCATGAAGGTTTTTTTGGCTGTTAGTTTTGGTGTTTTCAACTTTTTGATTTAGGTCTTAATTATGATCTTAAGATCTGTTTGGATTTAAGGTCTTAGCCACAAAATATTTTTCTCTTTAAGAAAACGAAGAATGTTTTTGGGAATGGAACCAATGATAATTAATGGATAGCACACCTAATTTCTTTTAATCAAAACCTGGTTGATCAGTTGGATAGGGTTATGCATGTGTTCGGTCTTTTTAATATAAATTTTGTATAGGAAAGTGGTTTTCAAAGAAAATAAAACCATAAGTCAACAATGTTGTTTACTGTCTCACGAACTACAATTTTGTTGGGTGTTTTTTTAACTGAGAGCACACTGCGCACACACAAAGGTGATTATGGAGTCTTCGTTCTATACAACAACGACACCGTTTACACGACTTCACTAAACTTTTGGTTTGGTTCGGTTCGGTTCAATTCGAATTCGATTTTGAAATTTTGGAATATACGTACTATAGGTACTAAATATTTTGGATGTAACAAAATAACTTCTTCGAATAACCGCTTCGGATGTATCAAAATATAAAACTTGATCTAAATTTGATCTAGAAGGTTATGTTTAAGGAGATAGTTGAAAGTTTTTGGTCTTTTTTATTATTTACTAGGTAAAGGACTCGCGTAAATGCTGGTTTACGATAAAAAAATATTTTACAATCTGTGAAAAATCAAACAAAAAAAAACAAAAAATGAAATCACTCATGAAAGTAAACAAAATCGAAAACCTTGATATTAAATATTTTTAATACTTATTTTTATATCTTGATTTTTTGTCTAATTTGATTTCAAATCAAGTATGATCACGTCTTTTTAAAATAATTAGTTTTTTTCTATTCATGTTTGAAGTAATTTAATTTTTACTATTTTGCTACTCAATTTTTTCAAAATCTTGTTAAATTAGTTTCTCATAATCTTATATGAAATTTTCAATTATATAAATATTTTATAACTTGTGAAAAAACACAAAACACGAAATGTGAAAAATCACTGATAGAAAAACCTCACCATTATTAATTTTTTTTTACTCTTTTTATTATAATATTTCCTTTTGAATTAAAATTTTCACATATTTCTAAATAATTAGTTATTTTTCCTATTCTTTATTGTATTAGGCTTATTTTTATTAATTACCTACATACTCATATATTTATTTTTCCAAAACTTTGACGAATTGAATCTCATATTTTTAGTTGCAAACTAAAATTGTAAATTTTAATAAGATTTCTTTCACATAACTGATTCCAAAATTTTGCAAGAATCAATGATGCACAAAGCTAATTTAAATGTACATTGGAATTTTAGTTGCAAACTAAAATTGTAAATTCCAACAAGATTTCTTTAACATAATTGTAAAATTGTATGATATTTATGGTTCAAATTTTTTTAACACGTGTCAAAATCTGATAGATCGGTTGACATGTGTCACGATAGTGTTAATTATTATGTTTGACGCATCAAACTTTATATAATAAGATATTTTCGAATCTCATATAATAACAGTGACAACCAAAGCCATGGATTTTATTTTTAAAAATGAGAATAGAAAAAGAAAATCTAAGACAAAAAGAAGAAGAATTAAATCGTCATCTTAAAACTAGAGCCTTTTCTCTCATGAAGAAGGTTTATGTCAAGCCATTAATCTCACCCAAAAAAAAAAGAAGCACTCTGTGAAGAATCGAGAGGCATTCTATGTGTTCTTCTTCCTTGTATTAAACAATTAAACGTAGTTTAGATGGTATGCTCCAAGTGCATGGCCAATTAAACGCACCAAGAATAGTCGCCAATAATATAATCATACCATAATCTTTGGGCTTGTATCATTTAGCAAATAATTAATCAGCATTTCAAGAAGTGTCTTAGTCTTAATTCTTAAACCATATATGTACACATATCCATTCCAAAACATGTCTTCGTATCCCTTTCAAAATCTTCTTAAACCGAATCACATTTTCTCTCAAAATCATGAATTCCATCCAAAACTACATTTTCTTATTCTTTTTCCTTTCCACGTCTAGGCCCACTCCAAGACAAACGTTAAGTTTAGGAGGCCATGAGAGAAAAAATATCCGCGTCCTTCTTAAACAATTTCCACCTGCAATTTTTGCGAATGTGTCAATCGGATATCCCTCAATGAGCTCGTGGCTAAATATCGACACGGGTTCCGACTTAACTTGGGTGCTCTACAATCCCCACTCCGGTTACGATCCGTTACGTTCATCGTCTTTTAGTTACAAAAGCTGTGACGGATTATCCAATTCCCCTATGTGTTCCCGAGTAAGAGAAGGGGGGAATGCAGTTTCAGCCAAAGGCTTGCGGACAATGCCATGTATGAAGGTACACTTGGTATTGAAACATTTACATTAGGAACCCGAGATACGGGAATGGGAGAATGAAAAATGTCTTGTTTGGATTTGGGAAAACTACCATGGGGGATCCAGTTGGGGAAGGCACCCTCAGATTAAATTTGGGAGAACTATCCATAGTTAAATCAGTTGGTGAAAAATTTTCTATATGCATAGGAAATTTTAATTATATTAGTCAAGGAGGGCATTTTCTCGCCTTAGGAGACAATGCGGTGTTTGTTGGAAAAAAAATATCATTTTTTGTGATATTTTTGTAAAGATTTCAAAAGTGTGGCATTTTTGTAAAGTGGCACTTAAAAAATGGCATTTTTTGAAATTTCTCAAATAAATTTGAGTTTCATTTTTAAATTTTTACCATGTGGATATATATTTTTTGATTTTTTCTTATCATGTAGTACTAGATAGTTACCTGCGTGCGGAATAATGTGATACGCGAGTAAAAATAATCTAACTTTAGTTTAAAAATTTATTTATAGTTGTTGGAAAAATGATTATAAGAAAATCTGAAATTCCAACCAAATTCAAACAATTCATACATTCAGATTTAATCCATCCCGCTCTGATTAAAGCAAGATCAAACGTGCAATAGGGTTTAGGGTTTCAAGCAAAGAGCATAGTGTAGATCCAATACCAAGACGATGATGAAGCCAAAACTCATACCGCTAAAAAAATCGAGCATAACCATGACCAAGTATTAGAATCAACAGCTTCGCCAAACCAAAAGAAATTCATATCCATATCTCTGTAAGTTTAAACGTGCCTAGGTTATATCAAAGCTTTCTTGTGGCCAACCTTTATATTTATATATTATAAATAAACAATGAAGAATGCACCTAGGTTCATCTAAACCGACGGTTATTCATGGGCTAATATTAAAATCAAGCCCAAACCATATATATATTATCAAACATAATATTTTATTTTAAAAAATCGTCGATTCAAGGTTTGTAAATAGCGATTTCATTAAGGATATTTTTGGTAAAACAAGTCTTAAATTCGTTGTAGAGTCGTCTCGTATGAATAGTGACTTCATATTTATAAGAATAGATTGAAACTTGTTATTTTTTCCTCTGTTGAAACTTTAATTCTTTTTGTAATTTGCTTATGTTTGTTTTTTCTATTATTTTGTTATCACATTGAAAGTTGATTCCGTGAATTATAGTTTCTTTTAATAAAAGGAAAATGTAGTAGATTTAAATTAGTGCGATTTGATGATGTTGACACAAGAAAGAAAAACTTCCTATATATATATAAATATGATTTCAGTTATCTGTATAATAGCATTTTATCAGATTTCCAATCATATCTTATTCTCTTTATTTCATGATGGATCCGGATTTAATATTTTCACTCAAATTAATTGTCATATACATTAAGAGGGATGTATTCAATCTAACATTTATAATGATTTGTTATAATTTGTAAAATCTTATGTTATTGGATCATTGATTTTAAAAATTCTATTAAAATCCGGTGTTATTGAATTAGTGATTTGAAAAACTAGTTTCAAATCCACTTTTATTAAAAACATATGAAGGATTTATTTTCTAATGATTTCAAAGGATTTGAGAAGATTTCTTTGTTAAAAATACAAAGAGCCAAATCATATGATTTTAGGTGTGATTGTAGAGAATTTTATATTAAACTTTTTTTTATTAAAATATATTAAATTTTCTAAAAACACACAAATCACTAAAATCTCGCTAAAACTTAAATCATTTTAAATGTATTGGATACACCCCCGAACATTTCGTTTTCTCCATTTCTTATAAATGATATAATTTACTCACATAATTTTATTTTTCTATTTAATATATTTGATTGCATAAAAGTAATTTTTAGAAACTATTTAAAATATAAAGGGGCTTGTTCGTAACCAAAAAACGTAAAACAAAAAGAGTCACAATTTTTTTTTTCTAAAATAAAAGAGTGACAAATTTACCTTTAGAGTTAAGACACTTGCGATGATTTGATGTGAAAAAGATGGTCTTGTATATGTACCACTCAAATTTGCGTAACAGATTAGATCCAATAAAAGTTTCTAATTTACATTTGAGAACAAACAACAAGAAAAAAACAAAAAGATTGATAGTCCTTGAAAGGACGAATAATGGACGGACGACCTAAATTGATAGTACTAATTAATTTCTTTTTTTTTTTACTGAAAAAGTTTTTTTAGTATATTTTGGCCTTTTATAAAAAGCCAATGTTGCATCTTAAGTAGGGGTGGGCACAATTCCCGTTCCGTCCCGAACCGTTCCGTTCCGTACCATTTCCGATTCCGAATTCCCGTTCTATAATGGACCGTATTTCCATATAGTACAAGCTATCGATTCCCATTTGGGAATGGGACGGGACGGGACGGAAACGGAAATTCCCGTAGTTCTATTTGTCCCGAAATATATATTTATTTATATAAATAATAATATATTATATATAAGTTTCCTAATTTTTTATACAAGTGAAATGTGATGTTAGTAAATTACTAAATTTCTTATATAAAATTGTAAACACTAAACACGATCATACGATCATAACCCTTACAAACCTCTTTAGCCGCCACATCATCTATTCTAGCCTACAGACTTTCCACCATCGCTACCCCTAATCTTTGATCATTCTCTCCTGTGACGGTAAGTGCTATTTCTTTAGGTTTTAGTTTTTAATTATCTTTTGTTTTCTTCTCATCGTTGAATGATGTGTCTCTTTTGTCTATTAGTATTAACTTAAGTTTTGTTTATTGTCATTGATCAATGATGTCTCTGGTTTCTTTATTCGCTTAAATATGTGATCTCTCGAAGACTCCAACTTATTTTATCTCTGTACTTGTCATTTTTGCTGATTATTTATACCTTTGTCTCTTGTACTTGTTATTTATAATTTTATACTTTCGTTGTTAACTTGTTTCTAAATCTATCTTTTTTGTTTTTGACTCTGTATCTCTGTTTTTACTTATATCCTCTGCTTTTGTATTTGAACAGATGGATCAAAGAAATGAAACAGTGGAAGATGGTGAAAAACGTAAGAGATCTGATGAATTTTTACCACCAAATCCTCCAAAAAAACAACAAACCCAAAGATCACCGTATTGGAAAATTTTCAATAAATTACCGGGTGGTAGAAAAGCAAAAGTGTAAGTATTGTGGAACAGAGATAACCTGTGGTGGAAAATCGGGTACTAGTGGTTTGAAAAAGCATGAAGAGAGGTGCCCGATATATAATAGCCCTCAAACAAGTGCAGATCAACAAGTCTTGACGCGAGATGAGAGTGTTGATAATTCTAAACTTGTTTCTGTTAGCTTTTGTCCAATCGGATGCAGAAGAGCGACAGTGAAGATGATTGTTATAGATGAGTTGCGTTTTTCTTTTGTAGAGAATCGTGGCTTCCGGTACTTTTGCAGTCAGGCGGTTCCTCTATATAAAGTTCCTTCACGAAGAACAATTACCAGAGATGTGTTGGAGCTGTATTTGAATGAGAAAGCTTCGCTGAAAAGTGTGTTGAGTGGACACAGGGTTTCTTTCACTACTGATATATGGACGGCCATTACTACTGTTAGCTACATGGTAATAACAGCTCACTTCATAGATGACAACTGGAAGTTGCACAGAAAAATCATTAGCTTTAGTCCGACTTCAAATCATAAAGGAAACACAATTGCAAAGCAGTTTGAGAAGTGTGGCTGATTGGGATATAAAGAAAGTTTTCACAATAACTGTTGACAATGCTAGTGCGAATGATCGTGCTATTAAGCTTTTGACAGAGAAGTGGAAGAATACTTTGGGAGCTGATGGATTGATATTAGATGGTGAATTTATGCATGTGCGATGTGCTGCGCACATTCTAAATCTAATCGTTGGAGAGAGTTTGAAGAAAGTGAGCAACAGTGTGATTAGTATCAGAAATACGGTGAAATATGTTCGAGGATCAGGTAGTAGATTAGAAGCATTTAAAAAAAAAGCTGATGAAGAGAAAATTGGCAGAGGGAGTTTGGTCTTGGATTGTGGTACTAGGTGGAACTCAACTTATTTTATGTTGAGCTCAGCATTGAAATTCAAACTTGCATTTGAAAGAATGGCTGAGGAAGACATGGCTCTATGATGCTTACTGAAACAACCAGATTTTTTTTTTTTTTAAACACCCGAAATAATATTCCCATAAATATTAAACCACACAATAATTCAACACACTAACAAAAGCGGAATAGATATAAACACAAACGAGACACTAGATCATCTCCTCTTCACAGCCAGATTCCACGATCACACTTTGTCTTTACCTGCATCACATGGTTATAAGAGATGCGTGAGTATTATCATAAATACCCAGTGGTACGATCATCCCATCTACTTGGCTAGATGCACGGGTATAGGGAACAATCAAAACACCACACAACACAATTAAGCAAAAAGTCAACACGAAAAGTCAACTCCGAAAAGTCAACGTAAAGTCAACCACAAACCACGATATTTATGTTGATCTAAACACTAAAAACGTCCCAAACAAGCATTGATCGAACAACAAATCAACTCAATTCGCAAGCAAACGCACCAAATAAAACTCATCTACCCGCGAAGACCATGGTCACGCACTCACCTGTTCGGAAGGGGATAACTCGCGACTTACTACACCAAATCACGATCGGAAAACGGCTCTGGAAACTAGACACCAACAGCTTTCCAACACCGTATCGCAAGACTCCTAACTCCAAACGGTTCACCGGAAAATCGTCCCCGAAAACAGCAACTCTAGACGAAACCGCAGAAAATTGCAGAAAAACTGCACGAACTACCCAAGTTAAAAGGACCATAACTCAGCGAATTCTTAACCAAATCAAGGTATAAAACCTGTTCTAGAAACTAGACATCTAGAGATTTACATAGGTGTATATAAAGTAACCTAAATCTAAGCAGTTCGACGGGAAAACAGCTCGCAAACTCGTTGATCGGAACTGAAAACAGATAATTCAGAAACCGACACACTAACTTAAAAAGAACACAGAGAACGGATCATACCTCGGAATTAAGATCGGAAACCTGATATGAAAACTAAACAGAGAGATCTTTCCAACCGTATAGAGATCGTCCTCTGGTTCCCAACGTTTTGACAGGAATCCTCCTTCGAATTGGACTAACTGCAGAAACCTCCCAAAATAAAACGACCATAACTCCTCAAATACCCAACCGATTGACAAGCGATTTTCTCCTAAATCAAGATCAAAGAGTGAAGAACTTACCCTGAAATTTTCACTCCGATCCAACTTGATCTTCACCGCCGTTTGTCTCCTCCAATACCGACGGCACACACCCTCAAACTTCCAAGAACACTCAAGAACACTTGTTCACACCCTCAAATCTCTCAATCCTCAAGAGAAATCTCTCTCTTTTCTCCTCTTAAACTGAGCTCAATCATTCCACAAGCCTTTTATAGGCAAAAACTTCGGTTTAACCAAACCGAACCAAAATTAATTGCTTTCCCAAACCGAACCGTCGGTTTAATTGCAACTTGTGTCAAACGACACCCGAACCAAAAATACACATTTTGATTCGCGAACGTTACAATTCTCCCCCACTAACACGGATTCGACCTCAAATCACACAACACCGTCTCACAACGGTCTCCACCGCCTGACCCAAACGCGGCCAGTATCCTTCGAGATAACACTCGAATCCCCTAACCCGTTCTGCTAAGGCTAACACTCTCGCCTAAAATTCGCCCAGATTCATCCGGAACATCAACGATGCACGCCTCATGGTCCGGATTAGGGCTGCCCGATTGGCCGTCCAACAATCAAACAAGAACATGTCCGACTAACCGTTGACCCTGCATTGGACCAAATGATCGTACAACAATCAAACAAGAACATGTACGACCATCGGCGTAACATATGCTACCAGAATTGTCCGAACTGAATCCCAGACTCCAATAATAACCCCATATTCGACGTCCACAACACAACCCTGGCCCTCAGCCAGCACCACTCGTGATCACACTTGATCCCTGAGTTTACTAGGCTCACACTAGCCTCATTGCACCGTCTCACCACGGCTGCAATCCTGACCCCACCCAGTCAGCACCACCTGAGATCTACTCCCGATCCCTGAAGTTCATCCAATCTCATACTCACAACCACACTCAAATGCTACCGCTCATATCTCTATACACCACTCCACTCGCAGGGTCGTCACCCATCGAGCTCTCGATGTATACCATACCGGCTCTCGGTATGCTCCAGCCCCTCAGCTCTCAGGACACACAGTCCATCAGCTCTTGGCTCCAGAGGAATCACACATCCTCTGGAGAGATCTCTATCCCTCAAGTATATGCAGGAGAATCTCACCATCCCCTGGAGCAGTAACACTGTAACGTGCATTATAAGCACCTGTCGACCGGAATCGCCTCTGTGGCTACCTCATGACATCCCCCACCGGAATATCATCAATCCGTGACCCCACTAGGCCACTCGAAATAACCCAACCACCATGGGTGTTTCCCACAGAGTCCCTGGAAAAGACAGTTCTAACTCACATAGAACCTCTTTTCCCGACTCTCCCTAGGAATAGACAGATCTAACTCGCATAAAGCTTTCGTTTCTAGCCACTCCTAGAACACGAATTTCATTTCTAGCCACTCCTAGAACATGAACAAGCTCATCACTAGTCACTCCTAGCACATGAACTAGCTTTAAGCCGAATAGAATTTCTATTCCCAGCCCAGAGTCCCTGGAAAAATGACAATTCTAACTCACGTATAACCTCTTTTACAGACTCTACCTAGGAAATAGATGGGTTCTAACTCACATAAAACCTCTATTTCCCAGCCCCTCTAGCAAACAGACAACCTGAATACCCATAGGATTGCCGCCTCTAGAGTCCCTAGATATCGACAAGTTCTAACTCCCATAGAACTGCCATTCTAAACACTATATACACACATGACCAGCCAGTCATACACTATAATAACTCACATCTTATAACTCAAGAAATAAGAATACCACATATTATTACTCATCACAACGTATAATCGTTACAACAACCGTAGCCACATGCTACTACAAAACCGAAATCAGACAAGAAAGACAACTCAAGCCACCGCTTGCTTCTCGAACCACTTCGAGAACTTAGTCTTCATCTTCGCCTCTGGTTCCCAAGTCTCCTCCTCAATACCGTCACAGTCCCACACGACTCTCACCAATGGTATCCTCTTACGACGCAGAACCTTGTCTCTCCTCTCGAGAATCCTCACAGGTCTCGCCGCTAACGTCATGTTGGGCTGAAGATCCTCCGGGATCCTAGCCAACACCTCCTCAGACTCATGTAGACACTTACGCAGCATCGACACATGGAAGACCTTGTGAAAAGTCTTCATACTCTGAGGTAACTCTAATCGATAAGCCACTGGTCCGACCCGCTCCACAACTCTGAACGGACCCATAAACCTCGGACTTAGCTTATTCTCAGAAATGGATCTGTTAGGACCCCTCAACATCGCTGCCTTGAGATACACCAGATCTCCCAGCTCAAACTCCAACTCTTTTCGTCTCTTATCAGCATAACTCTTCTGCCGATCCTGAGCCTCTCTCATGTTCAGCCTCAAGACACGGATCTTCTCCGTCGTCTCCCAAACAAAATCCGCACCAAACATGCTCCTCTCCCCCACTTGAGTCCAGCATAATGGTGTCCTACACGGCCTCCCATACAGAGCCTCATATGGAGCCATCCCAATACTCGCCTGGTATGAGTTGTTGTACGCAAACTCAACCAGGTTCAGATGATCCGCCCAATGACCACCATAATCTAGCACACACATCCTCAACAGATCCTCTAATGTCTGAATAGTCCTCTCCGACTGCCCATCTGTCTGAGGATGATACGCAGTGCTCATGTGCACCTTAGTGCCCATCTCTGCCTGAAATGCTCCCCAAAACTCAGACGTAAATCTCGGATACCTGTCTGATACTATACTCGCTGGCACCCCGTGCAGCCTCACAATCTCATGCACATACTTCCTGGCCAACACTACCGCTCCATCAGTCTTCTTGATGGCTAGAAAATGTGCCGACTTGGTCAGACGATCCACTATCACCCAAATCGCATCACACGTCCGTGACACTAGTAACCCCGTCACGAAATCCATGGTAATCATATCCCACTTCCACTCTGGAATGGGTAAACTCTGTAACATACCACTCGGAACTTGATGCTCAGCCTTCACCAGCTGACACACATTGCACGCTGCAACTCAGCTAGCTACATCTCTCTTCATCCCGACCCAGTAATAATATCGTTTCAGATCCGATACATCTTGGTCGCCCCCGGATGAATAGACAACATACTCGAATGGGCCTCTCTCAGAATCTCCTGCCTCAGATCCTCGTCCTTGGGTACACAAACCCGCCTATTCACCAGTATCATCCCACTCGCTGAGACCACATACTCAGAACCTGTTGCCTTAGAAGCATCAACCAACCCCTGATCCTTTTCCTGCGCAACCCGAATCCTGCTTAGTAAATCTGCCTGGTTAGCTGCCTCTAACCCCAACGGCTCCTGTGAGATCACGCACAACCTCAAAGTACTGAGCTCACTCGCTAACTCCTCCAAATCCCGCTCCTGAGCCGAAGCGACCCGCTTCCGACTCAAAGCATCAGCCACCAGATTAGCCTTACCCAGATGGTACCCAATATCCAGGTCATAGTCCGCGACTAACTCCATCCAGCGCCTCTGTCTCTGGTTCAAGTCTGGCTGAGTGAAGAAATACTTCAGGCTCTTGTGGTCCGTGAATACCTGCACCTTCCCGCCGTACAGATAAGATCTCCAAATCTTAAGTGCAAAGATCACTACAGCCAACTCCAAATCATGGGTAGGGTAGTTGCACTCGTGCTTCCTCAACTGCCATGAAGCATACGCAATAACCTTTCCCTACTGCATCAGCACACATCCCAGACCAACTCCTGAAGCATCTGTATATACCACATATGGCTCACCCGGCTCGGGTAACGCTAACACGGGTGTACGCGTCAGCATCTCCTTCAGCTTCCCGAACTCTCCTCGCAAGCCGAAGACCAAACAAAAGGGACATCCTTTCCTGTCAACCTCGTAAACCCCTTGACGAACCTCCGGTAATAACCCGCCAACCCAATAAAACTCCGGATCTTGGTTGCATTTCTCAGTTTAGGCCAATCTCGGATAGCCTCAATCTTCGCCGGATCAACAAACACTCCATCTGCAGATATCACGTGACCGAGAAAATCGATCTCTCGCTGCCAAAAACTGCACTTGCTCAACTTAGCATACAATTTCTGCTCCCTCGGCTTCTCCAAAACCACCCGCAGGTGTACCTCGTGCTCCTCAGGACTCCTCGAATACACCAAAATATCATCGATAAAGATGATCACGAACTCATCCAGATACTCCCTGAAAACCCCCGTTCATCAACGTCATGAACGCTGCTGGTGCATTCGTCAAACCAAAAGGCATCACCAAGAACTCAAAATGCCCATACCTCGTCCTGAAAGCAGTCTTCCTGACGTCCACCTCATTAATTGGAATCTGAAGGTATCCCGAAGCCAAGTCAATCTTGGAGAACCAAGTAGCCCCACGCAACTGATCCAACAACTCATCAATCCGCGGTAAGGGATACCTGTTCTTCACAGTGACTCGGTTAAGTCCTTGGTAATCAATACACAACTGGAAACTCCCATCCTTTTTCTTCACAAACAACACTGGCGCTCCCCACGGTGAAGTACTCGGACGAATAAAACCCTTACTCATCAAATCCTCTAGCTGCTTCTTCAGCTCTGCCATCTCAGCTGGAGCCATACGGTAAGGTGCCTTAGATATCGGCGTCGTCCCGGGTTCCAACTTAATCGTGAATGGATCTGACCGCGGCGGTGGCAATCCCAACAACGACTGAAACACATCCTGGAAATCCCGAACAACCTGAATCTCTCCAACTGCGACCTCTCCAACAGTCTCCGGCATAACTATCGTCGCCAGATATGCCTCACCACCCTTCTCGATCAACTGCTCGGCCTGTATCGCTGAAACCACGAGACTCCCAGAAGTCGGTCTCACACCCTGAAACACCAACCTCCCCGTCTCCCGCTCGAACATTACTCATCCTCGCCGACAGTCCAGATGGATCCTGTACCGATCCAACCAGTCCATCCCCAAAATGACATCGTACAGCTCCACCGGACTGATGATCAGATCTGCTGGCATCGACTCTCCCGCCACCAGCACATCCACACCACGAGCCTGCCTGAAAGTAGCCAACGTCCTACCACCAGCAACCTTAACTACTCCCGGCTGCTCCCCGAAATCGCTCCGGATCCCGTTACCCTCCGCACACTCCGGAGTAATAAAGCTATTCGTAGCTTCCGAATCAAATAACACGTGTGACTCATACCCGCCCACAACTAAGGTCCCTGCAGAATTCCATGTGCCTAAGAACCCTAACGTACTACCCTGAGACACGTCCATCCTAGGACAGCTCGCCAACCTGTGATCCATGCTCCCACACCCGAAGCATCTCAGACCACCCTGAACCCTCCGACTTGGTTCCAAAGTGCTCTCCCACTTTCTCTTCTGTCCTTGCGCAGGCTTACCGCCCCTGCCTGAACTCACCTGCTGCTGAGATCTCCTCGGCTGCTACTGCTGCACCAATGGACTAACCACCACAACCTGCTTCCCGAGATCCTCCTTGATCGCAGCAGCCATCTCAACCAGCTACGCCCTCGTGGCGAACCTATTCGCCCTGCAGCGAATCCTCAAATCTGGACGAAGTCCTTTCAAGAACCTCTTAACCTGGGCATCCTTGCCCTCCATGCCTCTCTCTGCATGTACCAGAAGTCGACTGCACTCAGCATCGAACTCCCTCACTGACCGATCTCCCTGAGTCAGGTCCAGAAATCTAGACTCCAAACGGTCCACCGCCTCATGCGGGAAATACTTGGCGTTAAACTCTGCCAAGAAATCCTACCAGACTATCTCGGCCTGCACCCTCTTAGCCTCTACACCTCTCCACCAGAGATGCGCATCACCCTCCAAATAATACACTGCCAGATCAACTATGTATCCATCTGGACACCTCAAAGAGTCGAAGTTACGCTTCACACTCATCCGCCGCTCATCGGGCCCTCAGGCTTAGTACCTCTCGAGAAAAATGCAGTACCAATCCGCTGCATCTGCTCCATCATCCTTAGATAAGATGGAAGCTCCTCTACCCCAGCCATACCCAGCTGCACCCCAGCCAATCCTAGCTGCACCCCAGCCAATCCTAGCTGTACCCCAGCCAACCCTGGCTGTACCCCAGCCATACCCGGCTGTACCCCAGCCAACCCCGGCTGCACACCAGGAGCATGACCCGGAGCAGGCACCACTCCCGGTAACCTCTCCAGAATCATCTGTAGTAGACCCGCCAGACGATCATCTCGATCCGGGGCAACGCCTACGGCAGCACTCCCACCAGGGCCCACCGCACCGCCAGCTACACCGGGACCTGCACCAGCCCCTCCAGCCCTCACACTGGAACCCGTAGCTGTCACACCCAAGGACCCCTCCTGAAACGTCTGCGAGTCAGCTACTCGCTCCTGCGTAGTCTCCTGGGACACCCACGTGGCAGCAGACTCACTCCCAAGTCTCCGCCCACGTCCACGCCCAGCACGACCACTCGGCCTCCCTGGCCCATACCTCTAGCAACTCTAGTACCTCTAACCATCATACTCTGCCCTACCAATGGCAGAACTCTAGTATCTCTAACAATTTTTTTTCTCAACCAGAAGCAGAAACTAAGCATACTAGAAAGCATAAGAGGTCAAACAACACATACCGTGGAATCTCATTGAAGGCTCGGAAAAGATGATCTAGGACTCCAAACCCACACAGCAATCAATTGACTAACTCACATAATCAATTAATTCAACTACGTTCTCCCGCCCTAGAACTATAAGGGCTCTGATACCAAAATGAAACAACCAGATTTTTTTTTGTTTTTTTTTTTTTTTAAAACACCCGAAATAATATTCTCATAAATATTAAACCACACAATAATTCAACACACTAACAAAAGCGGAATAGATATAAACACAAACGAGACACTAGATCATCTCCTCTTCACAGCCAGATTCCACGATCACACTTTGTCTTTACCTGCATCACATGGTTATAAGAGATGCGTGAGTATTATCATAAATACCCAGTGGTACGATCATCCCATCTACTTGGCTAGATGCACGGGTATAGGGAACAATCAAAACACCACACAACACAATTAAGCAAAAAGTCAACACGAAAAGTCAACCCCAAAAAGTCAACGTAAAGTCAACCACAAACCACGATATTTATGTTGATCTAAACACTAAAAACGCCCCAAACAAGCATTGATCGAACAACAAATCAACTCAATTCGCAAGTAAACGCACCAAATAAAACCCATCTACCCGCGAAGACCATGGCACGCACTCACCTGTTCGGAAGGGGATAACTCGCGACTTACTACACCAAATCACGATCGGAAAACGGCTCTGGAAACTAGACACCAACAGCTTTCCAATACCGTATCGCAAGACTCCTAACTCCAAACGGTTCGCCGGAAAATCGTCCCCGAAAACAGCAACTCCAGACGAAACCGCAGAAAATTGCAGAAAAACTGCACGAACTACCCAAGTTCAAAGGACCATAACTCAGCGAATTCTTAACCAAATCAAGGTATAAAACCTGTTCTAGAAACTAGACATCTAGATATTTACATAGGTGTATATAACTTAACCTAAATCTAAGCAGTTCGACGGGAAAACAGCTCGCAAACTCGTTGATCGGAACTGAAAACAGATAATTCAGAAACCGACACACTAACTTAAAAAGAACACAGAGAACGGATCATACCTCGGAATTAAGATCGGAAACCTCATATGAAAACTAGACAGAGAGATCTTTCCAACCGTATATAGATCGTCCTCTGATTCTCAAGGTTTTGACGGGAATCCTCCCTCGAATTGGACTGATCGCAGATCAAAACTGCAGAAACCTCCCAAAATAAAACGACCATAACTCCTCAAATACCCAACCGATTGACAAGCGGTTTTCTCCTAAATCAAGATCAAAGAGTGAAGAACTTACCCTGAAATTTTCACTCCGATCCAACTTGATCTTTACCGCCGTTTGTCTCCTCCAATACCGACGGCACACACCCTCAAACTTCCAAGAACACTCAAGAACACTTGTTCTCACCCTCAAATCTCTCAATCCTCAAGAGAAATCTCTCTCTTTTCTCCTCTGAAACTGAGCTCAATCATCCCACAAGCCTTTTATAGGCAAAAACTTCGGTTTAACCAAACCGAACCAAAATTAATTGCTTTCCCAAACCGAACCGTCGGTTTAATTGCAACTTGTGTCAAACGACACCCGAACCAAAAATACACATTTTGATTCACGGACGTTACACTTACTTTCATGAAGATGAATCAGATGATACTTCTACTAATAAAAAAAGGATTGGACCACCATCAAGCAAGGATTGGGATGATGCTCGTGTGATGGTACAATTCTTAAACGTGTTTTACGAATCTACTCTAGCATTCTCTGCTTCAACAAAGGTAACCTCTAATAGGTGCTATAATGAGATTTGCAAGAATGAAAGAGTCTTGAAAACATTTAGTGAAGGGCCTGATCCTGGTTTGAGGAAAACTGCACTTACTATGAAATACGATAAATTTTGATAAGTATTGGGAGGGTTTAGAGAAGATTAACAAGCTCTTGATTGTTGCTGCGATTCTTGATCCACGTGGTAAAATGGGATTTGTGATGCATTGTTTTGAGAAGATATATGGGCAAGGACTGCAAGGTAACCAGAAATGTGCAGAGATGAAAGACATGGTGGAGAGCTTGTTGCGCAAGCTTTATAACGTGTATAATGCATCTTACAAAAGTTCAAGTGATTTCGCCAATGATAGTGGTAATCAAGATGAGGGTATAACAATTATTGATGCAAGCTTAGGAGGAGATGAAGGGTTTGATCTAAGTGATGTCGGTGTTAGAGTTGGAGTGGAAGAAGACCCCTTTGGAGAATGGAGTAAACTGTCTCATGACAAAGAAAGTGATGATGCTTCGTCAAATGAACTAGATATTTATCTCATGGAGAATGTTTGGACTCCAAAGGCCAACAAACTAGGCTGCACGTATGATCTTTTGGATTGGTGGCGAGTGAACAGCGCAAAGTATCCAGTGTTAGCACGAATGGCAAAAGATATCTTGGCAATTCCAGTCTCCACTGTTTCATCTAAATCTGCATTTAGTACCGGAGGTCGTATTTTGGATGAATATAGGAGTTGTCTAAATCATTCTGTGGTCGAAGCATTGATTTTAACTCAAAATTGGTTACGATCTTCACCACAGTTTGATGCAGGAGTATGTTTACAACAAGTAATGGAAGAAAATGAGTTCATGGATAAAGTCACGGAAGGTAATATTTTTATACTACATATTTACAAATTTTAAGCATGAACTTTTTGATTCACTCTTTACGTTTAAACATGTTATTTCTTAACTAGGTACTATTTTTGGTTTTGTTTTTTTTTATTTTGTACAGAAGTCAGTAAGCAATCACTTGCGAGCAAGGACTGATTCGAAGAAACATTAGTTGCTTGGCATGTTGAGATTTGAGACTTGAGACTTGAGAGTGTTGGTCTAATAAAATTTTATTTCGATTTGTTTAGTTTTATTATGATTTTAGCTTATTCAATTGCATTTTATTATCATAGATTTGAAGTTTGAACGTTATTTTGATTTTTGACATGATTTAGATTTTATAATTTTTTTTGTTATGTTTTTTTTCGGGAATTTCCGTCCCGTTCTCGTCCCGTTCCGTACTGTTTCTGTCCCGTCCCAAATTCTATATAGGACATGAATGGGACAAGTATTTTGATTTTTAAATTCCCGTCCCATTCCCGTTCCCGACATGTCCCGTTCCGAATTCCCGTTTGCCCACTCCTAATCTTAAGTAGTTCCCAAACAAATAAGAAAACTAAATAAATTTCCGTTCACGAATTATGTTGAAGAAGATGGTATCCAACAATGTTTAATTATGAGTAATATTCTAATGAAGTAGTGGAATAACGCGTAATCGTAATTAAAACTTTAGTGGGGCTTGAAATTATATCATTATCGTTGTTAGTTATCAAAGGGCACTAAAACATCCAACATTCCAATTATTAGTCATGAAAGCTATCCAATAGCATAATTTCTGTTCATGTACTCCGAAAAATAATTATGAAACGATAATATTTAAACCTTTGAAACTATATAGTTTATAATTTGAGAAACCAATGTTAAAATGGGAAAATATTACATGTATGTCTATATGAATATGTATATTTCTTCCAAAATAGCAATTCATTACAAATGATCTTCCATTTTAACATTGCTTTCTCAAATTTCTAGCGAGGAGTTTTGTAATGGTTGGAGACAAAGAACTTCTGATATCTTACAAAAACAAAAGAAATCCAACCTAGAGTCTTCTTATAAAACTCTAAACTAATCATAACCTAGAGTAACTAGTCATAGAGTAATGACTTTCGCAGGACTATGCACTACTCAACGAATTGATTAGCATTTTTAATTTATCACTTTATTTTTTATTCTAAAATAAAATAATTTTAAAATGAAATTGGATTTTATTCTAATATATTACTCCATTTCTTATTCTAAAAACAATATTTTAATTATATTTTTTTCATATTTATTATTAATTACTAATAATACATTTTATTTATAAAATTTACAAATTGATCCGAATATTTTTTATTTTATAAATTAAAATCATAACATTTTTTTATTAATTATTAATTCACACATACATAAATAATAACTTTAAAATAAATACTTTTTAAAAGTTAAATTCGTAATAATATAAATTAATTTAGACGTATATACACATTTTAACTAAAAAAAATATACACATAAACACAATTTCACATATTATAGTATAGTATAATTATTTTATTGCAAAATTTTGTGATTTTGACAAATTCGTAAAAATTTAACTAAAATAATATCAAAAAATATAGAATAATCACTAAAATAATTATTTACTTCTTAAAATTAATTTATTTAAAATTTGTAAAACTATTTTATAAATAAAAAAAATTAATTTTAAAATAGAGTGAAAAATGAAATTATTCTATATTTAAAAGAAAAAATGGAATGAAATTGGAGAAAATTTTATTTTAAAATAGAGTTTGGAGTAAGATATAGTTCGGATGCCCTTCCACCTTCCACAAATAATTCGAGTGCTAACATCTGTACGGCAAAAGCACAAGATGGCGTACGATAGTGGTAAACACAGAGCTGACGTGTCTTTGCAGCATCCGACCAAGTTTTATACCTATCCTACGGCCTATCCACAAGCCTTTCCCTGTCTCTGATTATTCATAGTGAAGACAACTGTTACATTACTTTTTTTAATAATCAAGAAATTATGGGTAAAACTAAACTGATTTTCAAGATTTGTAGAATTGATGGGTAAAATTACAGTGTTCAACCATGTTGAAAACTCGAATCATGGTTTGTTTTTTCTTTCTTTCTCGTAAGCTATGTTAATAATTATACATGTATTCTAATAAGTATAACTTATAATCACTGCTTCCAATGATTTCTGTGTTGCTTTTCGGGTAGTTCATATTGTAATATTAGTGTAATTATATTAACAAAAATAATATATATATATATATTAATATAATTTGCAATTTATTATAGTAAGTAATATAATGTAAATGTGTTTTAAATTTACAGATTTTTTTTTGTGTGGAAGTTCATCTAGCCCAAGATTTAACAAATAGTTAATTGATGTTTTTTACATCCGAAAGTATGGGATTTTAATCCCAGATGATGCGATTTATTAACAAATATCCAGATTAATAAAGACAAGCTTATAAAAGATTTTCAGCGTTGTACAATTATAATCGTTCGCTCTGTTTCTACGCAATAAAAATAGAAGGTGTCCATTATAAGTATAGAGCAGAAAATATTTTTCTTGATCTAATAATATAAGCATATAATTATATAATCTATTGACGTTATAAAAAAAAAAGAGATTGATAGTCTGAAATCAAGTTTATTTTAAAATTCTGAGATGTCTTAACTTAAAATCATACTTTCCATTTTTTGAAATGTGGCTGTATTCATTTTGATTATGTAAAATGATGTTTTAGTTAAAAGATACTAAATTTTTCTTTTTCAGATGATTTTATTAGCTACTAGTTGACTCTCCGCGTTGTACGCGGTTAAATATTTTTTTGAAATCAAATAAATTAGAATAGTATTATTTTGTGGTTAAAAATTGCTGATGATGTTCACTTTGAATTTTAGTTCAGTTTTCTTTATATAAAATAATATCTTCTTTTTTTTCCTGTTTGTTGGCACTAATTCGAATTTCGTTAATAACATTGACAATAAGTTCATTTACAATTTTTTTTTGTCAATATTCATTTACAATTCAATTAACTAAAAACAATTGAATTGATCTTTATATCGACATTACTGTTAACACATTGCACCAAACTAATATTCCATCCGTTTCAAAATGTAAGTTGTTTTAGAGGTTTTTTTTGTTTCAAAATATAAGTTATTTTGACAATCCTATGTACTTTTTTAACTTTATTGAATATTGTGTAACTATTAGTATTTTGCAGACTTTTGTGTGATTGGTCAAATTATTTTAATTAAATATATTAAATAATATTTTTTAGTAAAAAATTAGTTTCTTAATATCCGCGTTTTTAGTTAAAATAACTTACATTTTGAAACGGAGTGAGTATTACTACTGTGTGTAAATTCTTTTATAGTTTGAAAATTTGACAAAACAAAACACGACATATTGTGATCAATTGTGTTTAATATCCATTTGGTTAAACTCGTGTTAATTATTATATTTATGACTTATAATATCTAAACTGAAATATCTACTGTGGATGATATTGTATAGTTTGATTTCTAGTTTGTGTTGGCATTTTAATCAAAATATCATTTATTCGAAAAGGTCTTAGATCAATATTGTTTTCAAACTGTCTTCCGTTTAAAAAATATTTTAAATTCGACTGATATGAATCTCTTAATAGGATATATGAATCCACGGATTAATATATATAATCATAAATTTTATAAATGAAACACGGATTAATTTTTTTTTGTTTTTGTTACTTTCGAATTAAAAATATTTTTATTACCTACCAATTGTCGTGCGTAAAAAAACATTTCAAAAGAATAATTATATCTGTTGTTATAAAATTGGAAAGCTCAGTATTAAATTATATTTTTTGTTATTATATTTTTCTTGCGTTAAAAAATATGTTAAATTCGGTTTGTCCGGATATCTTAAGTAGGATTTGGAATACTAATAAATTATTTAATATTTAAAACATTAAATATATAATCATAAATTTTCTAAATGAAACAAGGATTATTTTTTTTTGTTTTGTTGCTTTCGAATTAAAAAATGTTTTAATTACTTTCATATTGTCTTGCGTTAAAAAAAAAATAAAAGAATAATTATATTTGTTGTTATAAAATTCGGAAGTTTTTTTTCACAAACATATCAAAATCTCGTTCAAAAGTTTTTTAATTCTTTATTATCAATTTCAAGAGTAAAAGATATTCTATAATAATGTTCTAGAATTTTATTATTACAATAATCAATTTCTAAATTACTTTTAAATGAGAAACAAAAATTGTATATAAATTCTGAAAGAATATTTTGATTAAAAATCTTTTAGTTTATTTATGGAAACAAATATAAATTTAGTTGTAGAAGATTTTGCTATTGATTCAAAATTGCCATGTCACATTTTTTAAGGGGTAATTGCAAAAATGCCACTTTTGGTGTGTACATTTACAAGAATACCACAAATTATGGATTTTTGAAACATAAATCTTAAAATTATAAGACTCTAAAAAATGTTTTGACCTATAAAACCCCTTTAAATATTCAAAACTAAATCCTAATACAACATAATTAATCCACATATGAATGATATAATGAATTATTTTTTTTGTTTGAAAAAGTGGCATTTTTGAAAAATGGCATTTGAAAATTGAATTTTTTTAAAATTTCTCATTTTTTTAAACCATGCTACAATTGTTTTGGTGAGAGTGATTGTGAAGATGACACATAAGCATATTCTCACGAATCATTCTCCAATTAATATATAAGGAATGACCAATTGAAATAGAATTTAAATTATATATATAAAATAGATTAATTCAGTTATGGTCAATTGCTTTTAAGCTAAAAATCTGTGAAACTTAGAATCATATATGTTGTCCCATATATGATGCTTTAAATAGAATTTATTATCAAATTAATAGCAGAATTTGATTCGAGATCAATAAAATGTGTCGTAATCTCAAGTGAATGATGTGTTAGAAATCACATATCAAAAGGATAAAGAAATATAAAGGATACAAATTGTTAACCAACTGGATTTTAGTTGAAAGTTTATGAACTTTAACATAGTATAAGAGTTTGTATTGATTAAAAAATGGTCCAAGAAGAATATGTTGTCTATTATAGAATATAATTTAGTTTGAGATGGACAAGTAGAGCTATTATCTTGAGAAATAAAAGTTGAAATATGATCTGATTTATAAGAGATGTGTTATGTGTAAAAAGTTTTAGAAATATTTAACTAGAATAACCTATTATTACAAAAGAATAATTATGATAACCTTTATAATATTTTAATGTTCAAATATTCTATTTTGCATTTATTTGTTTTCATAATACCAAAAATATTTTTATTAACTAATTAATATTAGAAACAGATTCAATTTTAAATAAAAACATTTCCCGTTAAAAAATAAAAACCAAATTTTAAAACCATTATTAACAAAACCCTAAACACAAAACAACTCTATAAGTCTGTCAATATCCGCGGAATATGATTTTTTTTTGAAAAATTTATGTGGAATAACCTACTTTTAAAAAGAATAACTAGGATAGCCTCTTTAATTTTTTAATATCTAAATAACCTACTTTACGTTTATTTATTTTCATAATACCAAAAATATCTTTATTAACTAATTAATATTAAAAATATATTTAATTTTAAAGAAAAACATTTCAAATAAGAAAATAGAAACCAAATTTAAAAACCATTATCAACAAAACACTCCTAAAAAATATGATTTTTTTCGTAATGTCTACATTATTTTGCAGAGTCTACCAATATCTCGTTATAGTTTGCTAATACCTTAACAAATTCTGCGTTTTTAATAGAATCTAACTAATATCTCGGCAGAGTATGCACTTTTTTTACAGTGTCTACCAATATCTCGACAGAGTGTATTAATGCTTTGGTAGAGTCTGTGTTTTTCTAGATATTGGCAGAGTATGCTAATATCTCGTTAGAATCTACTAATGTCTCGGGAGAGTATGTCCATATCTCGACAGAGTCTACCAATATCTCGACAGAGTCTACCAATATTTTGGTAGAGTCTGTGTATTTCTAGATATTAGCAGGCTTTGCCAATATCTCGGTAGAGTCTACCTATCTCGGCAAAGTCTGCCAATATCTCGGCAGAGTCTGCCAATGTTTCGATAGAGTTTACAAATATCTCGGCAGAGTCTACCAATGTTTCGGTAGAGTCTGCGTTTTCTATTAGACGCTTTAAAAGTCTTCTAAAATGTTGGTAGACTTATATCTCAATCTGCTAGTGAAACAACCCGACCCATTTTTTTTTTTTTTTTAGTAATAGCATCGAATTAGTATTCCCATAAATACTAATCCTCAACATGCTAAATTCTCACAATCACAATTAACCAGCAGAAATCAATTAACCACGAGAATCCAATAACTCAATCAATTTCATAAACCACCCTAAACAATTATTCAATACAATTCAATAACCACCAAATCAATTCCAGCTTAACCATTCTAAACCGTTCATCAATTTCAGAATTACTAACACCCTAGCAATTCTAACAACATGCATCACGCAACCGAGACACTAGATCATCCTCTCTTCCCGGCCTTGATTCCACGATCACCTCTTTTCTTTACATGCATCACATGGTTAAAAGAGATGCGTGAGTATTATCATAAATACCCAGTGAGACGGTCCTCCCATCTACAGGCCAATTACTCAGAGAAAGAATGCATACAATACCAGGGTTATCAAACGGCAACATAGCAAATAACAAACAACATGAACAGGACAGCAGCTTCTGTGTCGATCGACACAGCCTCTAGGTGTCGATCGACACAGACCTGTAGAACCTGAGATTGAGCCATAGATTGAACCTATCCTCTCATGGCTCAATCTCAAGGACTCAGATCACGATCCCGCACAATTCAATCACCAAACACAGTAAAAAGAAACCACAATCAATCGTATTCCACACAATCCTAATCCGAGAGACTATGGTCACGCACTCACCTTTGCAAACGGATTGAAACGAGGAAACAAGGCACTCCCAATACGACCCGAACAGAAGGAAATAAATCGCGACTCCCTTTACCAAATCAAGGTCTGAAAACTGATCTGGAAACTAGACACCAAGAGCTTCGCAACGGTGTATATAACGTCTCCTAACCCCAAACAGATCGACGGGAAAACAGCCCGCAATCTCGCTAATTGAAACTGGAAAAACAGAGATTTCAGAAACAATACCCTAAAATCAAACGAACACAGAGAACGGAGATTACCTCCAAATTAGGATCCGAAACCTAATACAAAAACTAGACAGAGAGATCTTTCAAACGGCATAAGGATAGTCTCCTGATTCTCTCTGGTTCGACGGAAAACCCCCCTCAAAGCGGACTGGATCGCAAACTCGAGACTGCAGAACCATCTCACGGGAAAACAACGATAACTCTCAGAATACTAATCCTATTTACAAACCGTTTTCTCCTGAATCAATCTTAGAGAGTTGAGAACTTACCCTCCAAGTTTCACTCTGATCCGATCCGATCTTCCCCGCCAATCATCTCCTCCAAAAACCCGAGCAGAACTGTTTCTCTCTCAAGAAAAATACTTCTCTCACAAAACTCTCTAAAACTCTTTCTCTGCTCAAATTTTCGGCCAACCCCAAGAGAAAACGCTTTTCTCTGCTCAAATACGGAACCCTAGGTTCCCTAAACCAATCCAAACCAAACCCGATCAGAAATCAAAACTACACGGTCCAATTTAAGCATGTGTCGCTTGACACAAACCTCTTGTGTCGCGCGACACAGCTCCAGCAAACATATTCCTTCGCGAATTAAACACACGTGTCAATCGACACATAACCAAAAATCACATTTTTGGTTCACGGGCGTTACAGCTAGTCTACCAATATCTCGACAAAGTCTGCCAATGTCTCGGTAGAGTTTGCCAATATCTCCATAGAGTTTGCGAAGGATAATTTTGGTATTATGATAAAAAAATAAATCTAAAATAGGTTATTGAGCAATAAAAAACTAATAAGGTTATTCTAACTATTTTTTTTTTAAGTAGGTTACTCTAACTAATCTTCTTTTTTTGTGTGTAAAATCTACATTTTTTTTGGCAGAGTCTACCAATGCTTCGTTATAGTCTGCCAATGCCTCGAAAAAATCTACGTTTTTTAGTAGAATCTGCCAATATCTCGGCAGAATCTACTAATGTTTTGGCAAAGTTTGCGTCTTCTATATATTGGCAGAGTATGTTATATCTCGGCAGGGTCTACCAATGTTTCGACAGAGTCTGTCAATATCTCGGCAGAGTCTACCAATACTTTGGCAGAATCTGTTAATATCTCGACAGAGTCTGCCAATGTTTCGGCAGAGTCTACCAATGTTTCGACAGAGTCTATGTATTTCCAGATATTGGCAGGCTCTGCCAATAACTCGATAGAGTCTACCAATTTTTTTTGCAGAGTCTACCATATCTCGGTAGAGTCTGCCAATATCTAGGCAAAGTCTACCAATACCTCGGTAAAGTCTACCAAAACCTCGACAAAATCTACCAATGTTTCGGTAGAGTCTACCGTTTTCTGGTAGACGCTTTAAAAGTCTTCTAAAATGTTGGTAGACTTATATCTCAGTCTGCTAGTCTACCAATATCTCGACAAAGTCTGCCAATGTCTCGGTAAAGTCTGCGAAAAATTTTGGTATTACGAAAAAATTAAATCCAGAATAAGTTATTTTAGCAATAAAAAAACGAATAAAGTTATTATAGTGTTTTTTAAAAAAAAAATTTTATTCTAGCTAATCTTCCAAAAACACAAGTGTTATTGTATAGAAGCAAAAGAAATTGACGCAAGCTCTAGTTTTTGAAATTGTAAATGTAACTAAGTGTCATTAATTCAATTGGTGAAGTATATTCTCTTTGTTTGTAAATAGTATATGATGCTTAAGGTTTATACACTCCAATTAAAAAATTATTAATTTTTTATTTACCAAAAATATTTCAACCAATAGATTACCAGCAAAATTTGAAGAGTCAAAAACACTAAAAATCAATTAATTATGCATAAAAAAATGTGAACATCACTTAATAACAAAAAAAAACCTTTTAAACATAATATATTTTACAAACAGAAGGATTATAAAATGTTTTGTTTTTGATATGAAAAAATGTACGAGAGTATAAACCCAAAACGTTTTAGTATTAAAAAAACAATGTAAACTTAATTCAGTCTCTTTTTTTTGTTTGGTAAGTGTAAACGTTAATATATGGTGCAAATGGTAACGACTGAATCTAACTGAATTGCAGAATCTGGCTGAATTTTTGGTGATTTTTTGTAGAATCTGGCTGAAAAACTGTAAATTCAAATGGCAACAGCTGAATGTTGCAGAATCTAGCAGAATTGGTTTTTATGAAATAATTCTATAAATAATTAATAGATTTGTAATAAAATTATTTAAAATACTTATTAAGAAATAAGATATTATAAAACAAAATTTTAATTTACGAAAAACAGAAAAAATAGAAAAGAACTATATATATTTTGGATAAATAAAAAAAACTAAGGAATTATTTTTAAATATATAAAAAGTTGTGTAGAAAAAAATCGTTCTCCTAATTTTGAATTTAAATGAAGTTCTTATAGTTACCACCAAAATTAATAAAGATATTACAAAAATTGATTTATAATTATTTATTTTAAAAATTAAAAATAAAACTAAAATTATTTAGAATATTAGTAATGCAATCTTCTTGAAACTCAAGTAATTTCAACTTTACTCAATGAGAAGAAGAACAAAAAGACATTCAGCGTTGTTCAAAAAAAACAAAAAAAAAGACAGTCAGCAACTTTTGTCTTTTAGTGTAATTTTTTCAGCTGAATTCAGCTCATTCAACTGGTGTAATTAGGGTGCAAATGGTTTACCAAGAGTGGAACAAATAGAATTTTATTGGTGAAAAAATTGATGAATGGAATAACAAAATTAAAACAAAAAAATTGTTCCACTAATTACTCTCTTATTTTGTAGAGGAATGTTTTCTACCAAATTTGTTCATTCTTTCAATTTCCGTTGGTGGAATAAGTTAAATAATTATTTTACACTTTTCAACTTAAATGGTGAATTTTTAGAGGAATGCTCAATTCCACTAATTTTTATTCAACTTAAACGGTAACACTTTGTAGGAATGCTCAATTCCACCAAATTTTGTTTCTCTAAAAATTTAACCATTTGCACCTTTAATGGGAAATTCTGCTGAATTCTTCATCATTCCTCAATTCTTCAAACACCAGTTAGACTCATAGTCAACGTATAACCAAATTTGTTTATTTATCACATAATTGGCATATAACATAGGCAAGAAGAAAAACATATAATAACGATACGTGACCACTAAAACGACATTTTAAATAAACTATAAACTATAAATAAACCATACGTGACCAAATTTGTTTTTTGTTCAGTGCCTGACCGGTGGGAAACAAGTCGCACGTATGTCTACTTCGACCGCACGTGATCGCTTGTTGCTTTCACGTGTCTTCGGCAGTTGAAACCATTTAAATAAATTTGTCCATAAGTCAAATTTGTTTTATTTTTGCTAAAAAATCGAGAAATAAGTAAAAATATGTTCAGAAAAAGAGAGAAAACATAAACGTTTTTTTCTCTCAAAAGTAACAAAAAAAAAACATTTATAAAAAAATAAATTGGGAGGGGAAGATGAGACTAGTTTAATTAATAGGCGAATATGATAAGCACATACGTCGAACCTGGAAAAAAACTTTTGGATAGTTAAATAAAGATAGTCACATGCTTTTTTTCTGGACAAAAGTAAACATTACGTCTCGATATGAGTACATGTAATGGAAAAATTTGCTAAATCGTGAAAGAATATAGTTTCAAAAACCGAGTCACTGTACATTCTCCCTCATAAGCCGTAATAACGATTTGTATTTTTTTAACAGAAAAATAGAATATATACAAGAACGCACTATTTAGTAATGTAATGCATCATGTACATCATAAACAAATATTCAGAGACATTTAGGTTGCAAATGAATCTCTTTTTTTTTTATGAATAGAATTAATCATTCTAATTATTCCACACAAAAATCACCATTTCTAATCAAAGAAATAGAATGAACACTCCACTTATCTTACAAAAAATAATCAAAATTTAAAGAAAAATATCACTCTACAATTTTGATGAAGAATGAATGGAATAGATTTATTTTATTATTTTTTCTATTCTATTTATCCATATTTCATTCATGTATATTCCATCAATTCCTCAAAGGTTTATCATGCATGTGATAAGTTCGTTTTTTAATTTACGTGAGATTTTAGCATTATGCATAATTAATTTAGATGAGTTTCATAACATTATTTGTATAATTAATTAGTATTTTAGACTAGTTCTAAAAGTACAAAAATTTGAAATACAATTGTTTCGATAACTAACGGATTATGCCATATGCTTTCATCTCTTGTTCCGATCGATGTGGTTAGATCGCTAAGGGCGAATCAGTTGACAAGCTGAGTGGTCAAGCGTATATGAGGCGATTGACATGGAGTCAAACACGCAGTCTTGTTATGCGATATATGATTATTCAATTTCAGTAGAGCAAATCCAAATTAATATTCTGGTCAAACGGTTAATGTTATATACCTTGCGCATTGCTAGGTAAAAAAACTAACCTCTAATTCAAAGAACGATTTAAATAGACAAATCTGATTCTAAGGGATCTCCCGACAACTAACACGTCGCATTATCTGTGTGCCTCATACGGCGATGATATCATTATGAACCTCGAAATTAATTTGTCGGGCAACTGATATAAAAAAAGGGTGATAGATGAGAAGAACTCAGTGCTTCGTACCAGTTTAGAGGTGGTGATCTCATCAAATAATATTTAAGCATGGATAATCTTGGAGAGGAGTAGACTCGCAAAAGAATACATACCTAACAAAAAGATGTTAAAAATCAAATATGCAATTTGACTTAATCACTAAAAGATAACTAATAAAAAAAGTAGAGGCAAGCAAAATCACGTCAACAAAAAGAGGTATTTGCCTAAAGGGTAAACACAAATGGCGTGGTATAGTCCAAATCATATTGCGTAATTATAACATGATCCAACCGTTTTGAGAGACAAAAGTTTTTGAACGTAATCGACGCTCTAATAAAGATAAGACGAACATTTTTCAAAAGTATTTATAATAAAAATATTTTCAAGCCCAAAAATAATATATTTTAAAATAGGTATCAAATTCAAAATGGTAACGATGTAGAATGTACAAATTTTAGGGAAAGATATTGGTATGGTAGCATATGTGGGAGAAGGTCTCTGGCCTTAGGCCTTTGGTCTTCAAGAGGTTCTCATGCCTCCTAGGTTTCTCGACTCAAGCCTTTGGTCTTCATCGTTTTCATGTCCAGTGGACTTAGGATTCGATCTTCGTGTTGTGCAGACTCATACAATGGGGGTGGGGAGAGTTGTTTGGATAAAAAATATTTTTTAGCTTACAAGAATCTCTTAGCGCCATGTGTAACTAGTTTAGACGAATCTTTTAATGTTAGTTATATGTAGTTGGTATTTTGGGCGGACCTTAGAGGTACTTAAGTTAGGCTTGATCTACTATGACTCGAGTAATTTGATAAGTTAGGCCACCTATTTCATCCATCCTCTTGATCTTTTTGGTCATGTCTTAAGGGAGAATAAGGTAAGAGGCTAATTTATCAAAAGTATCAGAGGTGATTGACGGAGAGCCGAACACGAAGTCTTGACCGAAAACCCAATTTAAACCGATGAATTCGATGTAGGACGTGTGATCTAGCGTTATATCCACGCAAATAATTTTGTTTATAAATACTCTTCTCCCCAACGAAAAAAAGGAGAGAAATTTCTCGCTTCTAATCTAAGATATACAATGTTCCTTTGACACTTAGCTCTCCTCTTCTCTAATCGTTCTTTCCAAACATTTTTTGGTCATTTATGCGTCTATATTTCGTCCTTCTTTGTCTAAAACATTATATTTTCTTGGGCAATTACAAAAATACTATTTTTTTTTACCTATTTGCAAAAATGCCACTTAGAAGTGTCCATTTGCAAAAATGCCACTAATTATAGATTTATAAAACCTATATCTTAAAATTCTAAACCCTAAAAAATGTTTTGATCCCTAAAACCCAATAAACTCTCGTAACTAAACCCTAATAGAACATATTAACCCAAACATAAATGATATAAAGAAAAAATAATTTTGAAAAAATAGTATTTTTGTAAAGATTTCAAAAATATGACATTTTTGTAAAGTGACACTTAAAAAATGGCGTTTTTTGAAATTTCTCCATTTTCTTCCACTTTTTGTATATTTTTTTTTTACTAAACGTCATGATACACTGCGTACCACCTCATTTGGCATGTTTTCACTCTATTCTACTTCTCATGTTTTTGACTTTTTTACCATTCTTGCGTCTTAGAATTTTGATTTTTTTGTTATTTCTCTTTTCGTTTAAAAATATATCGCCAATTTTTTCCTAGACTGCAACGCGTTAGTTAGCTGCTCAATAGAATTCTCTATAATAATTATTTTCTGTAATATTATTTAACTGATTGGTTACACAAGAAAAAATATACAATAAAAAAAATAGTGATATTATTTTCTGTAATGTTATTTTACTGATTGGTTACACAAGAAATACTCCCTCTGTTACATTTTATATGATGTTTAAGATTTTTACACATGGATTAAGAAGTCATTTAATCTTTTAATTTTTCAATACAAAACATGTTTTATCATCAATTCCAAAATAATTTAACCAATGAAAAAACAATCTGCAGAATTTAAACAGCCAAAACAAAAAAACACAATTAATTTTTACAATAGAAATATGAAACATCAAATAAAATAAAACAAAAAAATTTCTCTAAAACATCATATATAATAAAACGGAGGGAGTAGTATAAGTTGTACTACTCTAAAAAAATGTAACCAATCAAAGCCGATCATTCACAATGATGTCTTCTCGTTATGAATACATGTGATCTTCTTTTTAACTACCATAATTAGGAATTTATAGTTCTTAATTGATTGGGATCAATAACTATACTATGTTGAACTCGAACTTACATGGATCGTTTCTTTGCATACACTTTTAAAAAATGAATGTTCAGGTTGAGATGAAACAAAAATGCATAGATGTAAAATAGGTAGCAATTATTTTTAGACATGTATAAATGGTACAAACTGAACTACTGCTGATTTTTGTTGAATTGTTGAATTTACTGAACTTTTAGTGATTTCTTGCGGAATCTGGCTGCATAATGTGTAAATGGTAGCTGCGGAATCTGGCGGAATTGCGGAATCTAGCAAAATTTTTGATGACTTTTTACGGAATCTGGCGGAATAATTGTAAATTCAAATGGTAACACCTGAATCTAGCGAAATGTAGCAAATTTTTAAAAATAAGTAAATTAATTAGACTTATAAACACATTATTCAAAAATATTTTTATCCGAACTATCCAAATACACCTAAAATTATCCAAACTAATCGGAAAATAACAAAGGAAAAAATTATAAAATTTACCCGAACTACCCTAACATATCCAACCTAAAACCAAATAATATATATGTGTGTGTTAGTTTATGTTTCGAATACCTGTTCGGTTTTCGGTTCGATACTGGATCCGATTCCAGTTCTTCGGCTTTAGTTATATAAGATCTATCATTTATTTTAAAAAATCAGTTTGGATTCGATTTGAGTAATTTATGGTCAATTCCTCTTCGGTTCTTCGATTCCAAATATTTTGGCTACACTATTATAAAACATAAACAAAGAAAAGATATCATTAAATATTGAATAAGCCATTCAATATAATTTGATTTATATACACTCATAATTACATATGCATCATATAAATGTTGTCATGATAAAATTAACATTAGGTAAAGTTTTATATGAGTATTATAATGTTTATTGTCTTAAACGAAAATTTTACAAGTTTTGTCATTTAGTGAATTGTTCAAAGAATTAATCACAATTCCACAATTCTTCAAAGGCAAATGGTAACATAAACAAAATATTCCTCTGCATTCCTCACAATTCCACAATTTTATATACACGAGTTAGGACCTTAAATGGTAACAGCCGAATATGCTGAATATGCTGCATTTTTGAAAAAGTAATTAATTAAATAAATTAATATATTGATAAAAAAAATTAATATACATAATTTATGATATAATATTTTGCTAATGTAATTGAATGATTCCTTAGTAAACTTGGTTTTTATAATATTACAATTCTAGGATAAAAACGTTTTTTTTAGAATTATCAAGCAAATTTAGTACGATGTAATTACACACTACATATATATTTAATGATATATAAATTCAATAATGAATACTTATGTTCAATTTGTAAATAAAAACCATTTTTATAGTTTTCAGAAATTTATATGTAGTTCAATTTATATACTTTTGTCATACCACTTACTGAAGAGAAATAAATAATTCTTCAACTTTTGTATTTTTCTTCAATTTGTTTTTCTAATTCTTCAATTTTTTCAACTGGTAACATACATTCTTTATATTTTACATATTCTACAAATTCTTTCCATTGTGCAGTTACCATTTACTGCCATGATATTTAACCTCATAAATCACATTCAATTAAACAAAGTTGTAAAATTTATAAAACAAAAATACTCTCAAAACAAATACTAAAATTAATAATATTATATTAGTCTATGATTTAAACTCTTTTTGTTAATATAAGTTTTTTTCAACAAGTGGTTGATCAAAGGTTAATAAATTCTTATACACCAGATAAAGTCGTTTGTAGTCTCATGTGTAAAAGATAAAGCTGTTCTCCGTGAGCATGGTAAAGGAAGGACAAACATCGTATATCTTTGTAGTGTGGGTACAATTGCTCGTTGTGAAATGATAATTTGTAGAACTGTTTGATGTGGTTCTGATTATGTTTGTTCATCATAAACAAAAAATCATCACTTATAGTAGGTAAATATTTTAGTGATGTAACCGTTAATAAAAAAAGACTCATATTCAACTTGGATTGTTTAAATTTATATTTATTTTTATTAAAAGTTTGCTTTTAAATTTATATCTCATCTAATATATTATTATAAAAAAAGTTTGAAAAATTCCATAATAGTCTTATATTCGTTCGGGCGGGACCAAACTTTAAAATAGAAGTCCATGATTTTGGGCCGAACCAAACCAAATTTAAATATATATTTTGAATTAGGCTAAAGCGGACTAATCCGGTTGACATGCCTAAATCAAATCTCACATTAATAAGCGAATGCAAACTATTAAACGAGTTATACAACTACATTTACGGACCATGGACATTTATGTGTACATGTTATTAGGTCAATGGCATCTAATATTTGAACAAAAATACCAAGTAAATAATTAAAAACTAGTGTAATATCCGCATCCTGCGCGGGACAGTAAATTTTAAAACATTGATATAGTTAATTATTTAGAAATAATTTTTTATTTATAATTTTAATTGTAACAAATTAATGGGTACTAACCTCTAATATGCGAGCTTGATCCTCACTAATGCATGTAAACTATTGAAAACCATTGATATTTTTAACAAATTAAAGAACACTAAATCCTAATATGTAATTCTAAACCTTCACAAATGCATGTAAAGTATTCAAAACAATACATTTATTTTTTATATTTATTTATTTGTTTGAAGATAACTAATTCTATTATTTATGATATTTTTATCCGTTTTTCACTATTATTGTCATCTTCTTTTTTGAATTTCATCATTTCTATTATCTTTAATTACCGCAAATATTTTTTATCTAGTTATATTTTTCATTTTTTTAAGACACGTTTAAAATTATTCATTCATATTATATTATTTCATCAGACAACTTCATGGCTGAATTTCCAGTTGATTTGTTTCTATTTTTGTTCTGTCCATAAAATATTTGAAAAAAATGAGTTTATTGTTTGAGTATGAACAGTAAGATTTTTTTTAAAAACTAATATGTTTTGTCTTTCTTTCGGTAGAGCTTCTCATCTTTCTCTTCTTTAGCACTAATTGTTTGGATCAGATTTCCTATCTTATGTATGGGGTTGTAGATGTCTTGCATAAATCTTGGAATGTCGTATGGGAATAGTTGTAGAGCTCTGGTAGGAGTTTCATCCTTTTGGAGGATGAGGGACGTGTCGACTCTAATGAGAAAGCCATAATGATTCTATCGATATGCATTGAACCTTGTATAAGTAATATCGCTAGGAGGTCTTCATAAGGATAATTATTGGCTTCAATTAGCAACACATACTCTAATTATCAAGGAAAATTTGCAAATTTGTAATTAATATCAACAATCCAAAAAAAAAATAGAACATCATTGGTATAAAATTTTTAGTTCTATACGGTTTTTAGTGGAAATTTTCGGTTAATTTTGTGTAGTTTGTTTAATTTTGATTAGTCTGATTGATTAATGTTAGTTCATATTCATTAAACAATGTAAATGGGACACATAATTAGATCTTAGGGTTCTTTTCAAAAATCTTTCGATAACCGTTTAGTAAAAGGACTTTAGTAAGATATGTAAAGAAATCGTGGACGTAGACTAAATTACTAACCGATGTTTTTTTTCGAAACCTCTTTGCGGGGGAACATTTTTAATCAATGTTTTTCATTTCAAAATGGTTGGACACTAAAATACAATCTTTTACATGTTGTCTTTCAATATACATGATCTAACATCATTATGTAACAATATTAACATAATTTAAACTAACTTATGATCCGTGCCTTCTGATCACGTAGATACCAAAATATTCACGTGTTGCATCAAGAACTTGCGTTATAGACTCACAAAGACCAACTTAAGATCAAAAGACAAAAATTACATTATAAAAAGTGTTATCAAATGACGACATGAAACAAAGAAGAGCATAAACTTAAATAACATAATCTAGAAAAACTTCACCTCGTTAAAGTATCGTATCAGAGAAAACATCACAAATAATCTTTGTGGCAAAAACATGGAGAACAACGACAAAAACCAAAGCTTGGGAAAAGCAAGTGATTATACCTATATGTAGGAAACCCAACTCCATAATACTTTATATTTTCAAAACTGATCATTTAAAAATAAATTATTCAAAGAAAAATTAGAACTTTATACACTTTTAAATGATTTCTGATAATACTCAATGCTGAGCTTTATACCACTTATATTTTCAACTAATAACTTATCATAAACTAAATACATGTTAAATAAATAAATTATAAGCAAATCAATTTTAAGCAAATTAAAAAGAGTTAAACCCTAAGAGGAAGGAGTTTTAACCCTAGGAGAGTTTTAACCCTCACAAAGTGAATAAAACTTGTTCATATATAACGTCCAAGAAAGAACAAAGTTAATTGTGGGGGTGTTCGTTATTGTGTTGTGCGCGGATTTTTGTTGAGGATGCGGTTATACCTCACATGAAGTTTTAGTATATATCTCAAAAATAAAATTAAAGAGTATTATTCAAATTAGTTTTTACTGAAAATTACTACAAATTCACCATATGGCTACTACAGAAAGATAGAATGTTACTAAAAAATTATCGTTTTATACATCTTTTTAATTAAGAAATTTACAGGAATACCTTATAATTTCAAAGGTGATCGTTTATAAATAAATTATTTAAAAGAAAAAGTTAGAAATTATACACTTTTAAATTATTTCAGGTAATACTCAATGATGAGCTTTATACCACTTATATTTTCAACCAATAACTTATCATAAATTAACTATATACATTTTAAATAAATAAATTATAAGCAAATAAATTTAACAAAATTAAAAGAAGCTAAACCCTAAGGGAGAGAGCTTTAACCCTAGGGGAGCCTTAACCCTCACATAGTGCATAAAGTTGGTTCGTATGTAACGTGCAAGAAAGAACGAAGTTAATTGTGGGGTGTTCATTATTCTGTTGAGCGTGGATTTTTGTTGTGGATGCGGTTATAACTCACATGAAGTTTCAGTATATATCTCAAAGATAAAATTAAAAAGTATTATTCAAATTGGTTTTTACTGAAAATTAGTAAAATTTGACAATATGGCTACTACAGAAATTAAGATAGGATGTTACTAAAAATTATTGTTTTATACATATTTTTAATTAAGAAATTTACAGGAACACCTTATATTTTCAAAGGTGATCATTTATAAATAAACTATTAAAAGAAAAAATAAAATAGAACTTTATACACTTTTAAATTATTTCAGATAATACTCAATGTTAAGCTTTATACCACTTATATTTTCAACCAATAACTTATCATAAATAAACTAAATACATTTTAAATAAATAAATTATAAGAAAATAAATTTAAGCAAATTAAAAAGAGCTAAACCTTAAAGGGGGGAGTTTTAACCTTAGGAGAGCCTTAACCCTCACACAGTGAATAAAACTGGTTCGTATGTAACGTCCAAGAAAGAGCGAAGTTAATTGTGGGGTGTTGGTTATTCAGTTCTGTGCGGATTTTTGTTGAGGATGCGGTTATACCTCACATGAAGTTTCAGTATATATCTCAAAAATTTAATTTAAAAAGTATTATTAAAATTGGTTTACTAAAAATTACTACAAATTCACCATATGGCTACTACATAAATTAATGAGAATATTACTAAAAAATTATAGTTTTATACATCTTTTTAATTAAGGAATTTTTAGGTCTATCACGTCCCTTCTCTCGAGTACGTGCACTTTTAAATACTTGCTAGATCCCATACAAGGAGTCTTGAGAACAACACCAACAATGAAGCAAACATTTCCTTCCCCGTATTCTCTATTCATTAGATATAAGTTTAACTTGTTGTTCAAATTGTACATAATGATCTGTTTTACTCACATTGATAGCCTTTTGCAATCATCGAACACCTTGAGAAGGTCAACTTTCTTGTTACCAAGTGTATTTAACTATTTGAACAAAAAGAAATTTGTTGTGGAACGTACTTAATGAATAAATTGTACATGCAATATCAAAGAATTTCTTTTAAGTGGATGACGATATTTTAAATCTTTAATTCTGTAGATTAATGAAAAAAATGTGAACATGAACATAAACACTCCAAGCTCGAGAACTATCAAAACACATTGCCACAATGCCTAACCCTCTCTTTTCTTTTTCTTTTTAATTGAGGCCCAACCTTCTTATCCATGAAATGTGAAATTTATAATGTATTTGCTATTCGGAGTGCTCGGTCTTAAGAGTTATAATTAAAAAAAATAAAACAAAACAAAGTTACAACTTTGCTAATGAGCAATTAGAACTTTCCCTGATAAGACCAAAAGACGTTACTTTCATTATGATAATGACTATTACATAGCCTATAAAGAGAAACACTCCCATTTGATTGGTCTGTTTTCAGACTATTTAAGTGTGTGCTCATAATATTAATAGGCAAGAGACATAACTCTTATTTCTTCATCTTCATCTTCATCTTCATCTTCCTTTCTAAAGAGAACATTCCCAAAAATTAATCAACCATTATAAAATCTAGAAATCTCTAACTTGGTATCGAAAGTATATAAACTCAGTCAAAACATATATGCAAAGAATCTACAGAACTCAAACTAATACGGAAAGTTTAAGATTTTGGAACCAAACACATAGGAGAAAGACAATTACTTGTAGAGAATAAGATCAAGGAGTAACATTCGAGCAAGATTGAGATCTTTGAAATCATCGAATGCACCTGGGATACAAAACCATAGAGAAATATAAATTTCTTAACAAATTAAACAAAAATCTAAACGACAATCATGATTCATGACAAATTGTCATGAAAATACTTACATAGAAAATCGAGAAAATGTCTATCAAATTATTCAATAAACTCTCAAGGATTTTTTGGTATGAAAAACAATGCGAGATAATTTGGAGAAAAACGCACCCACCTTGCAAAGCAAATTATACCAACTTGTGTCACCCCAGTGGTTGTTAGCCATTGACAAAGCTCAATAACCTTGGAAACATTTCGATTTTATCCGATGTATACTATAAAAAATTAGCAACAGAGTTTCTCGACATTGGAGGATCTGTACTTTTAATAATTTATAACGATATGGCATAGCTTTCAGCCTTTCAATTGTGTCAACGACGCTAAAAAGAAAGTGTCATAAGCTCACATCAATGTGTATGAAACGCCATAGGAAATCAAGACCAAGATCATCATTAACATATAATCATCTATGAATTTGTGATGAACATAACTTCTCAACAGAAACGAAGTTATGACTTAGAGAATCAAATAATAATTCACGCTAATTTCACACTATCTAAACACGTTTTGTGGTAATGATACGAAAAACACTTTCTATCACCAACTCGTTCTTGATCACTTAGTTTCATAAGAATCTAGTGATCGTATAATTAAAATGGGATTAAAAAACTCACTTGACCAATCCAAGAAGGCATATGTTGTACCGTACCGTTTCATTCAAATCTTTATATTTGAATCTGAAAAAGAGAAAACAATATTACATATGAGATCTAGACAAATAAAATCAGTTACAGCAGCGGATCATGGAGCATGAGTTAATTAGGGTATAAACAACCTAAAACCAGAATTAGAAAAAAAAAAAAAAAGAAGAAGTCAGATCAAAGAGAACATAAGCGTACATAAGAAGTTATTTTCTCTGTATACAACGAAGGTGTTTACGGCGTATGATAGGGATGTTTCCAAGACCAAACTTCGAATAACCAATACAACTATCCTGAAACACAAAACTCTTTCGTGATCTTACTTATAATAAAATGAAGAATTTTGAGAGGCAAGATAAAGAATTTCAAATCACCATTTTCCATGCAGCTCGACCTCATCATCTCTCCACGTCGTAAGGAGATAAATGACTCAAGAGATTCTGAAAAACACACAATCAACAGCGAAGAGATCTTTTACAGAAAACAAATGATTGCATGAGTCGAAGCTATTAAATGTTTAATGGAAAACAAAAACAAACCTCTACAAACACAAAATTAACATGCAAATATGGATTTATAATAGATGTTTTGTGCCCAAAAATCGAAGAAAAGAAGGGACACATACCTTTTGAGAAGACGACTCCATCAAATCCCTCGTTTTGGATTGAAAAGAAAAAAAAAATCAGATCCAATATAAACAAAATATTATATTTAATATGAAATCATAAATTATACACATAAAACAAAACCATGTCCATGAATCACGATGAAATTCAAAAGAATATATTGGAAACCAAGAGAACATAGAAAAATATAGGGAAACGAGATACATACCTGCGAGACAATTTTTTTTTATCATAATCGATAAAAAATCAGTAACAAAGAAAATATCAAATATATGTTGTGAACGATTACGAACGTCACATATGAGTATATGACACCTTAGATTTGATAAAAATAAGAAATTTTATTTATAGCTTATAATCTCACCGGAAAAAAAGAGAGAAAGAGAGACATTATCACAATATATGCTTCCAAGAGGTTAAACAATTAGAATGATAAAAATCTAAAGAATGAGTAAAAACCTACAAAAACAAAAGCAAAACCACAAAAAAGTATTAGATTCGAAATAATTAAAAATTAATATTAAAATCAAAGATACAATAAACAGTGTAAATAAACAGGAATAAAAATTAACGCAATTAAAAATAGTTTAAATTATTAACCTTGAAGTTCTCATATACCACCGATTGTTTCTCATATACCACCGATTCAAAACAACAAAAAAAAAAGAAATCTAAAAAAAAAAACACTAATATAACAATAAAAATACGACAATCATAAAACAATAATGAAAAACTACTCACATGTTTATCAAAATACAAGAAAGGATTTAACAGAATCCACGATCTTAAAAACATGTCAAATACGATAGGCGAAGGGAATCACTGAACATGAAAACAATGACTTTAAATAGTTAGAAATCAATAACAATTATGTTGGATATATCTTATTTCAAATAACCATAAATTAGATATACGTACATAAACTATACATTAACAACGAACATTTTATATAAAGAACACTCCAACACTTATACAAACGTCCAGAAGACGATTGTGGTAGTATCAATAGACCATGCAAGTAACCTACATCAAAAGATATAATGTTAACTATATAAAAAACTATTAATAATACATAAATATATAGAAGAAAAGTTTGATACAAATATGTATGATGAAACGGAGATACTGCACGACGAACAAACTCAACTTTCACAGGACAAAATGCTAGCATGATCATGAGGACACGTAATAGAGTAGCATGAGGTATGAATATAGAGTGAAGGACCTAAAAAAAAAGTGTTAATGTATTCAACAAAGAAGACTACAATGGTATAATAAAGGGATAAAAAACAAAAGAAAGGGATTTTGTTACCTGTTACCATGATGAATATGTGTAGAATAAACGTTAACAACCAACAATGATTAGAATAAGATATGAAAGAGGATACCAATAAAGCATATGAGAGATGACTAAACGGAAAAAAAAATTATGAACCTTGAATTAAGGGGTTGGGTAGAAAAAATTAGGCCGTACTATGGAACGATAAAAAAAAAAAAAAATTAGGGTTAGATATAAATCACAATAACTACTGAATATCAATATATTTAATTTACAAAAAAGATATAGATAATTATGGAAGATTTTCGTAATTATATATAGACAATTATGGAAGATTTCATTTATATATATATTTTCTTTTTTTTTCGTCAACCCAAATTTTTTTTTTTCTTCCTCCTACGCTCTCGTTGCGACACATAAGCAAAATGACTTCTCCCTTATAAATATAAATGGAGAAATAATTAGTGGTTAGGGTAGGAAATTATGGGAAGAAGGAATTTGGTAGTAGATACGATGGACCAATAAGGAAAAATCTCATGCCGTATCTCCATTAATTATACTGTTTGTCTTAAATCTATAACTTGGCTTCACTCATTAGACAGAATCTTATACTTATGGTTTTCTTAACATCAGTTATATATTGCTTTTATAATTTAAAGAGTATGAGGAAGCAGCTTACGAGAAACTCCCTTTGGTATTGTAACATGTGCATCGTTTTTCTGTACGGTACACGACTCATGTACGGTTTAACCATTTTGGTGCTCTTCGTTTGAGTTTATGGATGCAATATCTAGTTGCACCATCTAGACGCAGCATCAGAGGATTTTGGTTTGTGTTTTTGTTTTATACGTTTAGAAATTATATTTGAAAAAAAATATATTCGTTTGGTGTTTTTGTACTTATATCTAGATGGATTTATATAAATGACCAAAACCTCTTATCTCTATAATATTAAAAAAAAAGTACATTTAGCAAAATGTCCAAAATTCAATCTAATATTACTCAAATTGCCATTGTTTTTAAACTAAAGAAATTCAATTAAAAAGAGTAATTTTGTATATATGCAGTGGTAATTTAAGTAATTATCATATCAATTTCAGATATTTTTTTAACAGGATCCGACGCAGACAAGCGGACCCGCACACCACCCGATTCGCTGACCCGTTTCATTAATGGCAAAATTGTAATATTCACTCAACAAAAAAAACCCTTGAGCAGACTTCTCTCCTTGTTCTTCGATAGAGAATTGATTTCTCTCTCTCACAATATCTCTCTCTCGAGATCTCAACTTTGCATTTCGAAAATTAAGTCTTCTTTCTGAATTCGTCAATATGTGTATTGCGATTTTGTTTTTTGTTTTGGTTTTGCGATTTTCTATTGAGAGATGAATAAAAGATTGAGAGACGAATTGATTGGTGTATAAATCTGTTTCCTCTTCTTCCTCTCGACGTATTAAACTATCGACGTTGCAGTCTCTCTCCGAACCTCCTTTCGAACAAGTAAATCTCTTCTCCGACGTCACTTGTGATGATGATTTAGATTTCTTTTTTTTCTTCGTATTGGCGTTTGAGAGTTTGGAGTTTTTGTTTATTGAGTATGAATTACTTCTGGTTTTTAAGTTTATCTCTTTAATCACTGTAAAAGCTTTAATTGTGTTTAATACCGATTGTTCTTATGTAACAGCTTTTAAACTCTATTCTGGCATTAGAGTTTATAGAAAGGATTAACCTTTTTGAGTTTATGTTGATGGGTAACAATAAATTTGATTGATTTGATGTTATTTTGAATCTTATAACATTTGATATAAGGTTTTCAATACTCCGGAGTGGGCTAATTTGGTGTTTTCTTGGTTTAAACTAGATGCAATTCTCTGTTGAAGATGTCAAATCTGTCTTAGGACAAAGAGGTCCTGATAGTATAGGCGAAAAGAAGATTCATCTTTGATCAAATGTATCAACTTGTGCTCAAAAATCTGTGACTCTCTTTGTTTTTGAGGCTGGGGAAGGAGCTTGCGAGCTTGAGAATACTACTTCTGGTGAATTGCATTTTGTAGGTCTTTTCCATTTCCTATAGACGATTCATAGTTTGTGTCTCTTACAACCAGCTTATATTGGGTCATGTATGCAGGTGGCTGTTAGATGAAATGAGTGAAAGCTTACCAAAGGTTGGTCTTTACTTGATTCACAACAGCATATGTATTTTGGTTTGATATGCATCTTCTTGCAATAATTTCTTGTGCCTTCATGATTTATCACTGTATTTGATTTCTCTGTCTATTCTATTCTGAAGTATTTATCTTTGGTCTTAGAGTTTGGCTTCATCGGGAACCAACCAGTTGACCTTATTCCAACACTACAGTGAGTTTCATTTTGTGTCTCTTTTGTAGCTTTTTAGATTATGAGTTTGTGTTTTGTGAATGACAATATTCAGACTTACATTCACAAAATATTTGCATCAAAATCTCAAAAGGATTCTAAATTGGCGTTTTTGTGGCCAAAGACAGTTGATGGTACGCCTAAGCCACTACAAGGTATATGCTCCTTCTTTTTTTCCCTAATTTTTTGTATTCATATTAAAAACTACGAGCAATAGCACATAATACTTCATCAATTGAATAGATTTTATGAACTTAATTGTTATATATATATATATATATAGTTAGCTCAAAACAAATAACAAACCCCAAGATTTGGAAAGTAGTTAATACAAATCTTTGATAATATTAAAATTCGGAAGTTATTTTATTATTTTATATTTTTAAAAGATTGTCAAATATTACAATCAAAACTATATAAGGAAATCACGACAATTGTGGCTTCCTTAACAATCCTATAATTCTTTTTAAATTGTGTTTTTTATAGGAGTAAATTAATTGGAATATTATTTAATCATTACATTTACTTAAATCTATATATTTTTCAGGGAATCTAAATCTTTTTGTTAATATTCTTAATTAATATCCAAATAAAAATCCTAGAAATCAACCCTACAATACTCTAACATTTGATCTCGAAACAAACTTGTGAATTAGTAGCCGTTTCATATATATTGTTGTTCTTTTTTTTTTTTCTCTTTTACATGGTTTTAATCTACTACATCTATGTCGAATTCGCTTCTGTAATTATACTCCCGTTCAAATAACTGAATTTAACTTGTGTTTTTTTTTTTATTAAACCAGACAAATCGAATGTATCCATTCTTGAAGAAGGTTATATTCATCTTCTAGATCATTTGAGAGAAGAGAAGAAGAGCAACACCAACAATTGCCACAGAACAACATTCCCAACCTTTCTCAAAGTTTTAAAATTCTCAAATCTTTTAAATCTATTTTTTTTGGCGTTTAAACATTTACAATAGTTGTTATCATTGTTCGATGTTTTTGGCATGGTTGAGATTTGACTGATTTTTTATTTTATCATTTTGCAGGTTATAATGAGTTCGATCTCCGGCATCAAAATCAAGCCTTTCTCCATCGGTATGAGGAATTCTCAAAATTTATGTTTTTAATTTTGAATTCGATTATCTCTATATGACATCGATTGAAATTGGAAGATGGCAATTGGTTTGTGATCGGTGATTGTGTGTTTTTTTTTATCTCTTATGCCTTTGTTATTCATGGTAACTATTTATAAGAAAAAATAGCACGGTTATTGAGTGCCTCTTTGATGAATTGTCAATCTCAATTTATTTCATGAACATGACTAACAAGATAACTCTCTAATTTTGTTAGTAGTATCATGCATCTTTACATAAACACGCATTAACCAATTTTGTTATAAACGTTTCTTAGTTTTTTTCCCTTCTTTAGGAAAGAATAGAAAACATTTTGACCAGTTTCATGCATAAACTCGGAGACTCTTGCAAAGTATGATTTTTTGGTAAATCTAGATTTCAGTTTTATTGGTTCATTTTATACTTTGCAGAAATGGGTTGGAAATAAATTCCTTTTAGATTTTTGGACTGTTTCGAAAAATCAATTTACTGAGGAAGGTGAGCTAGGTGGCGCACAGCCTACCATCAATAAAAACGCAAGCGGGATAATAAGTGCAGGACGGGCAAAGAGATCTATTGCTCAGCCTGATGATGTTAGAGAAAGGTAAGTGAATCTCTTTGTTATCTTTGGTTTCAAATAATTTTCTTCCAATTACGTCATAAGAAAATGATGTGAAATTGAATTACAACAGATTTAGACAATTAAAAGAGCAAGAGAAGCGCAGCAAGAAGAACAAGGCGGTTGCGAAAGATACAGTTGAACCGCTAGAATCTCATGTCTGGAATGAGAAGAAGGGAAAGATGATGATGAGGTAATAGTTTCATAAACCAACGATTCTCATTAATGAAAATCGAGCAAATAAAACACATTATTATGGTGAATGGTTTGAATTCTTTTTAAAACTGATGAGTAAGTGTTGGAACAGGAAAAGAGGTTCGTAAAGGAGCATTAGCTTCGAGCACAAACAAGCCGGACGTTGGTCAACGAAGAAGCAAAAAATCAAAGCGGAAACGCACTGTATAGAATCAAATAAACAAAATTGTAAGTAAGGAAGAAAAGTGAGATTTGATTGTATTTTAGTTTGATCTTAATATATTTACATATACCAAGTCCGGGAATAACCAAAATTATGGCAAAAAAGGTCATTCGAAAGTTAAAAGCAGTAGTTGATCAAACTACGTAGTTTTTGTGCCTTAAAAGCATATGCTTTCTTATTACTTTCATAGTTTAAAAATGGAGTATACACACATAAAAGCACGACATGTTTTGTTGAATTAAACATTAGTGCTTAAAGCATACGAAATGTTTTTAAAAAAAATTAGGAACATACTACCATACCCAAGAAACTTCTGGATTTTCAGTCAAGATTGATGTTTTATACAAATGTAGATTCTTCTATATTGACTTATATATGTAATAAATGTGATATATTTATTACATAGCAAATAAAAAAACACAGAATTTACGAAATTATCATAATAATATATTTAAAGTGATAAATATGAGTAATATAAATACAATAACTATTTATATCAATAAAACACTTTACCATACAAATAAATCTAATTAGACAAATAAACCCAATTAGTTTAGATAAAATAAAACGAAAATATTGACTAAACGGAATGCAAAATGGAAACATTTAAACAAAAACAATAAAATTATTTAAAACTACTCAATTTTTGTCTATATATTTTAATTCAACATAGTCAACTATTTATACTCCCACTAATGACTATTCAAACTACTCCATTTCTACCTACAAGTTAAAAACAAAAATCATCATATTATTTCAAACTAATCAATTCCACCTACAAGCTAAAAATATATATATATATATATATATATATATATATATATATCTAAATTTAGAACATATTAAATACGATATAATACGAAAACTAAATATAATTTACAACATATACAACGAATGTTCCCGCACATAGTTTGTGCCCCATTGAAAATTCGAGATGGGAACGTGATATAACGGGATGGAACGGGAACGATACGAAAATTCTCATAAAATAACTAGTTTAAAAATACTAATTTAAATAAAATGATATTGCAAATGGCCTCTTATTGCAAATAATGACATTTTTGAGAATTTTCTTAAACATAAATCCAATAATATAAAATTTTCTAAGTATATATTCATATTCTACAAAAAAAAATGAATTACTTTTGTAATATATGATATCGTATATATATATGTGATCCCACAATAGATATATATATAAATATAATTTAATATATACTTATTTATGTCAAACGGGATTTTCGGGAATTCCCGTTCCCGTCCCATCATGTTCCGTTCCCAATCAAAAATTTTAAACATGTATGGTACGGAAATTCGGAAAGGAATTTCTACCTACAAATTAAAACAAAAACTCTTTTTATTTCAAACTAATCGATTCTACCTACAAACTAAAAACTTATAATATCTAATGTTAGAACATATTATATACAACATAATACAAAAGCTAAATATAGTTTACAACTTATATAACGAATGTTCCCGCACATAGTGCGAGTGAGAATCTAGTTTTGTATCAAGAGGTTAACACTATTATTCATAATTTAAGTTATAATTATAACTAAATAATTACCAAATTAATTTTTGAATAAAATTCTATTAAATATAATCTCAAAAAATAAATAATTTTAAGAAATAGTCATATATAAAAATTAAAAATCAAATTCATAAATGACCAAAAACCCCAATTTTTTGTACTAATAAGGTTATTTATGATTTAAATTACACTTATAACTAAATAATTAAAAACAAAATTAAAGCCATAAATTTACAATTTTGGCAGAAAATAAGGTTAATCCAATTTTTGTGTCTAGCCGCACTTCTTAATTTGACAAAAACGAACAATATCTTATTACTGCACTTAGATGCTGCGTTTGGGTGAAGAAACAAACAACCTCTTCATGATATAACATATTCCGTTTAATTTGTCATTTTCTCAAAGTTATCACCATATTCCATATAGAAAATCTTTAATTTCCTCGTCATCATGACACTAATTTATTTGCAATCTTTTGGAATCGTGTAATGTGTACAAATCTTCAGTTTTATCTTCATATATCATGCTGCAATCTCTTGGGATTGTGTAGTACAATTCTCAATGGCTTTTCATAAGTTTGATAGGTAATTTAATGTTTTCATTTTGAAAAGGTTAATAAAAGATATCAATTGGTAAAAAATTCATGCAAATCCTAGAGGTTGTTGGTTCGAATGGTTCATGATTTGAGACAAAACCATATAACATGTTATGGTTCCAGGTTTGAGATAACGTATGAATTTAGATCCAAAACCTCTTAATTATGAACAAAAAAAATATCAAAAATCGAAATAGAGAGCATAATTTTGTATGGAATTAGTGAAATAACAAAAGAAACAAAAGAAGAGTTGGTGGGGAGGGTGGGGGAAGGGGCCGTTAAAGGAATAGAGAGCATAATTTTAAACATTACACAGCCTGTCTTCTCTCATTTACTTTAATAATTAATAAATTAGTAATAACTGAATTTGTATAATAATCCTAAGTTTTGTTTGTTAATTTTTTTTTTTTTTAAAGTAAGTAACGATCGGCTCTCGGATTCGTAACCTACATTGTCGGTTTCTGTTACGTCAGCAATCTTATTGTTGTTGTTTTTTGTTTCATATCCGAAATAACTGAATTTGTATGAACAAAACGAGTAATGATAATAATAAGAGAAAATTAGAAAAAGTATTTTTTTTTATCATATCTTTATCAATCTAAACCTTTATTCTAAAATTTGAGAGACTAATTAGATGATTGGTTCAGCTATACCTTTAGATTAGTTGTTATAGAATTCAGACTGTAAATGTTTTTGCTGTAATTGTAGATTTTTTTAGTTGTGCGAAAATCTTACACCTTGTAAAACCACAAAATAATTGCTTTAGAAAAAAAAACAAAAACATAAAAAAAAAAAGAAATCAAAGTTGTAGAAGATGTAGCTTTTATATGGGACTGTGGAAGCTGAATTCTGCACTAACTATTTGTATGTGAATTCGAAGAAGAAAATTTGATCCTAAAAATATCTACGATGAAAAGAGAATAAAGCGGAGCTGGATTTATATTGATATGAATCAAATATACAATGAAATCTCGAATGAGACGAATTATAAGCTAAAAAGTAGTATTTAGTTCTTGCGTAATTGGCGAAATCTGCTCTTACTTCATATATTTATAGCTCGATCCAGCTCTATATATCCAGGGCAGTTCCGCGTATTTCAGACATGTTCTTGGCATATTCTCCATGAATCTCGCTCCCACAGCTCTGCTAACTGCCCTGTTGACTCGTTCCTACCTCGTAAACTCAGCTTCCGTTGACTCATTACTCGCGGGGCTGACGTGGGCTTTCTGTCGAATATCATCTTATCTTTGGCACATGCCTGTTCGTTTTGTCTTTAATGATTTTTTTTACTCGAGCTTTTAGTGGGGCGGATCCAGTGACGAATCCAGCTCCAACAGGGACCAACTAAAATTTTTAAATCCTGATTGGTAACCAAATAGTATAAAAAAGTTTAAGGAGTTGTAGAAACTTTTAAAGCCCAACCAATCACACCCTAAACCATTGACTAATATTTAACCTATTCTACCCTTAATATAATAAAAATGCTAAACAAAAATTATTTTTTTATAATTTTCACATGTATATATACCATCAACATAACTACTGGATCAACCCAGACTACGTCTTATAGAATATGTAAATTTCATAGAAAGTAAAGAAGAAGACGTCTTCTAAATTTCGTAGAACATGTAAGAAAAGCAGAAGACATATTCTAAATTTCGTAGAACATGTAAGAAAAGCAGAAGACATATTCTAAATTTTGTAGAATGAATAAGAAACGCATGAGACGTATTCTAAACTTCGTAGAACGAATAAGAAACGCAAAAGACGTATTCTAAATTTCGTAGAACATATAGAAAAAACAGAAATAAATTCTAAACTTCGTAGAACGCATAAAAAACGCAGAAGACGTATTCTAAATTTTGTAGAACATATAGTGAAACAACCCGACCCTTTTTTTATGTATAAATTAGCACCGAATTAGCATCCCCATAAATGCTAACCCTCAACATGCTAAAATTCTCAATACAGCAAACATTCAGCGAAAATCAATTATGCAAATAAACCATTAAATAATACTTCATAAACCAATAACCAATCATTCAACATCCTAGACCGTTCTATATCGAATCACTAACAACCTAGCAATCCAATAATCCACGCAAACGAGACCACTAGATCATCCATCTCGTCCTCGCCCTGATTCCACGATCAAACTTTGTCTTTACCTGCATCACATAGCAAAAAGATATGCGTGAATATTATCACAAATACTCAGTGAGACGGTCATCCCGTCTACAGGTTATACACACAAGCATAAGAGACAAACCACAACACCAAACAACACATAACATACATAACACGAGAATCAACCATCAAATTATCAAACAATGCATTCGGATCAATCCCTTTACCCAGATAAACCTACAGTCACGCACTCACCTCGAAAATATTGAAAAGATGAAGAACACGATGCCTACAAGAACGCCCCGCACACGACGAACGGATTATCCAAATCCGAATCGGAAAACATTTCTGAAAACTAGACAGAACAAGCTACACGTCGGTATGCGGATCGTCTCCAAACTCTTTCTGGTTCGACGGAAATCCTCCCTCTAAGTGGACTGATCGCAGCAGAAAACCACAAAGTTTCATCCCGATTCGACCTGATTTGCCTAGCCGTTCGTCTCCTCCAAAGATCACCTCATAATCAAGATCAGAAACCTGATTTAGAAACTAGACAGAGAGAGCTTTCTACAGATAGGTTGATCGTCTCCTAAGTCGTTCTGGTTCGATCGGAAAGCCTTCCCGAAGCCGACTGATCGCAGCAACAAGTCTGCACAACCCCTCAAAGTTTCACCCCAATCCTCCTCGAATTGCCCAGCCGTTTGCCCTCTCCAACACTCGAACAGAAGCTGTCCTTCACCCTCAATCACACACAACTCACAACCTCTCTTGATTCTCTCTCGAATCCTCCTCTTTCTCTGATTTTCGGCCAAAATGAGACCAACACGCGTCTGTTCCAGCCCTTTTATACAAACCCTAGGGTGTCCCCTAAACCGCTCCCCAAACCGGCAATCAGAAACCGAAACCGTTGGTCTGATTTTACACCGTGGATCGACACACATGCCCAAAAAAATCTCTTTTTTGGTTCATGGGCGTTACAATTCTCCTCCATTAACACGGATTCGACCTCGAATCACGCAACACCATCTCACTACGGTCTCCACCACCTAACCCGAACGCGGCCAGTATCCTTCGAGATAACACTCGAATCTCCTAACCCGTCCTGCTAAGGCTAACACTCTCGCCTAAAACTAGCCCAGATTCATCCTAAACATCAACAATGCACGCCCCATGGTCCGGATTAGGGCTGCCCAATTGACCGTCCAACAATCAAACAAGAACATGTCCGACCAACCGTTGACCCCGCATTAGACCACATGATCGTACAACAATCAAACAAGAACATGTACGACCATCGGCGTAACATATGCTACCAGGATTGTCCGAACCGAATTCTAGACTCCAGTAATAACCACAGACTCGACGTCCACAACACAACCCTGGCCCTCAGCCAGCACCACTCGTGATCACACCTGATCCCCGAGTTTTACTAGGCTCACACTAGCCTCATTGCACCGTCTCACCACGGCTGCAATCCTGACCCCACCCGGTCAGCACCACCTGAGATCAACTCCCGATCCCCGAAGTTCATCCAATCTCATACTCACGCTCAGACGCTACTGCTCATATCTCATACTCATAACTCATATACACATACACCACACTCACTCGCAGGATCGTCACCCCTTGAGTTACGTGTGCATGGACCCACTCGTCCCCTGGAGAGAACCACCATCCCTCAAAGTATATGTAAGGACCCCACTCGTCCCATAGAGAGAACCACCAACTCTCGAGTATATGCAGGAACCCACTCGTCCCCTGGAGAGAACCACTATCCCTCAGTATGCAGGAAACCCACCCGTCTCCTGGAGCAATACTCTGAAACATGCATCATAAGTACCTGTCGACCGGAATCGCCTCTGTGGCTACCTCATGACATCCCCCACCCGGAATATCATCGTATCCGTGACCCCCACTAGGCCACTCGAAACAACCCAACCACCATGGGTGTTCCCATAGAGTCCTTGGAAAAGATAATTCTAACTCACATAAAACCTCTTTTTCCGACTCTTCCTAGGAATAGACAGATTCTAACTCGCATAAAGCTTTCATTTCTAGCCACTCCTAGAACACGAATTTCATTTCTAGCTACTCCTAGAACATGAACAAGCTCATTTCTAGCCACTCCTAGAACATGAACCAGCTTTAAGCCGAATAGAACTTTCATTCCCAGCCATCACCTGACCTACCAATCATCACAACCCATGACTCGACAAGTCATAACATATCAGAACTCACCTCTTATAAACCACCTTTAATAAGGATACCCATCTTATTAAATCTAAAAATTGTCAATCGTTACAATACAAACGAAAATACATAAAAAACAACTCAGCAGCACGCTGTACAGACTCTGAAAACCATAAAAGACACTAAAGCCTCCGCTTGCTTCTCGAACCACTTCGGGAACTTCGTCTTCATACTCGCCTCTGGTTCCCAAGTCTCCTCCTCGACACCATCGCAGTCCCACACGACTCTCACCAATGGTATCCTCTTACGCCGCAGAACCTTGACTCTCCTCTCGAGAATCCTCACATGTCTCCCCGCCAACGTCATGTTGGGCTGAAGATCCTCCGGGATCCTACCCAACACCTCCTCAGACTCATGCAGACACTTACGCAGCATCGAAACTTGGAAGACTTTGTGGAAAGCCTTCATACTCTGAGGTAACTCCAACCAATAAGCCATTGGTCCGACCCGCTCCACCACTCTGAACGGACCCATAAACCTCGGACTCAGCTTATCCTCCGAAATGGATCTGTTAGGACCCCTCAACATAGCTGCCTTGAGATACACCAGACTCCAGCTCAAACTCCAGCTCTTTCCGTCTCCTATCGGCATAACTCTTCTACCGATCCTGAGCCTCCCTCATGTTCAGCCTCAAGACACGGATCTTCTCCGTCGTCTCCTGAACAAAATCCGCACCAAACATGCTCCTCTCCCCCACTTGAGTCCAGCACAATGGTGTCTTACACGACCTCCCATACAGAGCCTCATATGGAGCCATCCCAATACTCGCCTGCTATGAGTTGTTGTATGCAAACTCAACCAGGCTCAGATGATCCGCCCAATGACCACCATAATCTAGCACACACATCCTCAACAGGTCATCTAAAGTCTGAATAGTCCTCTCTGACTGCCCATCTGTCTGAGGATGATACGTTGTGCTCATATGCACCTCAGTGCCCATCTCTGCCTGAAATGCCCCCTAGAACTCAGACGTAAATCTTGGATCCCTGTCTGACACTATACTCGCTGGCACCCGTGCAGCCTCACAATCTCCCGCACATACTTCCTGGCCAACACTGCCGCTCCATCAGTCTTCTTGATGGCCAGAAAATGTGCCGACTTGGTCAGACGATCCACTATCACCCAAATCGCATCACACGTCCGTGACACTGGCAACCCCGTCACGAAGTCCATGGTAATCATATCCCACTTCCACTCCGGAATGGGTAAACTTTGCAACCATACCACTCAGAACCTGATGCTCAGCCTTCACCAGCTGACACACGTTGCACGCTACAACCCAGCTAGCTACATCCCTCTTCATCCCGACCCAGTGATAATACCGCTTCAGATCAGGATACATCTTGGTCGTCCCCGGATGAATAGACAATATACTCGAATGGGCCTCTCTCAGAATCTCGTGCCTCAGATCCTCGTCCTTGGGTACACAAACCCGTTCATTCACCAGTATCATCTCACTCGCTGAGACCACATACTCAGAACCCATCGTCTTAGAAGCATCAATCAACCCCTGATCCTTCTCCTGCGCAACCCGAATCCTGCTCAGTAAGTCTGCTTGGTTAGCTGCCTCTAACCCCAACGGCTCCTGTGAGATAACGAACAACCTCAATGTGCTAATCTCACTCACCAGCTCCTCCATATCATGCTCGTGAGCCGAAGCAGCCCTCTTCCGACTCAAAGCATCCGCAACCAGATTAGCCTTACCTGGATGGTCCCCAATCTCCAGATCATAATCTGCTACCAACTCCATCCAGCGCCTCTGTCTCTGGTTCAGCTCTGGCTGAGTGAAGAAATACTTCAGACTCTTATGGTCCGTGAATACCTGGACCTTCCCGCCATAAAGATAAGATCGCCAAATCTCCAAGGCGAAGATCACCGCAGCCAACTCCAAATCATGAGTAGGGTAGTTGCACTCATGCTTCCTCAACTACCGCAAAGCATATGCAATTACCTTCTTCTGCTGCATCAAGACACAACCCAGACCAACTCCCGATGCATCCATATACACCACGTAAGACTCACCCGGATCAAGCAACGCCAATACTGGTGTACTAGCCATCATCTCCTTTAGCTTCCCAAAACTCTCCTCAAAAGCTGAATACCACACAAAAGGGACATCCTTCCCCGTCAACTTCGTCATTGCCTGCGCCATACTCGCAAAACCCTTGATGAACCTCCGATAATACCCAGCTAACCCGAGAAAACTCCCGATCTCCGTCGCATTCCTCGGTGTAGGCCACCCTCTGATAGCCTCAATCTTAGCCGGATCCACAGAAACTCCCTCTGCCGACACAATATTGCCGAGAAAACCCATCTCTCACTGCCAGAAACTACACTTACTCAACTAAGTCCCCGGTAATTGATACACAACCAGAAACTCCCATCTTTCTTCTTCACGAACAACACCGGCGCTCCCCACGGTGAACTACTCGGCTAGATGAATTCCTTACCCAACAAATGATCCAGCTGCTTCTTCAGCTCCGCCATCTCTGCTGGAGCCATACGGTAAGGCGTCTTGGATATGGGCGTCGTCCCAGGTTCCAACTCAATCGTGAATGGATCCGACCGCGACGGTGGCAATCCCAACAGCTACTAAAACACATACTGGAAATCCCGAACAACCTGAATCTCTCTAACTGCAACCTCTCCAACAGTCTCCGGCATAACTATCGTCGCCAGATACGCCTCACAACCCTTCTCGATCAACTGCTCGGCCTGTAACGCTAAAATCACGAGACTCACGGAAGTCGGTCTCACACCCTTAAACACCAACCTCCCCGTCTCCCGCTCGAACACTACTCGTCCACGCCGACAGTCCAGATGGACCCTGTACCGATCCAACCAATCCATCCCCAAAATGACATCGTACAGCTCCACCGGACTGATGATCAGGTCTGCTAGCATCGACTCTCCCGCCACCAGCATATCCACACCACGAGCTTGCCCGAAAGTAACTAATGTCCTACCACCAGCAATCTTGACTACTCCCGGTTGCTCCCCGGAATCGCTCTGGATCCCACTACCCTCCGCACACTCCAGAGTAATGAAGCTATTCGTAGCTCCCGAATCGAATAACACGTGGGACTCATATCCACCCACAACTAAGGTCCCTGCGTAATTCTCATGTGCCAAAGAATCCTAACGTACTATCCCAAAACTCGTCCATCCTAGGACAGCTGGCCAACCTATGATCCATGCTCCCACACCCGAAGCATCTCAGACCACCCTGAACCCTCTGACTCGGTTCCAAAGTGCTCTCCCAAGAACCTCTCCACCTAGGCCTACTCGCCCTCCATGCCTCCACTCGCATGAACCAGGAGTCGACAGAACTCCGCATTGAACTCCCTCACTGATCGGTCACCCTGAGTCAACTCCAAAAACTCAACTCAAGTCGATGCCGCATCTTGCGAAAATACTTGGCATTAAACCCAGCAAAAAATCCACCCATGCCATCACTACCTACACTCGGAATCCCTCTGGATACCTCAAAGAGTCGAAGTTACGCTTCACACTCATCCGCCGCTCATCGGCCCCTCAGGCTTAGCACCTCTCGAGAAAACTCTCGTGCTAATCCTCTGCATCTGCTCTGTCATCCTAAGATAGGATGGGAGCTCCTCCACAGCCGCCACTCCTGGCTGCACCCAGCCATACCCGGCTGCACACCAGCCACACCAGGCTGAACCCCAAGAGCCTAACTCTGAGCCGGCATCCCTCCCGGTAACTGCTCCAAGATCAATTGTAGCAGACTCGCCAGACTATCATATCGATCCTGGCCGACACCTGCGACAGCACCCCTATCTGGGCCCGCCGCATCGCCAACAACACCGGAACCCTCACTAGTCCCACCAGCCCTCACACTGGTACACGCAGTGGCCACCCCGGAACTCTCACTAGTCCCACTAGCCCTCACACTGGTACACGCAGTGGCCACACTCACGGAGCCCTTCTGATACGTCTGCGAATCAGCCACCCGCTTCTGTGTGGTCTCCTGGGCCACACACGCGGCAGCAGACTCACTCACAAGTCCCTGCCCGCGCCTACGCCCTCCACACCCACCTTGGCCTCCCCGGCCAATACCTCTAGCAACTCTAGTAACTCTACCCATTTCTCTTCACTACTAGAAGCATAAACCAAGAATACTAGAAGCAAGAAAGGTCAAACACACATACCGTGGAATCTCATTGAAGGCTCGGAGAAGATGATCTAGGACTCCAAACCAACACAACAATCAATTGACTAACTCACATAATCAATCAATCAATCAATTCAGCACGCAATTGACTACTCCACATAATCAACTACGTTCTCCGGCCCTAGAACCATAAGGGCTCTGATACCAAAATGAAACAACCCGACCCCTTTTTTTTATATATAAATTAGCACCGAATTAGCATCCCCATAAATGCTAACCCTCAACATGCTAAAATTCTCAATACAGCAAACATTCAGCGAAAATCAATTATGCAAATAAACCATTAAATAATACTTCATAAACCAATAACCAATCATTCAACATCCTAGACCGTTCTATATCGAATCACTAACAACCTAGCAATCCAATAATCCACGCAAACGAGACCACTAGATCATCCATCTCGTCCTCGCCCTGATTCCACGATCAAACTTTGTCTTTACCTGCATCACATAGCAAAAAGATATGCGTGAATATTATCACAAATACTCAGTGAGACGGTCATCCCGTCTACAGGTTATACACACAAGCATAAGAGACAAACCACAACACCAAACAACACATAACATACATAACACGAGAATCAACCATCAAATTATCAAACAATGCATTCGGATCAATCCCTTTACCCAGATAAACCTACAGTCACGCACTCACCTCGAAAATATTGAAAAGATGAAGAACACGATGCCTACAAGAACGCCCCGCACACGACGAACGGATTATCCAAATCCGAATCGGAAAACATTTCTGAAAACTAGACAGAACAAGCTACACGTCGGTATGCGGATCGTCTCCAAACTCTTTCTGGTTCGACGGAAATCCTCCCTCTAAGTGGACTGATCGCAGCAGAAAACCACAAAGTTTCATCCCGATTCGACCTGATTTGCCTAGCCGTTCGTCTCCTCCAAAAATCACCTCATAATCAAGATCAGAAACCTGATTTAGAAACTAGACAGAGAGAGCTTTCTACAGATAGGTTGATCGTCTCCTAAGTCGTTCTGGTTCGATCGGAAAGCCTTCCCGAAGCCGACTGATCGCAGCAACAAGTCTGCACAACCCCTCAAAGTTTCACCCCAATCCTCCTCGAATTGCCCAGCCGTTTGCCCTCTCCAACACTCGAACAGAAGCTGTCCTTCACCCTCAATCACACACAACTCACAACCTCTCTTGATTCTCTCTCGAATCCTCCTCTTTCTCTGATTTTCGGCCAAAATGAGACCAACACGCGTCTGTTCCAGCCCTTTTATACAAACCCTAGGGTGTCCCCTAAACCGCTCCCCAAACCGGCAATCAAAAACCGAAACCGTCGGTCTGATTTTACACCGTGGATCGACACACATGCCCAAAAAAATCTCCTTTTTGGTTCACGGGCGTTACATATAGAAAAATTAGAAGACAGATTCTAAATTTCGTAGATGACAAATTATAAAGTGTGGAACCGAAAGCAAATCAAAACGAAAGCAGAGTAGAAGAGAATAATATACAGAGAGATACAAATTAAAATCAACTTTGAACAACATAAAAAAAAAACCATCAAAATGAAATTTAATCTAAAACAAATTAAAAGAAACAAAGATCACAAGAGATATCATCAAAAAGAAAAGGGAGCAGCGTGTATGAAAACAAAGGTTTCCTTCTACTTTCTCAAAACTGTCTCACAAGAAAAACATGATCGTGTGTATTTCTCCTTTTTTCATTGTTATTGTCCTTAAAATATGTTTTTAGATATTTAAAAAATTTTGTTAGGGTTATTTTAGTCTAAAATAGCTTAATTTAGAAAAGTGTAAATTGACAAAAGGTATGGTCAAAAATTTTTTTTCTCAATTTTCCCTAATAATAATGGTATACAGGATGAGTTCTTCGGTCAGACCAAAAATTATCTCTTTCATGAGAATCCAACAAAATAAAAAACCTTTTAGTTTATGTCCTTTTCACTTCATCCTTATCTTCCAATTTTTTTTGTAAATTTTTATTTTTTTTATACCTCAAAGTATGCATACATTATAACTTGTTTTCTATGACAAAATATTAAATTTAATATAATTTTAATTTTGATACAATGATTATAGAGACAATATAAAAATGAGGCAAACGACAATAGAAAAATGTCGAGAAAGTTAAACACACATTTTAGTAAACTAAGAAGATCCCCAATGAAAAAATACCGATTCTAAAACAAGTTCATAAATTTGCGTTGTTGTCACAGTTCCTGAAAATTTGAGTCTCCATCGTAGATGCCACTAGAAATATCCGTTTGAGGCAATCCTCTATCTACTCCTCATCCGGCGGCACGAGAGCTTCTTCGAGCAGCTAGAGAAACTGCATTCGGCCGCGTTTCTTGAGCTTGCATAGCTACAAAAACCATATCCCACGGAAGTACAATAGTCATCGAATCTGAGCACTCGCCTCTATTTGACACCAAATCACCGATGGTGCTTCTAGCGTGGCTGTCCCCTACCTTAATTTGGAGCCGTTCCAAGACATGTCAAGCAAAGCCGAAGAATCCATATCCAAAACTTTTGATGAGAAAACCAAGCAAAGACTTTGCCACAAAATCCATAAAACCGGCGATGCGGAAGTACTCACCGCCGGCAAAAACCACCACCCACAATCGTGAGAAGAACCCACCTCATAACTCAACAGCAGAACAACGGCAATGCCATTGGTGAAGCCAGTCTTCGATGAAGAGAAAATCTCCCTTCAATGAACTAAAATTTTAACCCGAAAAACAAAAATCTAACTAACCCCTTACATAACAATGACAAGGAGGAGACGAGGAAGACGTGAGAGTCTACAATGACAGAAACAACTTTACCTCCACGTTGACAAAGACCGATAGAAGCCGGAGACCACAACTCTTACACACCCAAACCCGACGAAGACCGAAGCTTCGCTAAAATAGTGGAGAGGCCTCGTCACACAGTTGAGAGAGAGCCAACAGTCTTTTAGGAGCCCAGGCATCGTCGCCAAAAAAAACACAAAGATGTCAAATCCAGTGAGATCCGGCACGTAACCCGTGAATCTCGACGAAATTAAAGCCATAGTCGGATCCCATCTGAAATCACCAACGCCACACGCCTTGACCAGAAAACAAACCATCACCATGGTTCACTGGAACCACAACACCAAGCCTATCACGAAAAAAGGATCACATGAATCTACGTATTGAACATCGAAGCAAAAGGGGGAAGCTTTATTATTCAACAAAGAAGAAAACAAAGGGAGGGACCGGCGCCAGAGCCAAGGTGGCCACTGACCAGCGAGATCCGGCACGTAACCCATGAATCTCGACGAAATTGAAACCACAGTCGGATCACATCTGAAATCACCAACGCCACACGCCTTGACCAGAAAATAGACCATCACCATAGTTCACCGGAACCGCAACACCAAGCCTATCACGAATACCAAAGCATCAAAGGAATCTACGTATTGAACATCGAAGTAAGAGGGGAAAGCTTTATTATTCAACAAAAAAAAAAAAGGAGGGATCGGCGCCAGAGCCAAAGTGGCCACTGACCGCCGACCCATATCTAAGATTTGGATAAAAACTTGTTTGGCGATTAAGTCCTTCTACACCATAACTTGTTTATAGTCAGCTATTCTATATATGTTTATTATACTTTTGTTGATTAAAGAAATTTATCAACATACCTATTTCTACCTATATGTTTTTTTTTTCCAAGTCCTATATATGTGTATTTCATATTTAAATTAAACTAGATTTTGATCCGCGTTAAGCGCGATGATGAAATAATTTGACTTAATGATTTTAACATATACAATTTGTTTATGACAAAGTATATAATTTTCAATATCTATAAACGTCTAAAATTATATATATATTGTGTTGTGTATTAATGTAATAAAGGTGAATACGCTTGATCAAGCATATGTTAATGCCATTAATTTTAATATTGTAAAATTGATTACAAACATACAAATGTTATTTATTTCAATATTTTTAAGTGTAAAATTGTTCTTTATTTATTTCGTATAAATTATAGAGCGTACGATAAATAAGATAAACTTTAGATTTTTATTAATTTTCGGATATAACAAACAAAAACTATATATATTTTTCAATAATCAAATGTATATATATATATATATATATATATCTATTATAAGTGTGATTAAATATATATAATTGATTATATCATAATAAAATATTTGTATAGTATACTAATCTAAATACATAGTACACGTTATAAATATAATAATAAAAACTTGTTAATACATAATACATGATATATTAAATCTAAAATGTTACATTTAGGTGAGTTTTAAATTTATAAAACACGTATTAATGAGTTTATATTATAAAATTAATGAGAATATTTAGAGATTTCTACAATGGCATATAGTTTTAATTAAAATGTTACGATTAATTAAATTAAATAATCTGCTCTCTAAAAGACTTTTTGAACTAGACATATGATTTTTTTTCTTTAATGTCTCCTCATTAATATATATTGGATTATAGTAGAGTAAACATTAAATTCGATCATCAATTTGTTTTCAAGAAATTTGTAAAAGTATTCTAATAATTGGATGTATTTTAAATAGTAACTTAAATTTTGAAAACTAAACTTTATTTACATTGGAAATTACAAATATACCCTAAACAAATCAGACCTATAAATTATTTGTAATAATAAAAAAAAATTAATCACATGATTTTAACTTAATGAACGTTAATAAATAAATAAATGACACATGATTTTAGCAAAACTGAGAAGGCGACCTAGCTATGAATTTCTCAGTTTGACAAACGTTTTGGTCTGCATCAGCTCCGCCTTCACCATCAAGCCTTAAGCTCTCAGCTGGAGCTGCCGGGGATGTCGGAGCAGCGAGAGCCGCCGGATCTGCCGCCGCTGCAAGAGTTTACCTCGAGTCCTTATCCTCGTTTTCTCCCATCTCAACCATCGGCGTGTGCTTCGTCGAAATGCTTCCGGTTCAGCGGCCCGATGTCACCGACATCCCTCCGGATGAGCCTCTCCGGTGAAGATGGCCTGCTCTGGGATCCGTGCTGGGTCTCTGTACCGGTAAATTACACCAGCAAAGGTCTTCGAACAAGATTGCTGGGCCTTCAGAACAAGATTGGAGTTTTTTGGTGGGCCTGGCCCAGATGGTCTTTGAAGGCAGCCCAGCAACCGGTTTCAAGATTTTCAAACAGATTTTGGGAAAAAGGCCCCACATCATATCAAGTATTTTCTCTGCAAATCTGGTACAAGACCACGCACGATTTATCCTTGCAAAGTTGTACCGCCTTTCATGTCGATTTAGGCATGATGTTACAGAGCTCGTTAAAATTTTTGTCCTCCAAATCGAGCCTGGAGAGACCAATTCGCCTTCACTGTGCTTCAGTTCATCATCCGTCGGGATTTATATCTCCATGTAGGAGAAGGTCAAAGTTTTATGGATTCTCAAATCCTGTAGTCTGCAAGCTCGATATCTTTTCTGTTGAAAGAAAATCAAAGTTTTCGGGATTCTCAAATCCTCCAATTTACTCTCGGTGGAAGAGTTCATTTCCATCTCTTTGAGACTGGTCGAATCTTTTTGCTTCTCTTGGAGAGTGGTCGAACTCCCGAGCTCTACGCCGGGATCTTCAAAGTCACACTGGAAAGTGACCAATCTGAAACTCTCCGGTTTCGCCGCGAAAACCCTCTTGACGCATTCGAGGCATGCTTTGGATTCGTTGTCCATCTTTTACGATGATTTATCTACTATATGTTTTATTGATTTTTAATTATGTTGTAGTAATTTTGGAGGATGCTTAATTCTCTCTCTTTGTACTTTGATCGTTTAAATGAATGAAGTAAGTTTGTTGACAAAAAAAAAATATATCTACTAAGTATGTTTAATCTAAATTTAACTAATACTAAGATAACACGTTTTTTAAAAAAGAATATCTTAAACTTATTTTGATTCAGAAAATAATAATTTAATTTCGAAATTCAAAAAGAAAACAAACTAAATGTATGTTTTATTTAATATAAAATCTCAAATGAGGATATTAGTGTCTTTTTTTATCCATTAAAAAAGGTTACTTTACAAAACTTTCAAAATATGTGTTACTTTTTAGATTTTATAAAATTTTCAGAATATTAAGCCAAATCACCCATTTTTTTAGTCTTGTTGCTTTTGTTTTTAGTTTTATTGTGTATCTGTTTTTGTTTTTAATTTGAATGTGATCTTGAAGCTTTCGTTTTTGAGAATTTGATTTGTCACCATTTACATATTTCAAGTGCATTTTCTAGATTTCCGAAAATGTGTAAATGGTGACAAAGCATGAAAATTTTAAAAACATTAAACGTTTTAAGATGATTAAATTTAGCTCTTTAACAAAAAAAAAAATGATTAAATTTACCTTATATCAATGACGAGAAAACAACACTATGGTGTTTCGTGTGGACCAAATATTTTCTATTTATTAAATATTTAGATTTTATTTAGATTTATTTTCACTAAACTTGGTATACTTACCGTTTTTACTTTTTATTAATGTAAGCAATTTTCTTTTTAGCACTATATTTTTATTATTATTTTATTATAAATTATAAGAATTGTTAAATTTATTTCCATTAATCTATATATATATAATAATAAATCGTATATTCTGAGATCCGAACACCAGACCTTCTAGTGTAGAAGTTTTAATGAATCTTTGATTAACCACTAAACCAAATGAGCTTCCAAATGAAATGAATGCAGTTTTGTTTTGTTAATTTATGTCGATTCGGAATCAGTTTTTAGTCTAGTTTCTTTTGAGAATATCCCTCTTCCTAAAAAACATTGAACTAGGGATACAATGGAAGCAACTCCAAGTGCTAACCACTAACTCACCACACATTTGGTAAACTTGAAGTTTTTTTTTTGTTGAGTTCCTTTTTTTTTTGGGTCGAAATTGAGTTTGTTTTTTCAATATTTAGTTTTTTGTAAGTAGAATTTGAAGTTTCAAAACCCGGAAGATTTAGGTTTTCCATAAGCATAAAAAGGGGTTAGTTGTAAGAATAAACAAAAAAAATTAATAATTAAGAAAATAACAAAATTAGTATATGTGGCTAAATATCAACTTTTAAATTTAGATTAAATGGTTATAATTTTTACTATAGATTTTTTCTCGTTATTCAATACAAGTTTCCAAAAAAGAAACCGGTTTCTTTAGCATTTCGAATAATAACTAAAATTCAAATCTGATTCGGTGATCAAACAGTTTTTGTTATTTAAAAAACCAAAAAAACTCAACAACAAACTGGAATCATTCAAAGTCTTCAATAAGTATATAAAATTTACTGATAAGTTTCTAAAAAAGTAATGTAAACAGAAATTATAATTGAAGTTACAATATAACTCAAATTAAAAAAAAAGAAAAAAGACGATTTGGTTGATCATCATCATTCTTTTTTTTTTTTTTTATGACGCTGATCATCATCATTCATCAATGCTTTAAATGGAAAGCGAAATTTCTTCAAACAAGAAGAAAAAACAAAGAAAACTGCGAAAACGAAATGATTGGAATACAAACGCTTCACCTGTGAAACGCTTCAGTACCGCACAAGTACTCTCTCTACCTATTCACTTGCCACGTGTCCCACTTACAGCTGTATCCCAAATTCCCATCGTTTTGTGGAAGATTCTCTCTCTTGATTTAACGTCACACACAATCGCATTCCCTCCATCGCACCGCCAATCGCTGACGTGTTTTTTTATTTAAACAAAAATTCATTAACGTTCTCAAAGAAAAAAAAAAAAATTCAAGAACGTTACAATTATTACAAGCCGGTGTGTTATCTGACTACTCACGTTACATCTTTCCAAACTATAATTATCTACGATGACTAATCCATTTTTAGTTACTAATACATTTTTGTGTTGCTAAAGTAGTTACTAATAAATACATTACATTGTTCTTTCGGTATCAAATCTAATACGCTCTTACAAAATAAGGTTTGATTATCGGAATCTGGGAAACATTTTACATTATTGTTAATTTTAATAAAAAAAATATCATACAGAAATTAAATTGCAAAATCATGTTTTTGAATACAATGTTATTCTTTTATTTCAATTAAAATTCGTTTAGACTTCTTGTTTTTAAATATCATTTTATAATTCGAATATTATTTTGTGTTTAAAATTATATTATTATTTTGGTTCCTACCTAAATTAGTAATAAATATATAAAATATTACTATAGAATTTTAATAGAACATTTGAATTACTCCTTCTGTTTCAAAATAATTGTCATTCTATCCTTAATTTTTCGTTTCATATTACTTCTCATTCTGCAATTTCAATGCACATTTATTACCAATTTTTCTACTTTTATCCTATTTTTAAATTTATTAATTACTCATATCAAATAAATAATATATTAATTAGGAATAAAATAGACTTATTTTTTAATTTGTGTGAAAAACTCTAGAATAACAATTATTTTGAAACGAAAGTATTAGTTTTGGTGCGATGAATAATTTATTAATTTATTAATTAAGTTGAAACGATGAATAAATTGTTGTTAATTAACGAGAAAAACTTACCGGTTGAAGCGGTGACC